>JAPMOR010060062.1:627770-730399 GCA_026543865.1 Argiope aurantia
AAGGTTTTCTTTGGACATGTGAATACGATAATTCAAAAATACAAAGGGAAAGATGGGTAGAATTTCGTAAATACTTTTATCATCATAAATGTAGATGACTGAAATCAGAAATTCTTTAAATCTTGCATCAAATCCATCAGACGGATGATCGTTTGTTTTCCTGTTTAATTGCATGCATGTGAACACGATAATTTAAAAACGCAGCAATAATTTAAATAAATGAAATTTGGTATGACGTTTTGTGAGTAAAATTATATATCTGTACTAAAATTTGGATAGAGTCCTTCAAAAGAAAGATTTCCAAAATTCATTCCATACATATCTTTATTATACTTCGAGAAACAAAATTCTATACATTGAGTTTCAACTCGTGGAATTCAGGTGTGAGAAATGAATTAACTTCTGCGGACATGCGTGCCCTGAGAGGGTTTGTTGTCTCTCTCCACATCCCTACTACCATGATACATTCAAGAGGGAAAGAAAAAAAAATCCAATGAGAGTGTTCTGCCCTCAACTTTCCCATAAATTTAAACAAAAGAGGTTTTTTTTTTTTTTTTTTTTTCGTTTCAAACCTATTTCACTTTTCTCTCACTTCATCATAAAATGATGTATGATATTCAGTAGAATTTCCATTTAACGAAGTTTTCTACATAACCTTGAATTTATATAGTATTTACGTCCTATTTATTTTCTTATTACTTAAGTTAACTGTTCGATAATAAAACATTCCTTTTTCTTTTTTTCTTTTTTTTTGCAACATTTCACGATTCCTTATTTGATGAAGTTTCAGTAAAATTTACCAATTTGACTACTGTTACCTCATGCGCTCTTACTGTAATACGACATATGTAGAGCTTTTTAATTCTTTTTCATGTTGATAAGTCTATTGTAATTTCTGAATACATCCAACGGAGCATGACACATTCAAAATGTTGCGAAAAATAATGAAAACGGTGAGTCACGAATATGAAGATGAAAAGGTTACTGAAAATACCTTCACAAGAAGAAATGCTGAAAACATTTAAAATAAAATGAACTAGATAGACTAGTTCCAAAAAAATATAGATATTGCTGAAAATGTGTTTAAATTTTTTTAAAAATGTAAAAAATTATATTAAAAAATATTATATTATTATTAGTGTTGTTTATAATAAACAGTACAAAGTAAAAGTGCAGACTATTTCACAGATTAGGATATGCATTAAAGTTAATAAAGCAAGTAGGTAATCGCAAACCTCTATTTACGAATTATCTTTGTAATAAAGTTTAGAAGCGAGAGGATTATATTTTGTTAAAATGAGAACTGATTTTAGTTTTATAAATCTCGCACGAGGCATTTCTTTCATTTCTTCGTATTTTCTCTGTAAAATGTCATCATTAGAGCATGCATTAAATGTCTGAACAATTTTCGCTGTCTGATTTTTTTCATTTAAAAAAAATCTCAGTAAATTTTAATCAAAATATTACACAATCAAACAATTGTGTAATATTTCGAGAGTTTATTAGCTAACTATTCACTGTAAGATGCAATTTATTTTCTGTAAAGGATAAACATGAGACTTCAAGCCATGGGTCTACCAGCCCATTAATACTGTTCTACAACTTTGAATTTGGAATATTTTGGACTTAATTTATTTGAATTCACTATATAAAAACTAATATTCAGTACTTTATATAGAAACTAATATGCTAGTGGACTAAAAATTAATGAACATTCGATCCTCCAGTTCGAAATATCATGCCATGATAATCTTTAGGACTTAATTCTTCTCTCATTACTTTATTTTTTAAATTCACCTTTAATTATTTGGTTAAATATCGTTACAACGCTCAAGGATACAAACACAATAAATAAAAAATAAAAAAATACTTTGTAAAATGTGCTCAAAAAATATTTTTAAATATTTATTAAAAGCAGAGAATAACTATACAGAAACAAAATTACTATAACTGAAATGTTATTTCTTGAATTTGAAAGATTGCTTTTCCGGCAGTAATATGTTCTGAAAATATTAAGTGAAAACAAAAATATTTCATTGTTTCTCCTAAATTACAATCCAATTAAAATTTTTGAAAATATTTTATTAATGAACATATACTAAAGAAATAACTACCTGCCATTTTTAATAGCTCTAGGTCCAACTATCGTTCCTATAAAGACTTTGAATGATTTTTACATCATGCATATCCCAATCTGCAGATAGTATGCTATCCCATTTGCATTATCATATTAAAAATTCAGATAATTGAGCAACTCAGTCATTCAATAATTTAAACAAAAAATTTCAGTATATAATATGGTATATTTAATTTTAAAGAATAAAATAATTTAACCATTGAATTTAATTATTATTCTCTCTCTCTCTCTCTTAAACACGGAAAATAAATAACATTTAATGTTTCCAAAGTTCCGAATCGCAATACTTCATTGCTTAACAAAAACGCGAGTTTGACAGAAAATCCCAAAATGCTTTTAATTCTCGTCGCAATTAGATTGGTTTAATATCTATGAATATTATTCTTTCTTTCACGTAATAAGCCAGAGAGAATGGTTCCCTTTCTCACATATTCCTTATAAATGTATAATCTCCCCCATTCAACATTTTGAAACTTGGATAAAATCATGAGCGCCACGAATACTCAGATTTTTATTTTCAGAGTGCCACACATAAGCGTTCTGTACTTCCCGTCTTTGATAGATTTGGTCCAGAATTTTATACGCACCTACAATTCTGATGTTAAATTTGACTACCAAATTTTAATCGCATAGCTCTTTGCTTTTTTTATTAATCGCGTTCGCATGCACATGGATATGGATGGCATACCAAGTTCCACCGCTCTAGCTGAAAGTGTACCTGAACTATAGTATTCACAAATAGACAGACACAATTTCAAAGTTTGAAAGACACATTTGAAGTCCGAAATGTGGATAATCGAAATATTGTTACAAACCTGCAATTCGGCTTCCCAGCATAGTTTATTCCATCAATAGAAAGAAAGTTTTACAGTCATCTGAATGGGACAGAGTCCAGGTGGCGCGTCAAAGGTCCCGGAGCTTGGCGACCATTTGGCGACTTTGGCGCCAAAATAGATAATACCCGAAACTTCGAGAATTTTCCCGATCCGTCCAGTAGGAACCGAGATACGCCTCGAACGTTCCTGATTGGTTGAGAGGCTTCTAGCCCCGCCTCCTGAGACCTATAAAAGGGGCTGCGGCTGCCAGAGAGTCAAGTCCGAGTTGAGGGACGACGGAGTAGTCCGAAGACGGAGCGGAGGAGTCGTAAGCGACGGTGAGCAGCGACGGAGTCAAGCTCGTGCTGAACTGAGCTGTGCGCTACTGTCTGCAGTAGATTCTGGTTGTATGCTGCTGTGTGTGCTGTTGTATGCTACACGTCTCGGGTGAAGATAATCGTCTTCCGTGCTGTATATAGTTGTCGCTTTGTGCTGTCCTGTGTGTCTTCGTGTAAATAAACGTCGTTGTTTTTATTCTACTTCTGCCTGATTATTGAGCGTTCTCCACACCATATCACTCCCACTATCCAAACGAACCCCGGCAGAAAATTCGCAACAATATTAACGATTACAATATTTTCTTTTGATATGCTTCGTATACGAGAAAGTAAAAAGTTTTGTTTTTTTAAGAAAAAAATTGTCAATAACATTTTAATTTTATTATTAGGAAAACAATCTTGTTTGCATTTTATATGCTTACATATACTGAGTAGTCAAAGCATTATGATCGTCTTGACATAATAATATAGGCTATGGAAGTCTTAATGGCTTCTTCAGCAAGATATTTTTAACTTCAAATTTTGATAAACAGATAATTTATGCTTAGGAGCCTCGTGCCGCGCTGTTCATTTTACTACGTTTTTTTCCATCTCCCCCCCCCCTCCCAAATACGTTAAAATAATAGATACGCTTTAACAATATAATCTAATTTCTAACCTAAAACAGTGTAAAATTTGGCATTTTTCTCCCTTCATATTAATAGAGTTTTAAATTTGAATTTAAAAAGTTTATAGATTCTTCAGAGTTTTAACAAAATAGTTGCCTTAATTTTATAAATTCTGCTTTGCCAGTAATGATATGTGTTACGCGAAGGATAGAAATTTGGTTCTATGGTATTTGCGCTCGATAAATTTCCCCCTTTACGCTCAAGTGTCAAGAAAGGCTACCACATTATAAACTTTATCTTTGCATGTAAGATTTGGCAATTGTACAATATACGCCAAATGGTAATCAACTCACTATGAATGAGAAAGATACTCCTTGTCTCTGATAATGAAACGAAACTTCTTTGAGAAAAATGCTGATGATTCTTACCACTTTTCAAACAAGTACTGAATATAATAAATATAAAGTGTGAGAAATTTGCTTTAAAAATGTATTTATAAAAGGAATACCTTTATAATTTTCCCACACGGAAGACATTTATAAAAATTATAATTCTGATGTGCATAATACAAATTTAATCTAATAAAATGAATTATAATTTTTAGTTTTATGCGGATTTAATCTTTATATCTCTTACGGTTTAACTTTATTTAACAAAATGAAAAAAAAATACATAGAAAGGGCTTTAAATTCAAATTGAAATGGATATCAATAATGTTTAGTTCTTTCTATATGTATGTATGCTTTTATGTATAAACATTCCACAAACTGATACTTGAAATGATGCATTTTTTTACGTTAAAGCTGTTCAAATAAGTCTTTTTTTTTTTTTTGCAAAATAATAAGCTTTTTGGCTGGCTAAAATAAATGATAGGAATCATATTAATAATTTTAAAAACAGCTGCTGATTAATTCTCAGGAGAAAAAAATCATTTTCAATAAGAAAATGTTGATAATTACTGAAACTCCTTCAAATCTGAAATATATTACTTCATTTTCTAGCTTATTTACTGTCAGATTTAACTATACATAATCCAATGTACCGGAAACGACATTTAAATGCAACATCTAAACGGCTACATAAAAAAATATGAAAATAATAAAAAGGCATTAGAAATTTTTTAAAAAATGAATATAATTTCTAAATAATTCTTTTTCAATATTTCACAATATGCATTATATGGTCATTAACATTTAACAAAAAGAAAGAAAGAATAAACTAACTGTAAAAATTTCTGTCTCTGACATTCAGCAGAGTCAAAACTGTTCCGCATTTCTGAAAGCTTATCCGCAATTTTTGTTCATTTGTATGTAACTAAAAATTTTTTTAAAGTTTGAGAGATTCAATTAAATAACTTATTGGAACGTTACTTTTTTCAAAATAGAAATTATGATTACTCCTATATAACCATGAATTGAAGAAAAATAGTTGTAAAATATATTGTTTCACAAATGCTAATACACATTAAAAAGCATTTTTTTAAAGTTTTTATGAAAGTAGTAACCAACTTAATTTTATAATTCAGATTTATGGTTGCTAAATTTACTTAGCTTGTTCTTGATCGCTTACTCACAAGAGCATATGTAACTTCAAATTCTATTGGACATGTAACATTTACTACTGTTCTAAAAACCTTATACTATTCCGCTTTTTAAGCAATGCATCTCTTTTAATTTTCAGTAATCTCAACAAAAATGGGAACTTGAAAAACGAAAGTGTTTTAAATTTCAACTAATACAAAAACTTTCTCATTCAGCATTGTTTATGCGCATTACAGATAACATTCTTATCTAATATTAATTAATTTCTCTAACATTGATCCTTATACATATAATAATTTATTCCATTAAGGAGTAACATGATTTAAAAATGGATACACTTTCTAAAAATTACAGCGCTATAACTCCAAAAAAATTACAACACAAAATTGATTTTTGTATTAAGATAAAACTCAGAAAAATTTCTTTTTAATGATATCAATCTTTAATCTACAAATTAAGTTCCGATGTTTAACAAGCTTTTAAAGAAATATTTTAACCATATTTTTCAACAATGTATTTCGCACAAAATAAAAATTTAATTTAATCTGCAAGAGCACGCCAATGGGAAAAAAATTAGCTTTTATCAACCTGTTTCCATCACATTGACAGAAGTTCAAATTTAAAAAAATAAATCGACTATTATTGTAAATTAAATATATAAAAGTGTAAATTTCAGCAAGTGTCTGTGTGAAGCGAAAACACTTGAAATATATTTCCTAAAAAGTAAATGGAGGAAAAGATTTCAATGACCTTTTACAATATCTATAGCATTAATTAAATCAAACAATTAAATTTAAGGCAAACATGGTTTAATATATCTATTAGATAATCAATGTAACCAATGTCCATCAATTAATTTTAATCAGGGGCACGCATCTACTAACAAAATGGTCTAACTGAACTAAACAATTACATTTTATATTACTTGAGTCAATAAATGCTCCGATGAATGAAGAATTTTAAATTTTTACATAGGTCCTTTACATTACCCTTTGTAATCCTTTCACATGTTTACCCTTTTATATTAACCTTTGAATCTTATTTGACAAATTTTTTTGAGACATCAATATTTTAACACTTAGCACTTCGATCTCTCCTCTCAGGAACCATTCAAGGCAGTGCATCATTTTGGCATTTTATTTAATTATTTTATGAAATTTTGACTAGTAAAAATACTTAAGAGTGGTAAAAATATGTAGATTCATTTTCTGGGAAAATTCATATATATTAATTTTTCGGAGCAATGAACAAGTTCTCTTATTCCGCAAATATTTATCCATCTAATTACTTTTCGGATCGCTAGGGGTTAAATAAAAAATCTTAGAACTTCAACTAAATCATTCATTAAAACTAAATAATTTATGAAATTTGAATATCACTCTTCTATAGAAATTGGAGATTTTAGAACACTTCATAGTCCGTTTCAAAGAAGATACGCCAATCTTTTACCAGGATTTCTCAACAGTGATTGGCTTATGATTATGAAAATATTGATTGTTCTAATATTGATATGTAAAAACTGACAGATTTGATCGCAGAAGATAGAAAATATATTTATTGAACTTGAGTTAAGAGTTGAAGTGTCAAGAGTATTTCCAGAATATGACTCCTTTGGACAAAAGGACTGTGTAAAATTTAAACTTCATACTTTTTTCATAAGAACATTTATTGACTGCATTCAAATAAAATATTTTCATTTGCATCATTTAAATGTTTTGAAAGTAAAAATAAAAATTGAATTTTACGATGAATTAGTGAAATTTTTGTTGAGTAATTCTTTAAGATATTGTATAAATTACAAAAAATTTTCTGCATTGCATATACAACTTCAATGCTGAGCGACTCTACATTCAATTTTCACATTCAAAAAAAGATGTACTTGGTTTCAGTAAAAAATGTTTTTATATTAATTGAAGTTTAACATTTCCACTCTAATAAAATGTGCAAATTTTATGAACTCTGACAGAAATTAGTAAGTAATACAATGAACAGAACTGTTTAGACTTTAAGGCCTACATAAGAGTATGACTGAATTATATAACTATCAAAATCTGAAACTTTGATAGCTAAATATTTTGCAGAAAAAGCTATTAAGAGATCAAATTACATAAAAAAAAAATTGAAAATTTTAGAGATCTTTTATACTAGCGAACTGCTGGTCACCAAAGGCGGCTAGTTTCTTAATAAAGATATTGCTAAGTGAACCATTGTAATATGTATACATACACATAAATTTTTTTCCCTTTTACGAGTATAGATAATTCAAGAAAATTCATTCAGAAATGAGATTGTTTAAATATTAGTAAATAAAACAGCTTAAATTCTCTTATATCTTACTTCTTTTTAAATGCATTTAATTCCGCTATTTATTTTTCTGATAAAAACAGTCTTACTTTTCTATTAATAATAGAATTAATTATCATTTATTGCAAGATATATGAATAAGATAAATGTATGTACAAGATCTCATAAATTCAAGATCAAATAAAATTTTTACAAAAATTATCACAATTCCATTATCACCAATTAGCCCGACCGAAAATGCAGCTATGCAAAACTAAAGGTCACCCCTCTAGATGCGCGCCAAGTTTTCTTGCCAAATGTCCGAATCCCAGTAGACTTACAATGCAACAGGGGTAGAGAATAATTTATGGAGCGCAAATGCTCTATTCCCTGCTGGCGATGCCGGACAGTGCTCCATTGTCATATAGGTGGCATTGTCAGTAGATGGTTAGAAGAGCATGGCCGAGACTTTACCTAAGTTGGCCTGCAAAATCACCATATCTCAATCCGATTGAGAGTCTGTGGGATGAGATCGAAAGGATATCAGGCAGCTGGATCCAGTACCATGAAATGTTAAAGAACTGGAAAATACAGTTCATCGGATTCGGTCTCATATTCATTATACCACCTATCAACCTTTCATAGAATCCATGCAGTATTAAAGGGAAAGATAGTCCAATAATGTATTGATAAGCAGAAGATCATAATAATTTGGTCACTACATGGATAGGATTAAAATATCATTGCTTCAACAAAACAGTCAAAGCCAGTTGTTTATTTGTTTTTACTCAGGAAAATTTTACTCGCGAATTTCTTTTTTCATTTTTTTTTCAAAGCAAATATTGTCCGTATGCAATGGCTTGCTTACTCTCCCGACCTAAATCCCATTGAACATACCTGGGATGCTCTTGGCAGACGTGTTTCAGAAAGAACCATCCCTCTCCAAACAGTCCAAGAGCTCAAAATCGCCTTGAGAGAGGAGTGGACCTCGATAGTTTAGTGGAGAGCATGGAGAACAGATGCAGAACGTGCATTAATGTCCGTGGTGATCACGAATCTTACTAAAGTACTCATGTCTGCATCATTCTGATCTAAAGATCAATTTTTGTAGGGTTGTTTGGAAATCATCTAAGGAGCATCTTTTTTATTTTTGTTTTTAATTCTTTGATGTGTCGATATCTGTACCATTTTGCACTATGATAAATGCACCTCCTCCCTACTAAACATGTACTTAGTTTCATTTCTTCAATCATTGTCTATACTTAATAATTCTGAAAAACGTAATTGTTCTTTAGCAATTGTCAAGCAGTACATTTAACTAACAAAAACTTATAGCATTTATCCAATTACAAAATTATGGTTCAGTTAAAATGTTAAGTAAGATATTAATTATTATCTCATAAAAATTATGAAAACAAAATTTTTATTAAATTAAAAACTTATTTTTGAAAATTTTTGATCAAATGATTTTTAAAAATCCGATTTTAATTTACTGCAATAAATTTTTACAAACATTTTTATTGTAAATTTAATATTTAAAAAAAATCTTTGTATTGTTGTCCTAGGCAATCAAGGGTATGGAGGTTGCAACTTAATATATAAATATTCTTATTAAGTAAACTTGAATTTAAAAGGTAACTTCTTTTAATAAAGAATACAAATATTATATTATACTGTTAAATAATATACTATTAACAACTAAATATAACTGAAATATGTAGAGTGATTGCTACACAAGAAAAAAAAAAAAAAAAAAAAAAGAGCTTTGCTCAAAATTAGTATAGCAGATAACTTTCAAATTCTACGTTCCAGATATAAACAAATATAAAAGCAATAGTGCAAAATTGAAATTTTTAGTTGTACCTTGAAATTAAAACTTTTTGTATAAGTATGAAGCTATATGTGATCTCAAATAAATGAGTGCTTCAATTCAGAATAAATGATTGAATGCACTAAATCATCATATAAAACAATTGCATCATTCTGCAATAAATACATTATTTATGAGAGGAATAAATTCTTGGAATTTCTTTAAACTTCGCTTATGTATTTAGAAAAATTGAATTAGATTTAACATAGGAATTAAGACAAAACTAATATAAAGCAAAATTGTAGTAACCAGATTTATAAATAAGAAAACATAGAATGTAATTTAAATGCAATAATTTCTGTGAATAACCAGTATTTAATGGCAATATTTTATTTCTTTATTAAAAAAAAAGCAGCTGACACTTTGTACTTAAATGTATACTGAAATAACTAAAATAATTACTGAAATAATTGTCACAAATTGTATCAATTTATAGGTATTGCTCAGACACATTTTAAAGGATTAATTTCACAAGGTTTGTAATTCATTATACACTATTTTTACCTTGAAATGAAACAATTTTAGCTCAAAAGAAAATTGTCACTTTTAAAATGTTCAATTATTACAAAAGATATTAATGACATCTAATATACAAACAAAAAAAAATGTTTAAAGTATAAGCATCGTCCTTATTACTGCAAGCATTTAATCTCATAAGTAGAATACCTCCATAATATAATAGTCAATCTAATGCTAAAAATTTCTTCTCACATACATAATTAATTTAAATAGTTCCCATTATTTTATATTAGTAGTCATGATACAGGTATTGAAAATCATAGATAGGAAAATGGATAAATCCAAGTAACATGAACTAATTATTACTATCAAATCAAGGAAACAGAGCTTTCAGTGAAAGTATACAAGAACATAATCATTATCATTTACATAAAAAGAGAAAATTCAAAACAGAAATATAATTTTTACCATATACCATTCAAATATAGAATCAATATAATTTCATAATAAAAATTATTTTCTGCAAAAGAAATGATAGATTGGGAGTCTTTTTTAGAAGAATGAAATTTTATTTTATAACAAATATTAATATAATAATTAAAAGCTTATTCAAAAGTGACAGTGTGAAGATTATATTTAATTTCTAGAAATTTTAAAGAAAAAGAAATGAAATATTATATCAATATAAATTATTTCAAACGTATTTTAACAAAAAAAAAAAAAAATAGAAATTAACTTTAGGCGAATATAAACTTTGATGATCTAATAACAGAAAAAAAACTAAGCGACAAATAGACTTGTTAATTATTTAATCAAACTAACTAGTTTACTAGCATTAACTAGTTTACAACAATTTAATCTGAATATAATAAAAATAACAACTTAGTAAAAAAATTAAACATAGTATAGTTTATTGGATGTAAAAACTATATTACAGAAAAGAGAATAAAAGAATAACAGAAATTAATTAGCAAAGCTCAATATGTTACCTCATATTCATAGTTAAACTGGCATAAATAGCATTTATTTCAATGAAATGTTATTTTTATAACAATTGAAATTCATCTTTTTTGAAGATATAATAAAATTAAACATATATTTTTGCATTTCCACCAAAAATCTACAATTATTTATATTTCCACTTAATTATCAATAATTATTTTAACCTTTAAATAAAATTTAAACAGTATAAAACTACTGTCTAGTAAATCAGAAAATGAAAAATACAGTCGCATAAAAATAACAATCTTATATGATCTTTTTAATAAAATGCATTTTTATTCACTTGAAGTAAAATTTCAAAGATGAATACAGAAAAATTTGTAGCTTAAATGAATGATCTCACAATGAATATGAATGATTTTTTACTATGAATCATGATAAAAGAGATTTACATGAGTTGTTATAATTTCAGAGAAATTATTTTTAGTTATTTCAGTGTTATATTTATTATCCTTACATCATCATAAGGTTTATCAGTTTTAGGATTTGTTTTAACAGTACTTATATTTTGACAGACTTCCATGCCTTTGGTTACTCGTCCAAATACAGTATGCTTGTTATCCAACCAAGGTGTTGGAATGACAGTTATGAAAAATTGGGATCCGTTAGTATTTGGTCCAGCATTGGCCATACTAAGAGTATATGGTCTGTCATGCTTTAGACTAGCATGAAATTCATCTTCAAATTCACCACCCCATATGGATTCTCCACCAGTTCCAGTTCCTGTTGGATCACCGGTCTGTATCATAAAACCTTTGATGACACGATGAAAAATATGACCATTATAATAATTATTTTTACTATGCACACAAAAATTTTCCACACTTTTGGGACATTCCTTAGGGAATAATTTACAGTGTATATCTCCCATAGTTGTATGGATAACACAGCTATTGTACACTTGTTGCTGGCTCAAGGATTCTGTAGCTGCAATTATATCTTCTTTTGAGGGTTTTTCATTAAAAATGTCCCTTTCAGCATCAATACTTTTGGTATCATCAGGTTCTCGTGTTGTAAATAAATAGAACCGGTTCTTCTTAAAAGCTGTGCAAAATATTGTTGGGTCACTTGAACGAGCATCTAATGTAGGATTATCAGATGCTTGCATTTCAACAGTGATAGCTGCTTTTGGTTTATTTGGAATACCTTGATAGATAACTAATTTTAGAGGTCTTATATTTTCATTTTTTCCTAACACTTGAACACAACGATTTGTATAGACATTTACTACTTTAATACCTAACATAGTAGGATACATAATAAAATAACCACTTTCATCATATGATATGCCAGCAGTATCAAAGGCTTCAGTTTTTTCCAAGTCCCTCTCAATAGCCATCCTGCGACCAAACTCCATATTGGGAAGTTGTTGTTTTGTTTGTTGCAGTTCCGATAGATGTTGCAGGCTTTCATCATACACGCGAATCATTTTTCCAGTCAAAAAGCGAAAAATCCTAATCTTTCGATCACTACATATCATAGCAAACTGGTCTCCTTTAGGGGAAAATGCAAGATCAGTAGGGTATGTTTTGTGTTTTACCAATTCATATAAATCAGTGTCAAGTTTAGAGTCAAATTGTACACATGATGGGAATTTGAAGTCTTTTTTTAGAGTAGACCAATATTCAATAATACCATTTTTGTCACATGATATTACGACATTAAACACAGGATTGAATTTGATAACTGCAATTGATGAAGAATGGAGCTTTTCAAAAGCATGCAAGGGTTCACCTACTTCTCTTCCATCATATACATAAATTTCCTTGGAATCCTGCTTAGCAACTGCAAGAGCAGCAATCGCATCCCCAGCGCCATGAACCCATTCGCAATAACTGGGGCAATAATTTAATTTTATCATATTAATCATATCAAAGTTAACAACATCAAATACTTTTAAGGATTTATCGTTCGATATAGAACATAATAAAGTTCCAGAAGAATTTACACTGATGCACTGAATATTTCCTAAATGTGCACGAAAATGCTTTACAAATACTATACCTTCATCAGTTTTCTTCCAAAATTTCAAATGGCCATCACAACTCGCAGTAATTAAAAAATCTGTTTTTGTTAAAGCAATATGGGTAATAACATCACGATGCATATAACTTTTTTCATAAGATTCTTTATCAGGTATATTTTTTAAGTACATGTGTTCGAATTCTAAAACTTTACGCTTTTTCACCGGTGCCGCTTCTGACAGCATAGGACCGATGCATTCATCATTACTGGATTCCTCATGCTCAAGTTCTCTTTTTCCGGACATTTTCTTTTTTGTTTAAGTTTTCGGTTAATTATACAAAAGAGCAATAGCAGCTTCACATTTTCTAAACAATTAATTTTCCAAAGATCTAAAATTAATTTCCTCACAAATCTACACGTTTTGGCGCAACAAGAGACACAACAACTCACATTCACTTCAATTCTTTCTTGAGTTGTGTTTAACCGTTTTCCTATTTTAATAATGAAATACTATATCTATTCAAAATCGCACTAGAGTGTACTTAGGATATTTTTTTCTTCTTCTGCTAATCTGAAAAATCAGCTAATTTTTATTTTTATCCCTGTTATTATTATTCAAGGGTCAATATTTTGAAATAAATTTGCAGAAGATCTCGCAATTGTATAATCTTTTTAACTTTTAGCAAAATTTTATTTTACGAAATTATCGCAGAATCTTTTATCTAGAGCCCATGAAAAGCTCTACTTAACCTCACATTTTGGTTTCAATTAATTAGCAAATACCCCTATATTTCTCTCATATTTTGAATAGACTCTCTATATTATAACTCAAACTGCATACCATGTACAAGAAAAAAGTTTTTTTTTTATTATTATTATTACTGACTTCTTTCCTTTTAAGAGTGAAATATGACGGATTTTAAGACAAGAATTTAGTGTAGTTTAGTTTAGTTTAATTATATTAACGTCCCGTATGAAAGCAACATTAGGGTTATTTCTAGATGGACCTCGTAATTTTGAACCACAGTCAGATGACGTGGATGACACTTGATTTGGCACTCCCCTTCTCCATATCACACCAACCGGAGGACGTTTGGCCCGGACGGATTTAACGTGCACCAGGTTTGCTTAGACGACGGTTCTTTGGTGGAATCGAGTCTCGAAGTTCGAGTCTCCGGTTCCGAAGCAGAGACCTTGCCACTAGGCCACCGCTGCCTTTTAAGACGAGCAAAAGCTCTTTATAATGCTTTTGCTCCTATAGGATGAATCGAAAGGCCTGAAAACATACTTCAAAAGGAGTCTAGAAAGCATAAATTTAAATTTCCCTCCATTCTGTGTTTTCTTTTTAAAAAAAAGAATAATTTTTAACTATAATCTTATTAAGTTATGATTTGAAATAAAGAGATAAATACTTTGAAATTAGCATCTGAAAGTTCCTTATGAATATATTTTATCCAGTGAATGTGGGTTTGGTCACGTTATGATAAGATATTTTTAACATGTTGGTGTTTTTAGCAAACAACAATCAGTCCCAAAAACATATGGATATTGGAAAAAATCTTAGTAATTTCGAAATATGATAGGAAGCAAATATTTTAATAAAATTTTTACTTTGAATATCACATTTGTTTTTCTTTAAATCTTTGTATATTTCCGATTTTAATTTAATTTAATTTATAAAATGTCGGGTTTTTTTTTCAGGAATCACATTAAAATAATTTTGAAAGGCATTTGAAATTTTACAAAAAAAAAAAAAAAAAAGCGTCTATTTTAAAGGCATATTTCTCTCTCTCTCTCTCTCTCTCTTTCTAGCCAAATAGTGTTGTTTCAAATTTACAAACTCCTCAATGTTCTTTCAGTTATATAATTCCGTTATATAATGCCTTTTTCGCTACAAGACAAGGTATTCCAGATTATAAAACGTATTCCCAAATTAATTATTTTAACTTATGTCGTATATCTACATATAAAATATTATTTATTTGAATAAAGATTCTATAAATTACAATTGCTTAGGATTACTGTAATTATAATTATAAATTAAAATGCACATTTTTGCATCAATTAAATAAAAAATGTAAATCTCTTATATTAGTAAAATAAGAATATATCATTAAGCATGCATATGATTATTAAAATATTAAATATAGTGCTGCATTTTTGTATTAATTAAAGGCATAAAATTAAATAAAAAAAATTTATAATGGAACCTTTAGCAATTATCTTGTATGCGATTAAACATGGTTGGAGGTGGCTTGCAACCTCCAATTTTTATAAGGAGACGAAATACAAATTTCTAAAGTTAATAAAAAAAAATTTCATTACATATTGCTCAATTATTTTATAGATAAACAGATATTTTCCTTTGGTATATAGAGGTTGAAATTCCTATTGATAATTCTAAAAAGACCCCCAGGGATTCAAATTTGTTAAAACAACTCCGGCTATTTACGGCCATATACTTTTTATAAAATAGTTACAATTGGTTTCTAATGAAAAGGTACGAAACGGCACTGTGGGTATAAATGAAGAATTTATGCAAAGTATACACCATAGACCTGAGCACAACGATCCCATTGATTAACGAGCCGAAGGATTCCTTGTTCCCAAAATTCCTGTGGCCGTGACGAGATCCAGTCTTTCACAGCGCCCTGGAGTTCGCCGCCCAAGGTCCGTTACTTATTGAATTCCTCGAGCACAGAAGAACCATTAACTCTATTGTGTACTGTGAGACACTTCGAAGACTACGCAGGTCCATCAAGAACAAAAGACAGGGACTATTCACAGAGGATGTGGTTCTGTTCCATGATAACGTGCGTCCGCATGTCTCCAGGATCACACACGCGGAATTGGCGAAATTCAAGTGGGAACAGCTCTACCATCCGCCCTATAGCCCAAACATGTTGCCCTGCGATTTTCATGTGTTTGGTGCCTTGAAAAACATCTAAAAGGGAAGCGCTTGAACTCAAACGGGAAACTCAAGGACGCTATGAAGGACTGGGGCTCGTCACGGCCACAGGAATTCTGGGAACAAGGAATCCTTCGGCTCGTTAATCAATGGGATCATTGTGCTCAGGCCTATGGTGTATACATTGAATAAAGTCTTCATTTATACACACAGTGTCGTTTCGTACCTTTTCATTTGAGCACCCCTTGTACATATTAATATAAAAAAAAGTTATTTATAGACTTTTTTCTGAAAATTTGACGGACAAATATGAATTTAAAAAATAAATTTATTGAAATTATATTCAAAATTTATTCAAATTTAAATGCTATCCGATATTATCCGTAAAGAAAAATCCTACTGAATAATTTGTTCCGAATATAAATATCGAAAAAATATGAAACTTCTTAAAATGAACAATTAGGGGATAACGGCATTTTTCATAACTACATTGATTTAAAACTGTCACATCGTTTAAGATACAATGGAAACGAAAATTTCTGCTCTCTACTTCCATCCGATTGCTCTTACATTTTTTTTTTTTTTTTTTTTTTTTACCCTTTTCAACAATTGTCGATTATTGAATTTCTTTCACAGATTTAATTTATTAGAAATAGGATTGGAATTCATGAAGCAAACAGAATTATTCAGAATGATTCAACCAATTTTAAAACTCTATAATTAAAAAAAAACTCGCAATTATAATTAAAATGTAAATTCAAAGGAAAAGTATTCAAATTTTAGATTATAAACAATAGAACGGGCTCATACGATGGCAGATTTTTAGTAAGACAGAATACGCAACTACCTAGGACCGCTACACAGAGAGGAAACTACAAACAGGTTGATTCAATTTTTTTTTTTTTTTTTTTTTTTTTTTTTTGCTATTTGCTAAATAAATAAGTTTATAGAATGTACAAATTCTATAAATGATAAAATACAATGATAATATAAGTATTTTGTCAAGTATAATTGACAAATATCCTGCATGTTTAATTACACTTACTTTTAATTAAAATATTTATAAAGTGAATATTTTTTTACTTTCTCGCACTCGGAAATATAGAGAAAGTATCGTAATTTTCGGAGAATTCGAACTCGATATTTTGAAGAATCTCTATATTTCAGATCCTCCAGAGTTTGAAAAACCCATTTTTGACATTATGTTTGTCTGCCTGTAACAAAGATAACTCAAACCGCTTTGAGTTAGACAGATGAAATTCGGTATGCATTCTTTACACTAAAGTTGTAGATTTCTATAAAATATCGAACGAAATTCATTCGGGGGAAATCTATTTGCCCAGATGTTATTTGCGTAGAGCTAATTTCTTTATTAGAGAGCATGCGAGAAAATTTTGCAATCACAAATTTAGCAGATTTTCAAGTCGTTTCTGTCTTTTAAAAGGTGGCGGTCATTAATTGCTGTTCAATATGAATTTATAGAAATACACGAATACAATAAATGAATTAAACCACAGACGGCTCAAAATATTCACAGCATAAGTTCGAGAAAGCAGCATCAGACGAACTGATGCTATCATATAGCATCATTTTGAATTGCTATAAAAATATTTCAAATATTTAGTTATGTCTGTTTTTCAATTCGTTATGATTGCTAATATCTTTGTGTACTCCCACTGACCACTAAGCTTCGCAACTTATGGGGAACAGAGTTCATATGAGATCATTCTCATTTGCGGATCACCTAGCTAACAGAACCTTCGTATTTGGGGGAAGTTCAATTAGGGGTAGCGCGTCCTCCCCGTGATCTGGGCTTCCCGGGTTCAAGTCCTGGTTCGGCATGCATGGTGGCTTTTCTCCCTGTGTTCTATCTGAGAGAAGAAAGTTTATCAAAATCGATTTAAATTAAGTAGGATTAAACATAATCATAATTATCATGAAATAATTTGTTCGTATGACTGCGTTTAATGCTGTTGTCATGACAACATAATGCATTACTGAAACATTATAAATAATCTCATAAGCGTATAACAATCTAGAGTTAAAAAAATGTAGTTGAATTTATTTCAATATATGTTTTGAAACAAAAATATAGTTTCCTCACTGTTAATATTGTTTTTTGATATACGAAGTAAACAAACTACTGCAACCTTTAAAAAAAAGTTCGACTTCGGATTCCGACAAATCTCCTCATTTTAGACCTCCTCAAGTTGGAAGAAATTATTTTTGTCTGTTGATTAGTCTATAAAAGTGATTATAAAATTAAAAACTTTGTTGGATAAAATTTTGGGACTTCTCCTTCCAAATCTACTTAAGCTTGTACTTGTAACATAAGTTACAACTCTATACAATATAAAAATAAAAAAAATACATTTCCTGCTAATTGAATAAGCAGATTATATGGAAATTTCTTTTCATCGAATAACACAGAAATTTTGGTTTCAGATTTGAGAGTTTCAGTTTAATACCAAGAAATTCAATAAAGTATAACTTTATTTATTTTTAAATAATCATATAAAATTTCTAGAAATAGTCAATCGTTTTGAAATTTTAAAAAATAAGATGCTTGTTTATTGTAACATGATATTTCAGTCTTCTACATTATTCACTGCGGCAGCTTTTGAAAACTAACTTGTGTGCTTAATTTCCATTAAATCTTTTATCACAACATTGATGCTCATAATTTTTCAAAAAAATATTTGTAAACATTAAATTGTTATAGGCATTAGAGTCGTGCTATTTTAATACCTTATATTAATTCTATTTATAAATAAACTTCCCTAATGGAGTAAAGCCGCATGATATCATTTGTCATTAAAAACTTAATCTACCTTTTTTCTTAGATAGGTTACCCGTACAGTTCTATGCATTCTAAAAGAGAATGTGTGTTTATGCATGTGAGTGTCTTTTTTCATGACGCTGCAACTTCGCTTTCTTATTTCTCCTGCAAACAGAGCAGAAAACAAACAGAATATTTCTTTGGCTTTCAACAATGGAAAAAAAATTCAGTGAATAGATATTTATTATTTTATTAAAGGTTTGAATTTCTTCTGCAGTAATGCAATGCATTATCGAAATAAATAATTAATTACGCTTATTAATAATTTTGAAAAATTATCGAATTTGGAAACAAATTACGTAAATTGTAAGCTGATTTTTTAGATTTTAAAACGGAGTAAGAAATCTTTCTACATTATAAAAGCAGTAGAATCTCGAATGAGATTTAATAAATTAAAAATTAATGCTAAATTAAAATTAAAATTAATTAAAAATCAAGCTCAGTTTAGTTTTTTAATATAAAAATTAAATATATAATTATGATTAATTTCATTGTAAAGTAAAACTTCTAAATAATTGCTGCGATTGGCATTTTTAATTTCTAAGATATATTTGGGCAATATTGGTTGCTATGCATTTAATAGAACCATCCAACACACACACTCAACGCGCCTGCGCACCTACACACTTGCTTATCAATACATTCTCTTTTAAAACGCATCAAATGCGCTAAATCGAAAAGTATGAATAGATGAATAGTAGAGATGAATCGAGTATCTAAATAAATCTAATATTGGCTATTATATTTCTTAAATTTCTGATAAATCAATAATCAGGAATTTGGATTAAATCTATGCATTTTTTCATCATAATATTTTTTTTAATGAAATTAAATATATGTGATGTAAAACATGAAGTTACCCCATCATAAATATCCATCTCTTCCTCATGATTTGAAGCTGAAACCCAGTGACTTTAGCCATAGCGCTAGTCATTATGATATTAGTATGACACAAATGGAAATCAAAACTGAAACTAATCAATGCAGTTATTTCATTCCTTTACAAATTATATGACTAGAAGAAAAGGTTATCACAGGAAATAATATTTATTATTTTCTAATAAGTTTGCGCACTTATTTACGGATTTACTTTTTTAAAATTGTATTCGCCAATTCGATTCAAGATTAAATTAATTATTTTTATTTTCTTTTTATATGATGAAATGTTGAATGAAAAATTTAAGAAGGTATTGTAACTTTTATAATTGAAATCCAGTTACGTATATCAGTGATTATCCATTGATTACTCGTTTGAAAGTAATTAAATTTTTAAAATAAATCAATGTAACGGTAGTGCAAAACGGTGGGGCGCTGCGACTGCTGGTTTCAAAGAGAGATTGCTTTGCTGTTTCGGGAACTCGAAAAAGATTGTGATTTGGAGTTAGAGAGACTGCTCAGCTGGTTAGCATCCGGGTTCTGGGCACTTTCCGACATTTCTATTTTTGCATCATTGTATGGTCGTGGCGTATTTTGTTATTTGTTATGAAATGATGCGTCCTTTCTTGTATTATAAATGAACTCTTATTGTATAGTGTACATAAATTTCTATCTTGTAAATATATTGTTACGTCATTTCTGTGTCTGTAAACACTGTTTTTAAACGACCTCTTCATTACGTGCGAAAGATGGCCATGGTTCGTCAACTGACAGAAGGTGAAATAGTAAATGGAAGCACACCAGAAGGTTAGTAATTTATACTGTATTAAAATGCTTGCATTTCAAGCGTTGTTTTACACATTTTTTATAGAATGTTTACTTCGATAGTTTTTGATAAAAAATAGGCATTGAATTCTATACGACTGCATTGTTTTGTATATGAGAATTTGAAGGACAGTTGAAATATTTTAAATTATTTTCTTGTTTATTTATTTTTAAAAAAATCCAAGTTTTGGTATGCATTTTTCTGCAGTAAACAAAATCGACATACTCTTTTTGTTGAGACAGGAAAACTTAATTCGACTGAATTTTTTTTATTGTTGCCGTAGGAAGTACTTTTTTTAATAGTAGGTTATCGTCGTATTAAAAAATTTGCATTTATATTTGTGCCATAATAAAGTATTATTTTTATTGGCGCTGCATATTGAGTAAGAAGAAATGTAAATGCATGTGTCTAGTAAATAAACTCTTATATTTATTAAAAGCCTAACAGTAATTGAAGTAATAAAATCTATTTTGCAATAAGTGAGTCTTATATTTATTTTATGATATTAATATAAATCTGTTAAAGATATTGACTTTTTTTATTTTGAAACCTTCATTAAATTTTCATAACCTTTTTATAGTTTATATAATATTTAGAATATTAGCCTAAGATAAATTTTCGTTAATTATGGAATCTGATTGCTCCTTTATAATAATTATAAATAACGCCTGTGTTGTTGCTATTTTTCTTGTTGTGGTTATTTTATAATTTCATTGCACATTTCTTTTATAGATCATATTTATATAGAATTTCTAACATAAAACCCATTTTGTTGATTTTGAATTATTTAAGAAAATACTTTATGGATTTACTGAAATATTGGCAATAAAATACTTTAATTTAAAATAATGAGTGACACTTTGTTGTACATGTGTTCAGCATGTTTACATTCTTTTATACTCATATAATATAAATGTAAAATAACAAAGCATCAGTATATTTGTAATATTGATTAATTATAAAACAATGAAATCTTGGTTTGGGGGGATTTGTGTTAGTGATTGTCATTTGCTATGTAATGAATATATGTACTTGTAATTCATGAAATTTTATTTATTAAAATTCATTCAAGGATGAAATAATTTTTTTCTCCCATCAGATGACAGTCTATCTTCTGAACAAGTTAAATGCAATAATAGTCGACCATCATCACGTTGTTCATCTGCTGGTAGTAAAAGAGATTCTCCTGTAATGCCTACACTTCAGTATACAAAAGTTAGTATTTTTTAAATTTTATTTATAATATTCAATTTCTGGTCTTAAGTATATTCAAGTTATTTTGAAAAATTTTAACTAAGTAATTTTAAGTATAAAATTCATAAATAAACCAATAATATTAATGTTTTTGAAATGTCTCTTGAAGATGTGGTATGTTGAATATCTTTATAACAAATATTTCCAGTTTCATGGTTCAAAGAATCGTTAAAAATTTGTTTATCATTTGAATTTTAATTAAGCTTTGTGAAGTAGTATTTATTGTATTGTAACAGTTTCAAAATTAATTTTTATTCTGAATAGTTAATTTTCTTAAATATATAAATGTGCATATATATATAATATATATGTGTGTGCATTTGTGTGTATGTATATATGGGGGAAAATTAATAAAAACCAATTGCAGTTCTAATTTGCAACCAATTCAGTTAAGTTATATTTAAATCAAGTTTTATTCAATAAGCTATAGTTTTATTTGTCCTGCTTCTTATGAAAATATTTCTTGTTGCAATTCTAATTTTTCGATAGATTCTACTGTATGATATATATAAATTGAGTTATGAACATTTCGTTATGCAAAGTTATTATTTCTAACTTGGAAAGTAAGAAATAATTTTTTGTCAAAATTTAAATATTTGGTACTTATTACTTAGTGGTGAAAGAGGCAAAATTTGTCAAATGTAGTACCAAAATGCTCCAACCTATGAGCACACTTCTGACTTGTAAAAAAAAAAAAAAAAATAAGCATTTCTTTACATTGTCTATACAGAATTTACAGGGAAATTATTTCGCCAACAAAATTATAACCAATCCTTCTAATATTTGCTATCATAAGTGAAAATGAAAATAAATTGAATGCTAATTGCTGATGGATATAGATTTGTGTGGTACTTTTTCCATTATTATAGTGTAGTCCCAGACAAAAAGGGGGGGGGAGAAAGCCTAATTTAATAAGACAAACTTTGCATTAACTATTGATGTTAACAGAACATTATTGGTATTCAGGCGTTGTTATGAGGGTTCTGAACTTGTTCCATTTATATAGATCTGAATTTTAAAATTTAAAAATTGAACATTTTGTTAAAAATTGAAATTAAAACTTAAATTTTTTTTATTTTAAATTTAAAAGTTATATATTATGATTGTAAAAAAAAATAGAAGCATTTAAATTCTTAATTTTTTAAAATTTGTATTCATTATGAAATGCTATATTAGTATGAACATAGTTTATTTCTTGATAAAAGGTAACTTTTTCTAATGAGTTTTATTTTAAATAGCAATTCTGATATATTTTTCATTTTGCATAATTCTAATAAGAATTATAAATTAGCAATTTTTTGAAAATATTATATTCAGATATATAAAAATTTAAATTACAGCTCCTTGGAATTATTTATTGCCTATTGTAGAGAATGGTTATTATAATAATAGGTAACTTGTTTTGCATATGAATTTCAAAAATTCAAACCTGAGGAAGTGTTACCTTATATGCTCATCATTTGGTATTGTTTCAATTTTGGCATATTTATAATTGTTAGCTGATAGTTGTTTTTATTTGAGAAATCAATAGACTTTTTGTAATAAATAATTGTAGACCACACTCATTCTTGCAGTTTGTTGATTAAAAACGTGTACAACAAAAGGGTATATAAAAATTTTCAGTCAGGATTTTTTTTCCTACTAATTGTTGACTTATTAACTTGTTTGTTTTGATAATATTTTTTAAAAAAATCCTGTATAATCAAATTATTTTTAACTCAAGTTTGAAGCAATAAGTTTTTGTTTTTTGAAATCTTTAAAATTGAGACATTATTTTAATAGTTTGAATTATAAAGTCTGTCATATTAACGGGCATGTATATCCCGGAAAATACTTTTCCGTATTGGATAAAAAAAAAGTTTTTACATGGCTGATCTTAATAAGAACCTTATTACATGGGTTTAAAGTTTTAGTTATATAAAAGTCTAGTTTAAAAGTTACAGATTATTTGCAGTTTTTAACATTGAAAGGTGTATTTGATTTGAGATTAAAAATATCTAAATTTAAGTCATTCTGATTGGAGAATGTGCACTTGTGTATAAATTTTGCAGTTTTCTCAATGAAGAATTTTTAAATATCAAATTAAATATTATAGATATTAAAACCATGTTATTTTAATAGCCTTACATCAATTATGTTAATTATATACAAACATTTCTGCTGAAGTTCAAATTTATATAAATGTAACTGTTTGTACCATTTATCAAATTGCATGATGTTTTGCAAAGTGCTGTAACTACGTTCTCTCAGTATTTGTTTAAAATGCATAGTTGATTTTATATTTTAAAATGATAAAATGCGTTTTATTTATAATGATCATATTCAGTAGCACGTTAGTTGGATTAAATATGCTGGTAAAAATAATTTAAAGTACGATTTTTCATCATGCCAGATGAAATCTTAAGCAAAAAATGTCATTTTAACGTTGTGAAAGTGTATATATTCTCTAGTTTGCAACAACGACAAGAAAAAAATTCATTGAAATAATTGTAAAACTAATGAAAATAGTTTTAATTTTTATTGTAATTTTGAAATGTAACTTCCAATTTTGTATAAAATTTTTTAAAAAATTATCAAAATTTTGAAAAAAAAACATTTAGTAATTAAATAAATATTACCCAAAAAAAATTTTGAATCAAAAAATTATATGTAAATAAATTTTAATATTTTCATTAAAAAAATATTCAAATTCTAAAATATTTATTCCAAGGGTATATTCCATCTCTTCAGAATATAAAGTCTCTGTAAAAATGCTAACTAGACCCACTTATCTATTTACTTTTATTACTATTAATTGTCTGAAATAATATATAAATTGTGAATGATATATTATTAAAAAAAAGGGACAAAGGATTTAATAAAAAAGGGACAAAGTGGTCTGAGAAGCTGGAAGATTTCAGATTTGAAATTAGATTTTACAATCATTAAAGCTCAAGTTTGTTAATCCATTCTTAATACTATGCTATCTGCATTTCTAGTCTGAATTCTGTAGTTTAGCATCTGCAGGACTGGCTTGAATTCCAATAGTTTTTGCAGGACACCAATGTGGTATCAGTGATTGCATAAAGTTAAAATAGCCTTAGTGTTGTGGGGAATGTAAATATATCTAACTTGACTAAATGGACAAAGAAATTGATATTTCTAAGGTCTCACTTTTTTCTCCTCAAGCTTAGTGTGCATCAAAATGAATGACATTAAATGTTTATTTATGAATTTAAATCTATTTGCAGTATTGACTAAAATTTCCTTTAAAAAATGTGTTTTAATACTTTATGTAAAATTTTAACTCTTAAATTTGTTTTTCTGGTCCTTAAACATATAGAAGACTGTCAATACTATTTGTTGTTGTAAACATATGGATATTAAGAGCTTTTAAATTGAAAGTTTTATATATTTTAACATAATTTTAACTTTACAATTAAAATTCAGTTTTACTGACTGCTGAATTTATTTAAAATAGTTAAACATTAAATAAATATATTTTTCTTGATATAAAAAATATTTTGTATAAGTAACTCCTTATTAACTCCTAAATCCCTCCTCAAGTTAAAAAAAAAAGTAATTAAAAATTTAATTTGTAAAATCTAAATGTTATCATATTGATATGTCCATATTTTATATATTTTTTAGTTGGAAATATGAGCTATCACATTTATCTGAAGTGATCAAGGAATGGTGATGTTAGATAATACAGAAGAGAAAAGTTACTTTTAAACATAAAATAACCTATATAGAACATTTTTTATAATATATTATTTTAGAATAAAAAAGAAAAGATATCCAACCTATAAACTAATAATCTAAGCTTCTTATTAAATGAAAGACAATTTTTCAAGATAAAAATTTGTAATAGTAAATTGTTTCTTTAAAAATAGCTTTCTAGTTATTGTATCCTGCCATCTCATCAAGTCATTATGTTAAGATGTTTTCCTGCAGCTTAAAGGCTATTTCATTAATATTAATTGGATCTTTATAAGTTATTTTAATATTTTTAATCAGTAATTCTGTTATTTTTTATAAGCTATATTATGTCATCTTTTTCCTTTTACATTGTCCATGAACACTTGTCTGTTGGGGTGGTCATTAGTGAGAAAAATCCCCAATATAATCAAAATTCTTTTTATCATAATCTAATCAAGTTAGCCATGACTTACTAGGTAGCAGATTTTGATATCCTGTAAGTAATGTAGTAAAAACCCACTTAAGTGAAATAGATCTCATTTTATGTTGACAATTTTAAGTACAGACAGGTATAATATTAATTTCATGATACCAGTAAATTATTTTTTTTATGCCAATACACATAACCATTTTGATGATAAAATTCATGGTTTGTAAATATTTGCAAGTACCTAGTTTTGCATATTGGGTTGTGGTGGGATTATCATGACATTTCATTATGTTATGGACTGCATTCTCAGTCTCTTGGCATATAAAAAAACTATCGTCAAGCCTAGAACAAGAATGACTGAAAAGAGTTGCCAGCAACTTCTTCTCCAAAAAAAATAATCCATAGGATAATTAAATTTATCAGTGAAAATAGAAATATTTTCTTGCCTTCTTAATATCGAGTCCCAGACACACATGGACTAAGGGGGGAGGAGCTCCTCAGTCTCTTTTACATTTATATATATTCATAAACATCTTTCAAATAGGGATTTTTGTAACTATTAATCAAATTATTTTATATTTGATTTTTATTAACTGCATTCTCGTCTTCTATGTTATAATAACAAGTATAATAATCGCAGAACTTGTGTTTTTTTATACATAATGTCTTTGTGTATATTACTACACCAGATAATTTTTCTATAATATTTCAAAGTAAAAAATTGTAGTTTCATATTATCATTTCTTACATGTGGGTAAATTCTGTACATATTTATTTTTGTTTTATCTTTTGTAAATATTCTGGTATTTAATAAAATTCCTGTAATATGCTCACCAAACCGTTCAGTGACCAGAATGGTTATGGATACTTAGGTATGAGATGATATTCTGTTCTGTATCAAGACAAAAATTGGAAATGTAACTGACATTCCGCATTACTTCTGCAAAGTAAATTACTTTGCTACTTTGAATTTAAGAATTATTTCAAAACCTTCTGTTATCCTTTTTCAAAAATGCACAGATAATTGTCCTTATCTTTGAAAATAGTTTTTAAACTTTTCTGGCCTCAAAGAACTTAATATCCTGTATTTTTAAATGTATATACAAATTTTAATGCTTTTTTTAACTTTTATTTGTAAAATAGTTTGTTACTTTTACTTTAAAACTTAACTCCTTTATTGAATTCCTAGGATTTCAATAAAGGAGTTAAGTTTCAAAATATTTATCTGACATATTAAGTATAATGAATTAAAATATACTTCTGGTTTCTTAATCTTTTAATTGCAGTCAAAGAAAAGGCAAACTGTAGAATTTATTTTCCATGTTTATTTTTATTTATTGTAGGAAGAGCTAATGAAATATTCAAATTCGCCATTATCTAAGGTTTGGCCTGCCAGACTGGATCCAGCATATAATAAGTAAGTTTTTTTTAGCAATCATAATGCTATTTATAATTTTTTTTTTTCTAAAGAAATAATAAAAATTCCTTCCCTTGAACTGATTTTAACATTGCATGTGTTACAATTGGTCAAATAGCATCCATTTGTATTTTCATGTATATATTTTGTTAAAAATTGTTCGATAGTTTTACATAAAATGCCATGCTTAAACCATAGTCATCCTTATTAATTCATTTTATAGTATTATATACTTCAAAATTTACCCAATTTTTTGAAAAAAATTTTTAAATTGTAATTGTTACAATGCAGCATTATTATAATAAGACAAGTTATGGAATCAATGTACTTTCTACCTAAAAAAATTGATATAATTCAATTGGTGATGATAGTTGAATTGCTTTAAAAAGTAGCATTTTTATTATAATATAATTGTATAATAAATTTGGATGACATATATAAAAAATTGTAGTTTAGTATAATATTTAAAATTTTAATATTCATTTTCTTTTAATTTTTAGTGCTACTGGAAAATGGGACCCAGAACGATGGTTTATGAATCACAGGAGTGATCGACTAATGCCTTTGGATGAACCTCGTTCAAAGCGAGAAAGGCAGGAAGATAGCATCGTAAGCCACAAAAGAAAGTCTTCTGATCCAAAAGAGCGTATCAAAGAAGAGAAGGACGACATAGTTCTTAGTCCTCAACGCAGAAGTTTTGGAACAGGTTGCCATGTCATTCAACAATCATCTTTAGCTAGAAGACCTGGTAGTCCTACCGATGGGAGAGACTCTGAAAAGTATGCATGTTTTCATTGTGTTAATGTAATAACTTGTAAACATACAAGTTGAGTTTCTGATTTTTTTTTTTTCCTACAAAACTATAAGTTCTTTTATCTGATATAATAGAACTCTATATTTAGGTATGTTTTGTTTTGAAATTTTATATCACTGAAAGATGATTAATGGTTTTTTTAACAGTATATTCTAATTTTTTTGTATTAAAAGTAAAAATAGAAACTAGCTAAAACTCTTTTAAGGGTTTTTGAAATTAATTTATTTTTTTGTAAATATGTTTAGTGAACTTTTAAACTGTTAATTTTCTCTGCACTGGTTATTGTACATTATAGAGATGCCTTTGAAGGTTTAATATTTTTTTTATTACTAAAATCTATGTTTGGTTTAGAAAAGACTTTCAAAATGTTTGGTAATGTTTTTTCACAAACTGTTATGAAATCCTTGCATTAACATCTTCATTTTAGGACATATCACAGTCTTCTGAAATTTTGGCCCTTTTTTTAGTTCGTTAATTGCGAAGATTTCTTTAAATCGTAAGAGTTATTTTTGCTGTCTTCATGAACAAATATAGTCTAAAGTTTAACCTAACATTTTGTCAGTGAATGTGTTATTATATACTTACTAACGTTTCAAGGCAAATGAAAAGGATAGACCGATTTGAAGGAGTTTGTAATCAATTTGAAAAATTTCTATATTTGTTGGATTTTATTTAAAACTAGCCGCCTTTGGCGACCAGCCGGTTCGCCAGTATTACCGCTCGCTACAATTTTCAATTAAATATTTTAAGTAACTGGTCTCTTAAAGGATTCTCAAACAAAACATTTTTAATCTTCAAATTCTGATAGTCATACCAAACTTATACTTTTATTTAAATCGTTTCGTTCAATTTACTCTATATATTTTGCTAATTTGTTGTAATTTCCGGTAAAACGTCAACTTTAATTTAAAGTGAAAATGATGAAATTGCAATTAATATAAAGACATTTTTTAATAAAACCAAGAGTTTTATTTTATTTATCATCTTTATTGCTATTTATTTATTACTATTATTATTGAATATGAGTATTGCAAACAGAATATCTCGGTATTTAAGTCTTATGTGAACTACAAAATATTTTTGATAATTTATGTAATATCTCAAAGAATAATTCAAAAATTTCTCAGATTTAGCATACAATTCGGTTTTTAGTTTTGCTTTCAAAAAGATTGAAATGAAATCAATAATAATATTTTGTTCCGTATTATAAATATATTTCAAAAATTATGAAATCTAAATTTTTAATGCAGTAAGGTATCATATTCTGAGAAATATTCTAGCCACGCCAAATTTTAAAGAAATGAATGAATGTTTTTATTTTCCACAATCAACTAAGACTTATTTATGAAGTTTTGAATGTTAAAAATTTAGAAAAACTCAACATTTTCATAATCTTAGGCCAATTAATCTTGAGAAACTTGCGCGCTGATTGGCGTATTTTCTTTGAAACGATCGATGGAAAATCTAAAATTATCCTTTTTTTTTTACTGAATAGTGATATTCAAATTTTCATAAATCAGTCAGTTTAAGTGATCGATTTAGTTGATTGGAAATTAACTCTTTTTATTTAAAATATTAGTGTTTCAAGAACATTTTGTTATTCGTGATTTCCACAGCAGAAGCTTTATGTAAAATCAAATTCGTTATTTATTAGAGCATTTATTGAATTAAGTAAAATATAATCATTTTCTATTTAAACCATTTTAGTATATCTGTTGTGTTCGTGCGTCAACAAAAATAGAATGCAGACAAACTTATTTTGAAACTAAATCGTATTACATTGTAGATAATATTATCAAATTTACATCAACTTATTTTCATTCAAAATTCTAGCATCGTTTTTAAACAACAAATTAAAAGTTGCAAAAATATCACTGTTGCCAATCTGAATTTCACAACTATTTACAAAATAAAATTTATAATTATTAAAATAATCGTTTGCTACTTTTGAATAAATTATTTACGATTTATGTCGCAACAGATCTGTCTTATTAAAGGTTTACAAATCAGCTGTGTGGCCCCGATTTGAATGGATATCCTGTTCATATTAAAAAAAACTTGCCTTAAAATAAAACTGATTTATTGGATTAATAATATAGAGTGTAAAAGATCATAAAATAATTTTTCTTGAATTTATTTTTTAGAAAAATATTTCATATTTGTTTCATTTCCTAAAGACACATGACGAAAATTATATTTTTGCAAATTTTATTTCCAAAAAGATTTAATTTATTTTTAATTGGTGCTACAATCAATGTGATGGCAACACTTTGAAAAAAGTTTTTTTTTCCCAGGAATGCGAAACGTTTATTTTTATTTTGTACGAAAGAAATTGTTGAAAAATAGAGTTAAAATATTTATTTAAAAATTCATTAAAAACAGAAATTTAATTTTGATGTTAAAGCATTGGTAGCATTTAAAAGATAAATTTTTGATCTTTAACTTGATGTAAAAATCTTTTTTGTGCGGTTATATTTTCGGAAGTTATAGTAGAAACACGCCAAAATTTCGCTTAACTTTTTAATAAATACGATTCTAATTAAAAATTCGAAAAATTAACCCCCAGGTGCACATTCCCGGCCTCCAAGGTATACACGTGCCAAATTTGGTAGCTGTAGGTTGAATGGTCTGGCCTGTAGAGCGCCAACACACACACACATTGAGCTTTATTATAAGTATAGATGAATAGATACTTCTTGAATAAATTATTTTTCAATATATTTATCTATTTTTAATAAATACATAATTTTAAAACATCTGAAAAATTTTCTTTTTAAGATTTAAGTCTATTTTATAAATATCCTTGAAACTTCTGGACATTATACAAAATTTATTTTTAATAAATTTAATTTTTTTTCTTGGAAGGAAGATTAATTTTCATGTTGCTAACCTGGATGATTTTAAACTTTGCAGTTTGCATCCTTTATTCATATCCATCGTTTTAATTTTACTATCTATTTTCTTAAAGTAATAATTTGTCCATTTGCTGGAATTTCTAAAAACTAATACTAGTCTTAATAGTTTCAGATTCTCAGTAACAAACAGCCATATTATGTTTTATGTTTTTCTTTGAAGATATAAGTTTAATGATAGTGTTGGTTTGTAAAGTATGAAAATGTGCTTTTGCATCAAAAATAATTACTTGCAATCTACACTTATGTATAAAAAAAAAAACCTTGATTGAGGGGGAGACCTTGCATTATAGTTGGTAAAAATTTTAGTATTACGTTAGAAAAGAGCTGTTTTTTTTTTGTTTTTTTTTTAAATTAAAGCAAGATTCTAAAAAAAATATATTGCATTTTTCTAGCGATTCCTTGTCATTTTGTGATATTTTCATTCTGTTTTGATTTTGTCCTATTGGATTACACTTTATGTGCTTTGAAAATAAAACTGATTAAAGATATTATACTTCCAAGTTTAAGGATAATCATTGATCAATGTTTAACCAAATTCATAACATAATTTATTTTTATGTTTTATTGAATGAATTTTATGCTTTAATAATTTTGGATAGTGGAAATCTGACAGAAAAAATATTTTTGTCAATTAAAACTATTTTTACATCTGTAAGGATTACATCAAAATTATAGCTTTTAAGAGTGTGAGTGGATTAATGAAATGTAGTTATAAAAATATTTTAAAATATAATTTCATTTGATTTTTATTGTTTTAAATTATTTTCAATGTATGTGTGACAGAAATTTATTCGTCTTAGTTTCAGGGAACCATCTAGAAGAATTGGTAGTGGTCGCATCATAACCAGAGATCGAGATCAGAGAGACTGGGATCGTGATAGAGAATATGGCTATGGTAACAGAAATGATCGCAGGGATCGCTTTGATCAGGATGATACCGATAAGGAATTGAGGCGATATTCTGGTCGTTATCGTACAGAACGACGTTCAAGAAGTGGTAAGTTTTTCAAATTTATTTAGGTTTAAGTAATAATCAAATCATTTGATGCTATGTTTTTTTATAATATTTTACGCATAGAGAAATTTACATTGATAAATGTTTTTTGTAAAGGAAATATTTATTGGAAATTCTGTAATTGGAGACATTAATATTGTAAATAGTTTAATGCTGTTTTAATTTGAATTTCATTAATTTCCAATTTAAAATAATTAAAATGTTAAATACACTATATTTTTAATAATAAAACGACCAAGTTTTATAAAATGAGACTGTTATGAACTATAGGAATATATCTGAATAACTCTTCAAACTTTGAATAAGTGAAAAATTCTCCTTCTTTCTTTTCAAGTTTTAATGAAAAGTGGAAAAAATTTCAAATTTATGTAGAAAAAGTGTAGAATAAAAATATTTTACATATACATCATAATGTTGTTTACAAGTAAGAACTTTCAGCTATATAATTTCAACTATCCCAAACTTTGTAAATCATTCTGGTTGCTTTATAGGTCGTGATCGTATTGATGAAGTTGAACCTGAATGGTTTAGTGGAGGACCAACTAGTCAGTCTGAAACTATCGAACTTGTTGGTTTTGAAGATCCTCACAACGATGGGGAAAATCGAAAACCTGCAAAAAAGAAAAGATCAAAACAAAATTCTCGTCGTTCTAGTTTGAAATCAGATGAAGGTGAAAAAATTGAAGCAGTTCTGTCTGATGATAAAAGCACACAAAAGAAAGGTAAAACTTTTTGTATTGTTTTATTATTGGTACTCTAAATTTTTCTATAATCTTATAAATAGTGAATAATTAAATATAAAATACAAAATATTCATTTTTTCTTAAATTAAAAAAAAATCTAGAATTCGTTAATGCATTTTTCAATTATTTGATGTTTACCATGAGTACTTTCTAATTCAGGTGAGACTAAATCCGATGATTCTAAACAACCTATAGCTGAAGTTAAAGAAACGGAAGAACCTCAAGATGCTAAGTCAGGCAATACTGGTTTTGATTTGGAGCAGTTGTTTAAAATGGATTGGATACCTGGTTTGATCCAAGTGAGTTATACATCTTGTAAAAGTGTAAAAATTTGTAATGTCATAACTCCTTTATATGTTGCTTTTTATCAATTAAAATAATTAGATTGGTTATATCTAAAGATTCCTTTTACAATTATTACTTAGTAATGTTTAATAATTTAATACTTTTAATATTCTTATTAATACATATATAAATAATACTTTTAATGTATTTAAAGTAATTAGTAGCAATCTTTATTGAATACAGATTTTAATTAGTTGTTGTATTGAAGAAATTAATTTTTCTAATACTAATGTAGAAATTTATGATCTTATTAACATTGCTTGATTTTGAGTGATTGTTTCTTTCAAATAATGTATTCTTTAGTGAAGCTATTAACATTTACATTAATGGCAAGAAAAACTTGATTTCTCTGCAGTCATTCACAATAGATACTTTTACTTCTTGGGGGGGGAATTAATTTTAGAAATAATTTATGTCAATAGATGTATACAAATACTGGATAAATTAAAGATGATATGAGCGTATTTTACTTATATATTTAAATATTTAGAAGTAAAAGTGCTTCTATTTCTTGTTCAATATAGAAATAAAATAAATTTTTGTTTCAGAATGAAGCACCTCCAGAAAATAATGATAAAGAAATGGGTTGTAGTCGCTTCAGTCAGTGGTTCCGTAAAGAAAGCCCATTACCTGAAGGACCAGAGTCTGGAAATAACAGTAGGCGGTCATCTCTTCATGAGGAACTAATTGCTAACGTATTGAATAGTGAGTTTTTTTAATCCAGTTTCTGTTAATAATTATATTTTTGTTTTTAATGTTTAGAAACATTTTCTAATGTCTTTTATTTCTTTAATAATTTTTCAAATCAATTGATTTGTTAATTGAATCTTTTATTTGAATAATATATTGGTAAATTGTATCAAAATAATTGGGTATTTATAACCTTATCTATGACAAAGGATTGAATCAATGCCTTTTCTTGATTTTCAACATTTACATTGTATTATAGTAAAATCCTGACATCATAACAATTATTCTCCTTCCTAGTAGATTACTTAAAAACTTGTATAGCATATTGAAACTAATGAAGAGAGAAGTATCAATTGTTTATTGGACACAATGTTATAATTACCATCTTATCTCCTTGAACTAAAAATAATACTTTTTATTGACTCGGGTTAAAAAAACTAATAATTAAAGAAAAATTTTAATACACAAATTTTAATTTAATTACCATGAAATTAAAATAAACAAATTTTTTAACTATGTATTATTGATAATCATAACGAAATGAAATAAATTTTAAATTAAAAAATAATGCAATATGTTGCAAGTATTTGTGAAATTTTATTTAGCTGTATTTTAATTTTCTCTTGACAATTTATTTAATTAATCTAATATTGCTAAATTTTTCTTACATGTTTTTTTTTTTTTCTGTTTTCCTTTTATTACTAACAACTAATATTTCATTATGAACTTCAAATGTTTTAAAGGTATTGTTGAACCACAAATAAAGATACCATCTCCAACAGACAATTCATCTGACAACTTTTTTGCACCTATCAGTCCTGCCCTGTCTCGTTCTCCAAATTATGCTTTGCCTCAAAAAATGTCAACTAGTACCAGCAAAGACATAATGGAGATGCTTCAGTCTGCCAATTCGGGTAGTGAGTCATCTGTTAATGGTGGTGCTCCAAATGGTAACCAGCGTAATTTACAATTTTAAAACTAAGCAAATTATCAAATGTTTAAATTTTTTTCCTCTACAAAACAATTTCAATTTTATATATTCAACCCTGATTTCTGTTTCTCTAGACTTGATTAAAAATATTAATTTCTGTAAAAAAGTTGATATTTTCAAAATAATCAGTGTTTAAGTTTAACCAATTATTTTTAAATTGGTAAACTATATTAGCTTTTTATATTTTTGATATATGAAAAAAAATGTAATAAAATGTAAAAAATTATTCTACTTGTAATGCTTGTCAAATTCAATATATACTTTTAAAAAAAGAAATATGCAATCATACTTTCTAAATGTTGTTTAAATCAAAGAAAATAAATCTAGAATTTTATAATATTAAGCATTGTTTTAATTTCAGTGTGTGTATATATATAGTATATTATTGATTGTATTAGGAAGTATTTGGTTGTAATACTTTGCAAAAATTGAAAATCATTATTCTTGTGCTTTTTAAACTATATCAATAAAAAGCCTTTATAGCTTTATTTTTCTGCTTAGTCACCCAACATAGAAAATCAATTTATAGATTATTTAGCATAAGAATTGTTGCCAATCAACTATATTTAGCAATTTTGATCTTCAGATAAAAAGGCACTGTTAAAAATTAGAATGCCTTTATAAGCCATTTAAATCTCAGAATTAATTCAGAAGTAACTGAAGTTGACTATTTCCTGTGCTCTTTATATGAATTGTCGGTACTTATTTAAATTATATTAAAAGGAATGCAGTAATAAACTTATACCCAAGGCATCATATCACAATATCTGTGGTGTGAAGATAATTGTAATCCTTCTGTTTTTGTGCTATAAATGAACTTGTTTGAAGGTATAAAACATTTATTGTAATTTCATCTTGATCTAATATTCAGTTATATTTTTAGTACTGATTAATTAGTAATAAACTATTCTTTTTAATCAAAAGCTTTCATGGATTTAAGAGCACAGCTTGGCTCATAAGACTAACAATCATGTAATTAAGTTATTGATTATGAATGAATTCTGTAGTAGAACAAGATAAATTTCTCCTGTATACCAATTCAAATTGAATTAAATTTCATGGGAGTAAGAAGTCTTAGTCTTTTGTGTATATGCAAGTGTGCTTTAAAAGGAGGCATTAAAATGAGTTAAATATTTTAAATTTAAAGAATTTTTACTTTTTGCACTTAAAACATCCCAAGTAAATAAGTTTGAGGCATGTTTTCCCTTCGGTATTTTGGCATGATGTAATTTATAATAATACAATATTTGTATTCTTTCAGAGTCTGCTAAAACTGTTCGAGAATTAGAAGCTGATCTTAAAAGAATTGTATTGGGTGACAAAAAGCCTACAGAAGAAAAATCTGCTTTTGATAAATTGGTAAGCTATGTTTCGACAAAAAAAAAAAAAATCTGTTATTTAAAAAAAAAATTTTTTTTTAATACTTTTTAAACATTTTTTATAGCTACAGCACATGTCAGATTCTAATAACCAACAATCAGCTCCCATGACTTGTGGATATGGAATTGTTGATACATCAAAAGCTTTGAAAGAGGAAGATATTCTCAAAGACATGATTTGTGCTCCACAACGACCATCTTCACCTGGTCAGACATTTAATATTTTTGAAGAGAAGCAGAACATATTTAAAATGCCCTCTGGTTTGTATCTTTTTGTAGCTTCCTAATATTTTATGAAATGTAATGAAATCAGTATATTTTCAGATATTTTAAATATTAAAAAAAAAATTTTCATTTAAATATTTAGTTACCAGCGTATACATACTGTTTATCGCCTATGTTAGTATCAGTCAGCTTATATTTGCATATATACTTAAACGAAAGTTGTAGGTAGTGTACATTTTCTTAATTTGGGTAATTCTAGATGCTTCTTAGTATTCCATGGTAATTCTTGCATGAAGTTAAGTTCACTGTATGAATGTTTACTGCCCCCTTTTTTTATAAGCTTTGTTGAATTAAGCATAGCACGCTTTTATTATTGATTTTTCTCCTTTTCTATGATAATATGAAATTGTTAAAGTTTTAAATCCATGAAATTATTTCTTTAAAGGAGAAAGTGTTATGAATTTCAATTCTTTTTCATCTTATATTGGAATAAATAAAATATCTGTGATTAAATTTAAAAGAAAATTGTCAATTACATTGAACATGATCTTTATAGATGCTTTGCTGTATTTGAAAATTTATTACTGATGTGATTATGAGATGCATTATAATTCCAAAGATTTTCAAAAGTTTGCTTCATTCTCTTTGCTTCGTAGAAATTTTTCTTTAAACTCGCATTTATTATTAAACACTATACTTCTATAATTTCTTTTTTAAAAAAACCCATGCATAATTTGAAAGCAATGGATTTTATTTTCTAAAGATTTTTATCAAAATTTGTTTCTGGAGGATGGGAAAGATCATACTATATTTTTACTTTTTTTATGTTTTCTGTGAAAAAATTATATTCTTATTTTGCTGATTTTATGGGATTTTTAAGTTTCTAGAAATTTCGAACTGTTTCATTCAGTGCCTTTTCATGATAAATTATTAATCATGACAATTGGTAAATTAAGAATCCTTAAGTTGGAGAACTTTTATTGACATAGAATTGATGTCAGATTTGCTAGGAGTAACCTTTTTCTAACCCTGGTAATATCTGGCTTGATTAAAAAAAAAAAAAAAGAAAGAAAAAGAAATGGAACTTTTAAATTGTCTATCCTGATCAAAATTGTACTTTTAATGTATCTAAATTGTAGTTGGTGAATGAAATATCAGTTTGAATAATTATGTGCTCATCTTGAACTTTTCACAATCTTGGTCCAAACCATTTGTTACTTGTTGATTGGAGATAAAAAGAATATGTATCTGTGTATTATCTTTGTTGTATTTTTAATGTCTGATGGTTTTGTTAATTTAATAAACTGTTCAAATTTTTCAGGGGCATCTTCAACATATTCTCAACAAAATCAAAGTTCACAAAATGATGCCTTTGTTCAACTAATGCAGCAAAAACAGCATGAACAGCATTTGCAACAATTGAGTCAACAACAGCAGATGCATCAACAGCAACTGCAAGAACAGCAGTTACAGAATCACATTCAACAAAATCAGCAACATAATCAAAATGTTGGTATGCAGGGATTTACTTTTGATGTGCTTTCTAAAATTTTAAATAACTCAGCTCAGGCACCCATCAGCCCAGCTTCACCTGGACTTCAACAATCAGGATCTGGACAGTCATTGAACAGAAATGATCTGCAAGGTAATTATTTCGTTGCTACTAAATATAATTAGAGATATGTATTTTGCAATTTAATTTGTGCTTTACTTTTCTGAAGAAGCATTAAAAATTTTTTTTTCAACTTCTAATGAAGAAAGTTAAATTATAAATGCGGTATTTAGCTTAATCTAAAATTTAGATAGTTAAACATGTTAATGTTTTACAGTGTGTCCTAAAAAAAACTCGAATAAATATTTACTTCTGTAAATATTGCAATAAGATACATTTCCTGTTACAAATTTTCATTAAATAAGGTTGACATTTGCGTAAAAAATAGTTTAGCTTCTGTCAATACTTTTTCCACCGTATCGTATAAAATCATATAAAAATTTAACCGATAAAGTATTTCTTAGATTTATTTATGTAAGCACATAAAGTTTAATGCTTCCACATGCAAAATTTATTGAGATATTAAAAGATAAATGTATTGATGGATCCATTCTTTCACACTTTAGGCTGATGTTTGAACAAGTCTTTGTTTACATATTTTAAGAATAATGCACATATCACAACAGGTTTCTTTCAGTACTTTTTCACATGCACACACACACTCGCAATCCAGTTAAATACTTACAATAACAAAACAAAATTCTTGAGTTTGTTGACAAAGATCTACTATCCTGTGAACATTATACACAAAAGAGTATAAATGGATTTACAAAATTGCAATAGATCATGGTGGAAATCCTTGGGAACTTGTCTTTGGAAACTAATTCGCTGGTCAAGGAATTCTGCTTTTAACCATAATCTTACAGTTGACTTTTTGTGAAGAGTAACACTGTCTAATTGCAATGACAACTATGAAAATGTTGATAAGACAATGTCATTTAAAACTATCAATCAATATATATCAATTTAATTTTGTGCCACATCATTCATCATGCTGCAGTACAAAATTGAATCAATCAACTAGTTTCTAAAAATGTCACACCATGCTTTTATTGAAAGTTGCTACTGTTGAATCTTTTATTAGAATGGATTTTTATAAATCCGATGCTTCCATCTTGATTAATGTAACATTCATCTATCCAAAGTATATTTCGCAGGAAAGAAGGATTTGATTTTACTTGAAGTAGGATTAGATCTGATTATGCTGTTGTTATTTCTAATCCCAGGTGTTATAACTGCGCTTTACCATCTCCATGAAACCAAAGATCTCTAAAAAGTCCAAAAACAATAACAGATTCTGTAAAATCTCAAAAATTGTAAAATTGAAACATTTAAGAATGTGATTGGGTATTCTAGATCTGACTATGGGTATTGGTGCTAATTATTAACTTGAAGTATTCTCTGTACTGTCATATTTGCAGTATTTATTTTTGAATTTTTATATACAAGCATGAAGGTAATTTGAATATAAGCAAAATGCCGATTTGATGTAATCTGCTTGTGTAATGCCTCATCCTTCCTTTCCCTGCCAAGGGAATTAGAATCTTGTGATTTGTTACTTATGAACCATGACATTAAATTATATACATATAAATAGACATGAAAGCATTCTACATTAATAGACATTAAAGACATAGGGCATTAAAGCATAGTATAAATACATTTGTTAAAAAGTATATTTTATTTATTTATTAGGAACTTGGAATAGAGCTAAATATGCATTACAATTACCTACACCATAAATCACAATTTTAAGCATTCTTGTTTACTGTTATATGCCAAACAAAATATGATGATTAGGTTATGTACTTCTAGACCCTTCTCATCTGAAATTATTTAATATATTTTTTAAATATATCTAAATCTGTATCTTTTCATAGCTGCTCTTCAGTTGCAAAGACAGCAAGAATTATTGTCTTCCATCTTAAAGCAACAGCAGCAACAACAACAGCAACAATTATCTCAACGTAATGTGCTTCAGGCTATGCAACAGCGTCGTTGTCCGTCCGCCAAAGAGATTCCCATTCAACAAACTCTGGCACTTCCTACTCTTGGAATAAGTCCACGTCAGTCACCCTTACCTGTTGATGCTATTGGTTCAGCAATTCCAAATCAGGGACGTATACCTTCGCCTCTTGGTAAGTTTGTTTTTAAAAACTTCTTTGAGTATTAGCCATTTTGTAATTTCAAATGTGTAACTTTTAAATTAAGTTTGTAAACATATTTATCTTAAGAAAATCCAATTCCATTTTTACAATTTGTGGAAAATTTAAACTTTTTTGTGATATTTTTAAAATTTTTTTGCTGACATATTAAATTGGCAAGAATTAAAAGCGAGAATTATGTTGAATTTATGAAAATAGTTAATTATTATGTTCAGTCTTGGTAATTGCCAATTCAAAATTGACAAAAATTATTTTTCTGTTCTATTTTTGCTCGAAAATAATCAGGGTGTTTACTTATAAATTGTATTTCAGGTTAAATTTGCTACTTGAAAATAAATAGGTTTGTTTTTAAATTTTGCAAATGAATCGATGGAAGGTAAAATAAATTATTGTACATTACAGTTCTGTTAAATTGTATAATAGTGCTTATTTTTCCAGCATATATTAATTAACTCCTTGATCTAATATATAAAGTGTCTATAAATTCATGAATCATATTTTAAAGGTAGGTAAAATATTTATAAACATGCACATTTTTTGTATACGATACATATTTTTGTTATGGAACCAGAAATAAAAAGCTAAGCGGAGGAAAAAAACACGAAATGAAAAGAAATGCTGTGGGAACAAAAAGAAAGCTGTTTATTTGCATAATATTACAGTATGTGTCAAATGTGCCACTACCAACATCAATGCAGGCTTATTAGCCTGCATTGAGTGAAATGAGAAATCATGTAGATGTGTATCATGTGGCTTAGCAATGGCCCAAACATGGAAACTGTGCAAATTAAAAACTCCATCTTGCATAAAGATGGCCCCAATTGTGAAAAGAACATTTGCAGAGAAGTTCAAATTGTATTTATTCTGTTGTAAATACCAATGTCTAAGATATGAATCAAGCATAATTGGATGCATTGAGTGTTATGTTTTCTGTAAGTGGTATAGGAAAAAAAGTATTTCTTTGTGTAAAATTTCACCTATTACTCATGCCCGTAGTTCATGCAGTTGATCTCATACTAATTTTTGGATTATCTTTCAATTCTCTCGGTATACTTTCTCCCATTTCTGAAACTTTTATATGTCTCAAGTGACTCGCATCCTATTACTTGACATAAAATGAACTGTTTTCAGAAAGCTGGCAGTGTAAGCACTGAAAAATTTTGATCCAGTAATATCCTATCCATACCATTCACAGTACAACCTTAAGACTTTGCGAGCTCAACATAATGTGCCCATGCTTGTCTACTTTCTCAGATCATGAATTGTCCCATCATGTAAAAATATTTTCCAACAATAAAGAATTATTTGAAGTTTACAAAATGATATTCGTACTCAATAAAATGGTTTTGCTGGTGATTTAAAAATGCAACCTTCATATTTAATCAGTGTTTTTCTTTCCAAAAATACTTTTTTTAAGACTACATCACTGAACTTGTATATTATCTGCTCTAATAATATCATGTAATTTATTTTTTTACATTTTCAACCCAATATTGCTATGCAAAAAAAAAAAAAAAAAAAAAAAAAATGCATCTTTTTATGTACTTTACCTACTCCTTAATGTTTGGCCCATGAATTCTGAAACAACCTGTATGTATAGAGTAACATTGTATTTAATGGTTTGTTTCATTGCATATATTAACAGATTAATTTTCTTAAAATTATTACAGTTGCTGTTAGATTTATTACTTAATACTTCATACATGCTTTTGCATGAATAGTTCTTATTATTAAACAAAACGAGATGATTTTTTAAATATAATTTAAATTAGCTATTTGCTACACTACTTAGAATGTTACTCAATGGTATGCTGTAAAATTCACATACAAAAAGTTTTTGCTTTTATTGAATGCATCTGAAAATCACTTGAACAGTACAGATTATTTCCTATATCACTGTTAGCATTGCTTAATGAACAGTTAGAATATTCTAATAAATAATTTAAGAACATTTTGCCGTTGTAAGAATTGATACTATGAATTCATCTCGCAAATTATTTGATTTATTATAAAGTTTCAATATTTACATTTCGTTATTTTTTATGGTTCGAACTTGCATTTGACAGTACATTTAATTGCATTTAAATTTTCCTTTTTAAAAAGCAATACAATTTTCTCACTGAAGTTGAAATCTTTAGCTTATGTGTGTGTCCCCTTATTTCCCTTTTTTTTTTGTTAAATTAGCTTACAAATAAATTTTGTTTCTCAGTCTGTAATTGTGTATGAATTAAAATGCAGGTAATGAATAATTATCATTTGATTGGTATAATTGGAATTTAGATATCTTGTCATAGTTGCTGATAAGAAGAGGGAAAAACTTTTTATGCATTAACAATATCGGTCAAAAAGGTCCACAAAAGTATGATGTATTGAGTTTAAATTGCAGCAGAAAAAAAAAGTATGTGATAAAACCTGTATAATTTTTAAAAAATAAGCATTGACATATGCTGACCTATTTTTGGACACAGAATAATTGTTGGCTTCTAAAAGTTTGTTTAAAAGGTAAGAAAAAATTAGCCATAAGTAATGAATCCCTCTCTACTCAATTTTTCTAATTACCAGTACAGGTTAGTCTCTGAATGTGTTAAATTAACCCACATTGATTATCAGGGACAGCTAAAACTTAATTTTATCCTTAAACTTCAAAGTTAAGTAGAGAGATATTAATCATATACAATTCAATATTTATAACAAAACATAGTAAACTTAATATGTTCTTTAATTTAAAAAAAAATTAACTTATTATTGTTTAGATGTCACAATATATATATATATATATATAATATATATATATTTTATTTGTAGTCTTTGGTCAGCAACCACCTGCTCTAAGCCATGCACCAGCACCTATACATCCAGCAGCTCTTGTTCAAGCAATGGCTCAAAATTCGGCTAGCCCTAACACTTTGCAAGTACAGGTAAGTGTTTTATAAAATAAGCTTTAAATTTGATGTATTATGCGAATCTGCCATATAAATTGAAAGGAAATTAAAAATAAAATATTACATTGATTGTGAACTTATGTAAATTCAATTTAGTAGGATTAATGTATTGTTAGTTTGTTTTTATATTACATTAATTTTAAATGACTTTATTTTAGAACCCAGTTGTCCTTCAACGTGTTCCATCACCTCAGGAGCTGGCTGTACATACACAATCCATTTTGCAAAACGCACTTATAAAACGGAAATTGGAAGAACAGAAAGAAAATTTTAGAAAAAGACAGGAAGCCCAGAGGTTTGTTCTTTTTACCAGTACTAAGATTTCTTAAATTAGGATAATTTATCAAAAAATTAATGATCTCCCCATTTATGACATATCCTATTTAGAGCATGTCATTTTTTTTTTAATGTGAGAACATGGATAATAGTTAAGCAAGCCCTAATAATTTCTTTTAAATTATTGTTTGATGAATCAGTCGGCTATGCTGTTGGATATGAAGAGGTTTAAAATTGGTCGATTCATTTATGTTTTTATGTAGAGTTATGTTATTTCAATTCTTTCCAGATCAGAAATTTGTTTTGAATTGGCTACTAAAGAATTTTTTCTATCTATCATTTAATTTTTACCTTGACTGTTCCTTACAAATATTAGGCAATTGGTTAATTGTTAGGGACTTAGATTAACTGCTAATTTACATTTTCTTTCTAAACATACAAGAAAATATTTTAAATTTTTATTGTTTTTATATTTGTGTAATAAACTACTTAATATATTGCATGAAATCATTTTGAAAATGCAAAGAAAATTTTTATATTTCATCAAATTAACATTTTTTGAGAAATTGTTTATATGAAGTACTCAACAATTATAAAATTCTTACTGCTTTTAAGGCTAGTTGGCTTGCTTAAATATTGATTTTCTAGCAGTTAAACTATTAATATGAAATGTGCAACTGTTTAAAAATTTCCTATTTTGTTCCTTCATCAAATTGAAAAATATGAATATAATGGCAACTCTTATCTATAAGTTCAAATATGATATCAAAAAATTAATGGATTAAAAAAAGTATTAAAATATCTGCATACATTGAATAAAAATGTTTTGAAAAACAATCTGACAATTTTTTTAAAAAGTACAATTGATATTTTATATCCATTTAAGAGTTAAAAATATTTTACTATTTTATAAAAAGACTTAAAATATTAAATTTTGATTTCATTTGATATTATTGTAAGCTGAAAAACCTATTTTAATATTAAAACCAACCACTAGCTTCAGGAAAATACAAAGCTACTGTGAAGTTGTTATAATTAATCGAAGAAAGTGAAGTTTATTAACCAGTTATAGCTAGGGGTGAAGAATCGATGAATTTTAATATAATAATAGAAAATATTATTGTAAAGCCTCAAAGAATTTAAATTGGGTTGGATTCTTTGAGAACTAAATTTATACACTGTTTTAAATTTTTATAGTATATTTTTTTGGAAATTATGAAAAAATGCCTAAAATTACTATAAAATAAAATATATATATACATATCCTCTTAAAATATTTTTGTTCCAAATTTGGTATTTATAAATTCAGTTGTTTGCTTTAAAGAATATCAACTGAAACCTATTTCTTATATTTTGCTTTGATTAATCAAAAGATCAAGATTTACCAAAAGCCTTGAATTTCTCTTTGCCATGAAAAAATGTTAAATATATATTTGTGTACAAAATGTTGAACAAATGTATATTTTTTATTAATTTGTTTTCTAGGAAGGCGAGTTCAGTTTTTTTTTTTTTTTTTTTTTTTTGTTAAATAAGAAAGATTTAAAATAATATTTTGCTTTAAATGAGTAAAAATGTTATTGGAAAAAATATATAACATTCTTTAGCTTATTTAGAAAAAGGTGATAAACAATATTTTTGAATACTTATTGTAACTTATTTGGAAAATGCTGATGCTTGTTGATAATTTTTGCTATAATATCTACTAAACTATAAAGAATAATAGTTTGATTAGGTATATTTTGCAGATGTGCTTTTCACTGTTGCAATAAAATTCATATAATTTTATTATTACAAATATTTTATCTTGGTATTTCATCCATTGTTGATTGCTAATGGAAATTTCGTCTTTTATAGGGGTTTTAGTTTAATGCTTTTTTTTTTTTTTTTTTTTTTTGGAAAAATTTGAAAACTTAAATTTAAAAGCAGTGATTTCTTCTGCCCGGGTTTATACATTTCTTAACTTTTTTTATTATTTTCTGTTATAAAGATAGATATATAAAAATATGTAAGTCTATGGTTTATATGTCTGAATTTTAATTTATTGTACTGTCTTGAGTAATTATTAAAATGAAGTTTTGGGTAATACGAACATAATGAAACATACTCAGTATTGTATAAAAAGGCTATAATTTCAATTAATTTAATATTATTTAATTTTTGCACAAATTTTATATACATTTGTTTTGCTGTACTGGCATATAAGATTAAATATTTTTCACCTTTCTTTAGGTCCACGTCCCCTTCCGCTTCAAATGCTACAAAGAATGGAGTATCTCCATCTTCTCTCAAGGTTAGTTTGATTTGATTTAAATGCAATAATCTGTTCTATTCAATGATACAAAAACCTTTTTTATACTTTGTCCTTAATATCCCATCCTATTCCTTCAGTTTTGAGACATTTAAAAAGTTTTTAAATCTTTGTTGATCTGACCATAATGATCAAAAATCTGTCTACATATCAATTACTTTTAAATTAAAAACTGTTATATTTGAAAATATTTCATTTTTCTAGGGGCTTAGTCCTACTATTGCATTTACTCCTACTTCAGTCATGAGAAAAATACAATCTGAAAAAACAGAAAATAAGGAACAAAAAATTAATCAGCAGCAAAATGGAACTAAATTTCCAGGTATGTTAAACAAGTGAAGTTATATTTATCATTTGCTTATTTTGCTGTGAAAGATCTGTTTGATAAAATTAAATGCTTTTTTGTTTTGGTTTTAATAAAATTAAATGCTTTTTTGTTTTGTTTCATTTAATAAATATAATTCTTATTTAGCACTATGATCAGTTTGTAAGCATTAAAATTTTAATAGTTAAACAATTAATACTGCCAAGCTGCTTTGATGTTTAAGATATCCTTATTTTAATTCTGTTAAAGATTCAATGAAAACTTAAAATCTGGTACTGAGTAAAACTTTTAACCCTCTTACTACTAATCTGGTCTAGCCTAGACTTGCAAGTTCTATATTGCTGGTCTGATTAGACCGGTTTCTGCTTCATATTAGGAGTGCAGAATGTAAAGTAAAGACATCCTTGGTGATAGCTTGTTTTTCATCCTGCACCCTTCCTGTGAGACAGAAACCATTCCAAAATCAGATTACTAATATAAAATTTGTATAGGCCGGATGGCCCAAATTAGTATTGGTGGGCTAGTATTTGTATTGCATTTTCTAAAAATAATTAAATCTCCATCTTATTAATTTTTTTCAGTTTGTCTGTAATACTGTTCTAATTTTTTTTTGTGTGATATTAACTTACAAATCTTTTTATTGCCAAAGATAATTTATTACTATTAATTTACACACTTATTTTCAGTATTTTTTGTTTTATAGCAAACTTTTGTTCTTTATTTTTGGTGGTTTAATTAATTAAAAAGTAATTTAGGGTAAGAATTTATAATGCATCAATTGAAATATATTACTTAGTTTATTGAAATGAGAAAGAAAATCTGTTTTATGTTCTAAAAGCAGCTGCAAGATTACACAGCAAAAAGGCATTTATCGTAAACTGAAAATATTGCCTATTGCTGAGTAGATCTATTTTAAATTAAAAATGAGAATACAGACTATAAAAATCATGCAGTCTAAAGAGACTTTTTTTTTTAAATGATGTATAAGCATATTTTGGATTGCTGAAAATGTTGATACTTTATTGAGTATAAACAAAGATGTTGAATAGGTTTTGTGTGTGAATGCATAATGTATCACTACTTCAGTGACTACTAGCAGTATTATACTTTCTATTTTAAAATTATGTTTAAAGTTTTGAGGGGGAAAGGAATCTTCCCCCTTTTTTTAATAACTAAGTTGCACATTCTTGGATAATAAACAGAATATATATAGAAGAGCAGATTGTATGCATGTTAGTGTGGTCTGTAAAAGTATTTAAATAGCAGCTAATAACTGTGTTAATGAGAATTTTCTAATGGATACTTTTTTCTGCGGGATGTATTAAATTTATTTAAATAAAGCATGGATTGGATAACTGGATTAGATTTAATTAGATAAAGCATAATGAATAAATATAGAACTTTGGTGCTTGAATAGATGTGATATAATTAAGCATATTATATTTGATAGTAAAGTTACTAGATTCATACTTTTTCTAAAATAAAAATTTGTGATGCATGATAATTACAGATCACAATTTCCATTTTTATAACTTCTTGCTTGTTGAATAAAATGTAATTTTGTATTGAATAGGCTCTAATGATATTAGAGTGTCTGATGCTGCTCAGAATTTCCAGAAATTAAACTCAGTTAGTCTGTCAAATATGGGAATCTCAACAGGCACTGATACCAGTTTTGGTTTAATGAATAATTTAACAAGCTCACAAAATACTAGTGGTTTGAATCAAGTCCCTAGGGCAGTCCATGGACAAAATCTATCACAGCCACGATCCATTCATGGTGTCATGAACTCAGTTGCACCTCAACTTTCCATGCCCAGTCAGGGCCGGCCAATTGTGAAAGTAGGAATGAGTCAGCCACTTAACCCCAATTCTGACCTTTCAAGATCAGGCATCATGTCAAATAAAGCTAATATTAGTCATAACAAATCATTTATGTCAAGTAACAATCAAGGTAAGCATATTATCATTCAATTTTTTTCCCCTAGTGTTTTTGTTACAAATTTAATTCTACTTATCTTTAAAGATATTTAATCATTCTGTTATGAATGTTTTCAAGAAATTTTAGTTTATTATTGCAGAATAATAAAAATTCAGTTGCTAGAATCTCTATCACTGCAAAAATATTTTGAATAGAGAGGAAGGAATCTTTTCATATATTGTTTAATCCTTTCAGCCCTTATGGACATATGTCCTAGAGATAATTTCTGATATTGGATAAATAAATCCTACTTTTACATGGGTTATCATAGAAAGCACTATTTTTACAAGATATTTAAAATTTTAATCATGCAAAATTTGAGTTAAAATTTCAGTAAATGTTTGTACATATTCAGGAACTAATTTTTGTTTATTTTGAATAATTTTTGCTAGTCTGATTTAATATAACATCACTATGAATTAATATAACATTTACTTTTGATATAATGAAAATGGAAATAAAATGAAGAAAGTTCCATATTTAATTACATTTATTTCAGTTAAACTGGAATCGATTATCTGCATTAGGAACAAATGAAATTTTCTAATTGATTCTCGTATTTTTTAATCATGATTGTGTTGTGCTCATTATAGCTCATAATGTGCATCATGATGTTGAATCTAATTTTGATGCAATGAATAAATATACCTGGCCCCAGCTCTCAAGACAACAAAATGTTTCTGGAATGCCTGCTCAACTGCAAATGGCAGCCACTTATGCTGCTCTCAATCGACCTCTGAATCCTCATCATCCTAACCTAATGAGACCAATGAACATACCTTCAGCTGGAAATGTCTCTTCTTCGAATATTAACTTTCCTTTATTAAGAAATAGTGTTCAAAATCCCATTAGAGGTAAATGTTTTATTTTGGTTTTTATTGCTTTGAGTTCCTAGTTTTATACTTTTTTTTCTTATTTCCTTGCCTGTAGAATATGTAGATTTAATTTTGCCATATTTGGTTAATAGAGATTCGGATTGTTTAAAATATTACTCTCATGATGATTTATTTATTATGATATTGTTAGATTTTAATTTATTTGCAAATGCAATCATTTCCATCCTAAATAGTTTTGAAAGTTTGACTTTTTAATTTTGGATTTACATGAAGTTGACTCGGAAGTTTTATAAGTGAAGTGTATGGTCATCCAATTTTTAAATATTAGATGCTCGACCAATATAAGCTTTTACGCTAGGTAAAAAATTTTAATGTAAAGGTGATTTAATTGGGAAATGTTTCAATACTGATTTTTTTGCTTGTTTTTCTGTTCAATATTTTCTTATAGGCTTGTTTTTAAAAAGAATACTCTGATTAGTTTTTGTAAACTGTAGTACTTTAATGTTAAAAAATTTCACTTCATTATTTTGATTAATTTTTTTGGCGATAAGATTTTAGAAGTAGATAGGATAACTCTGTAATAACTTACAAAACTGTGTGTAGGTATGCCTTTATTTAAGAGTATTCCTCTTGGTTACCTCTTCTCTCATATAAAAATGTATTGTGAGGAAGTTAAAGGAAAATTTTACTTTTTATATTCAGTATTGAAATACCAAATGTGAATTATGGTGCAATAAAATTAAAAAGTATTGAATAGCTTTAATTTACAAATTATATTCTTGCTTTTTGTAAATAGTTTTGTTAAAATTTTGAGAATTCTTTTACCAATTAAAAATTGCAGTATTGCAGCTTCTTATTGTTATCTACGAGATTGAAAGAAAACGGAATCGGGTGTTAATCAAAGCCTCAAGAGGTTTTATATATTTTACCATTTTTCGCTTAAGGAAGTGCATCAATGGGAATTTTCATTGCAAAGTTATTAGTAATAATTATTTTATATTTAAATTCCTATTATTTTTCAGCTGCACAAACCAATTCTGTCAATCCTCTCAATCATTTGAACCAACTTGCTGCTCTGCAGATGCAACGAAACTCCATTGATAGTCGTCAATTGCAGGCTCTTGCTCAGTCTCAAAGGATACATCCTGCTGCTCTGCAACACATTCTTATGAATTCTCAGAATCAAGTGACTGCTGCACAAGCTCAAGTTGTTGGAGGCTTTCCTGGAAATCGTGGTAGGTTTAATTCATTTGAAGTATTCATATATTTTCATAGGCTCATTCATCCCATATTTATTTTGGTTATGATCAGAATTAAATATTTTCTGAATTGGAAATGTTTAAAAATTAAATTTGATTTTCTAACAGTGTTTCAAGGCTTTTGTATGCTTCAATATTGTAAATAGAAAATATTTTAAAGATATAGCTATCAGTTTATTAAGAATTCTTTCTTCGAAATGCATGTGAAATGAATGCAAATTATTGCATTAAAAATTGATTTATCAACATTTAAAAATTGTTAATAGCAGAATTAATATGAAAAGTATAGTTTGACTTTAAAAAAAAATCCTTGATGAAAAATGTCTTAGTGTATTGTTGTTGAATATAATAAATAGTTTACTAACAAGTAAAACAATGTCAGCAACTCTGGGCTTTTTACAAATTTCTAGTGTTTGCCAGAATATATGAAAAATAAAATCCATGAATTGTAATCAGTGAGATTTCTTTCTTGTGTGTGATATTTCCTTCATAGTTATATTTTTATTTTTCTTCTTTACTAATCATAATTTAAAATTCTGATGAAAAGTATAGTTGAATTTGTTGTGGAAGCTATTAATTAAATTTTCTTTCAGATGCTAAACATCAACATCTTTTACCCGGTCAACCATCTGCCAATCGCCAATCCCCTGTCAATCTTGCCAAATGGTTTGGAAATGATGTACTGAAGCAGAAAATGCCAGAAATGCCTCCTAGCACTCAACAGAAAGCCCTACTTGTTGAAGAAGTTGAGCGACAGCAGCAGCAGTCTACTGCTGTCCATAACTGAACAGATGCTATTAATCCTTTATGAGCAGAATGAACCTTGGCCTATCTAGAGTTACTATTTTACAATTAGGTGTATATATGTTGGTGCCGTCTAATATGTTTAGTCTGATTTTTTTTTCAAGTGTTTATTGGTTGAGAAAAAAAAATTGTATGAATTTATTTTGTTTTTGTGTATTTTGTATCTATATGAACCCATAAAACTGTGATATTAAAAAAGTTACAATTCTGTGTGATTGGAAATGAAGTGTGTGATGCGTCCTCTGAGCTAATAGATACTGTTTTTTAGCCGTTTTTCTTTCTTTATTTTTCAGTCAAAGCCTCCTAAAAATAAACATAAAATGGAGGTAAAAAATAACAAAAAAAGGAAAACTTTAGGTGCTCAGATTGTAAATTGTGTAGACATTGGTGTAAAATGAAGACAGCTATATTTTTTGAAATGGAATGTAAGCCAAGGAGGCTTTGTATAATTATTTTTTCTCCTGTTGAAATCAACGATATTTGTGTGCTGTAAATGTGTAATTTAGTGTTTTTCTATCTTTCTGTCCTTATTCTTTTTTTTACGTGTTCGGATCAGTGTGCACTGCACATGTATCTTGTAGTGTGCGAGTTTGATTTGAAATGGGAAAAAGCCTGTAATTTTTTTATAGGGCTAGACACATTGTACATTGGAATTATTCTCCCCAGTTGTATAAATATAAATGTATATATATAATGTGTGTGTGTGTGAAAGTTGGAGAGAAATAAATTGTGTTGGAACATTCCTAACATCGCGAAGATGTCTCGGTTTCTGTAAAATATTTATCTTCCTATGCTGTCGCATTCTCAGACAGTTCATGCCTTAGATTTAGTTAAGGCAAATTAGCTCTTTGGTATTTGCTACATTATTAACTAAATAATTTGTTGTTCTGTTTTGAACTTCAGATGTCCTTTTACTTAATTTGCAGTGTTGTAGCTGTACAAATCTGTTTTAGTTAGCGCCAGTATCTTGGCTGCCTTGAACCTGTTCTGCACCCTCATACTCCTTGTGTGGTTTTTTTTTTGTATAATGTTTATTTTGATCTGTTTACTAGAGTTATATATATATATATTTTCATTGATATTCTTTAAAAAGCAAATTTTGCTTAAAGTATCAATTAGGAATTATTATTTATATTAAAAAAAATCTTAACTTTAAAAATGGAGTTTTATTATTTTGGGAAACATTTGGGAATGTGTTAAGAAATGTCAATACATTTTTAAATGGAGACTCCATGTGCTACATGTATTGTAATAACTTTACAAAAAGAGAAAATACTGACTTCATGTCATTGAAAATGTATTTGTATTTCTAAATTTGTCTTCATATTTTTCCTCCGAATTTTTTTTCTCAAAATATACTGACATTTGATTGTTCATTGCTTATAACTTTTTTAGAAAGAAAGAAAAAACATCTCCAATAAAGTCTGCTCCTGAAACTTTATTTCTTATAAGATGCTGTCTTCTGTTTATTATTATTAAATTGCATAATGTCTGGAGTAAAATATTCTATTATTGAATCTCAAGACAATAAAACTCTAAAAGACAGTAAAGCCAGGACAAACTTGCACTTTGAAGGACATGTGGAATTTACTACAAAGAATTCTGAATGACAAAAAGGTTAAAATTTCACAACTGAATTCTTTTTAATATGTAGTCTGACTTCTGTATATAAACAGGGAACCTAGTAAAAAATTTTATGCATGAAAATTCCAATATAAAAAAAATGTATATTCATATATCCTTGCTTTTTTTTTTAATTAAAGAATTTCTTTGCACATTTTTGAAATAAATTATTAAATATTCATGGGATTTGTTTACATTGCACTAAAATTAGGCCTTTTGCTTCTTTCAACACTGTTAAAGGTTTTTAATATTCTTGAATAGCAGTTATTTTAAAAATGATTACATTGCACTTGAAATTGCACCTTTTATTCTGTGTCTTTATTGCTCATATTACATTTTATGTCTTATTAACTAAAAGTCTCTTTCTTTATAAAAGATTTCAATTCAGGCACAATACTCTAAGAAATTTAAAGAATGAAAGAAAATTTGAATTTAAAGCCTTATTTTTCAATTTAGGAAAAGTAAAACACACCAAGAATAATACCATGACTCGCCAATAAATGTTTTCTTTTTCATATATATATACCAATTTTTAATTTTCGTTATGATTTCTTTATCCAAGCCATGCCGAGAGCAAAGCAACGAGCCTAGTAGATAAACAGAAAAGGACGAAAAAAAGGAAAGAACTTGGAGCTTATATAGTTTTAGAAAGAATATGAAAATTTCAACGCTGTAATTTTTGAGAAAATTAAAAATACGCGGAATTCTGGTGTTAAGGAGGCCGAGTTCAAGCGACTAGGAATTTATTTTGAGAAAACAGCTTATTTGAAATTATTACACGTACGCATATTGGATGTCCCAAAAAGATTGAAACGGGCTTTCATCCTTTACCTATTGGTGATTAGTGGGTAATGTAAATTTCGAAGTAGTTCGAAATGCGACAATGTTAATAAAAATCTTTTCCGTTAATTTTACAAATGTTACTTAAATTTTTGTGATCCCTCTAGATAAATTTAGACAATTGGAAAGTCTTATTTTTTTTTATGCAACAACATCATTACGAAAAACAGCCTACTTATATCTTAAATATAAACTGAACGAGTTATTCTTAACTGAAAATAGAACGCGCTGCATAGGGATCATATCTATACTACTGTTATAAATGTGAAAGTTTGGATGGATGTTTGGTAGTGAATCACACCAGAACGGAATTGAATGAAATTTAGCACAGAGATAGATTATAGTCTGGAATAGGACATAGGGTATTAATTATAATTAATTAAAAATTTAATTTTAATTAATTAAAAACTTAATTTTTTATTAATTAAAAACTAACTTCCCGCCAAAAATGAGTAAGGCGTCAGTTTTTTTTGACACACTAATGAGGTTAGGCTTGATATATTTTCGACCGATTATTTCAGAGGATTCTGTTTATTTTCTTGGTGTTTGATGCATTTAAAATTAAACATTGTTAATTAATTGATCTTTCGGATTCATTCTGTAGTACTTTTAAATTAAAATAAAACAGAAAAGAAATTAAAAATTTCTAATTTGCATTGTGTTACCCCAACTGGAGTAGAAAATTCACGCATGCGCAGTGTGTTCTGATTGTTGACAACTGTGTTTTCTTTTTAATTAAAAGTTAAAAAATTATGTGTATTATACTGTTGTAGCTATCTCAATCTCGATCGATAAATAAAATAGACTTGAATTGATTTTAAAGAAATACGGACTCGCTGTTTTGTTTTATTTCAGGTTATAATGTCAGTCAATTGTTTTTAGGTTAGTTGTGTGTTTTTGTAACTAAATTGTATTTATGTTAATTATATATTTTTTGCATTTGCTTATAGTTTTAAGTGCATCGGTTTTAGGTTCGTTTCAATTTTTTTCATTTGCTATTATCTGATAGTTTTTCGAAATGCCCAGAAAATGCAAATCTAATCTTTCGAAGAGGAGTAATAAAGCTCGGGGTATGAAAGTAGCTAGAAGACCTGTTTGTAATTTTAGTGAGCATTTGCGGACTTCAAACCCCCTCCAGCTGTGGGATAAATACAAGGACGCTTTATCAAAAGATATCATGCATAGGCTGGATGACACTCACAATAACCTAATCATTAACGAAGCTTTGGTATTGATTGAGAATAAAATGATTTCTGGAAAATGTCTCACTGATTTCGGCCTACCTCCACCGCAGCGAATAGGGGAATTATCAAGCGAAGTTGTAAATGAGCTAAACTACGACACCGCGGTTTTAGAAGCGCAGGTCAATGAAATAATACCACGATTACTTTCCGAGCAGCGTCAAATCTACGAAACGATTCTGAACCGAGTAAATAGTGGAGAGGAGGGATTATTCTTTCTTGACGCACCAGAGGCTACGGGTAAGACGTTTGTGCAGAATCTCCTGCTAGCCCAACTCCGCAAAGACCACAATATAGCTCTGATTGTATCTTCCTCGGGCATTGCTTCAACTTTGCTTAACAGTGGCCATATTGAACATTCCGTTTTCAAATTGCAGCTTAATTTTACAAGCGAACATACCCCAATCTGCAACATCACCAAAAACAACTACCGGGGAATCCTTTTGCAGCAGTACCAGTTAATAGTATGCGACAATTGCACAAGCATGCATTAGAGGCGTTAAACCGCAGCCTGCAGGACAACCGCGGCAATCAGGCAATGATGGGCGGCTTTGCCGTTTTGCTCGCAGGCGATTTTAGACAGACACTGCCAGGTGTTGATCAGACCATTAGTTCTCATACATACACATCAAAATTTCCACGCAAACGAAATCGCGGGTAAAAGCTAGTACCAAAATAAAATTGTGACATATTTACAAAAAGACAAAATGTATGATAATATTTACATTAAAACTGTTTTTGCCAGTTTAGAGCAGATTCGTGACACTGACACGTACTCCTGAGGTTTTTTGATATTCAGACTGACATTTTTATTCGTAAAAATACGAAATAAAGACATAGAAGTAATTTATTGTCAAGTTTATCATAATTTTTCAAAATCTCATTCTAACAATTGACTCGCAGACGATTTATTTTCTTTCCTTCAACAGTAATTTAGCCGTTGCTAAATATCTATGTTAAAAAAACACTGCATATTGAAATGCAGACGAATTTTTTTTTTCAATTTACTTATTTATTCTCAGAATTATTTCTTTTCCTTATAATTCAATTAAATGGTTTTTGTTCATATCAAAGACTGGGAATCATTCAACATTGTTTAGTTCCATATTTTTGAATTAAGAATACAGCAAAATTGGTAGTGTATTATGGAATTTGAGCAAATGAGAGCTATTTGAATCGGGAATGATTTATCCTGTGTGCAAGGAAAATAATGCGGAAACTTCTAAGTAATTTTGGCGGCAGTATCCGAAATTGCCAGAAATTTCGGATAATTTGTTTATCGGATGATGACACGATCAAGATCAGGCCATTCTATTTCATCCGAGACCTGGCTCTGGGGGAAATCGATTGAATACTGAAAACGAAGAAAACATTATTTCTTATTCAAATAGTTGTTAATGCAACAAGACACAAAATTGAATTTTCTTAAGAACACTATGTGGGCTGATGAATGTTTGTTTAAGGAAAATGCGGAAATAAATGCACACAATGATCACGATTGGAATAGTAAAAAAACCATTTTTTTTATACGAGAAATACATTGCGAAAAACAGTTTTCTGTATCCGTATGGGGCGGAATTAAGAATGGAAAACTGACGGTCCGGTGTTTTATGAAGGTACGCTTACAGCACCAAAATATATGTAGCATATTTTAAACGATATAGTAACAGAATTTTTGGAGAATACGTCATTATCATTAAAAAAAAGTATGTATTTTCAACAAGATGATGCGTCTACACACAAAACTAAACTGACTCAACGAAAACTTTGATAACTAATGGATCGGTTTGAAAAATCCCAGAATGGCTCTCCCCCTAAACGCATCTGACCTTAAACAAAAGATAATCGATACTTGCAACAGTATTACTAGAAAAGAACAAAATATTTACAGAAGCATTATTGAAAGAGCTCAATTATATATTGGATGGAGTAAATTGTTTGACTAGAATATGTTTACTGAATCAATTTGTCTTAATGAAATTAACCTCTCAATAAAATCTTAAGGAATTCTGATGATTATTTCGAGAGTTATAGGGTTTGAAAAATGACCCTTCCAATAATAGATTAATGTTGTTTGCTTCTTTTAAACTCCTGGGATAAAAACGTGAAAAAAAGTCTTATTTTTCAGCGATATCTCGGAAATTATTAAAAATTTTTTCTTTCACCTAAAGTAAATAATCATATTCCATAAAGTTGTGAAATAAATGCATAAGTAACACACATTTAATATTTTTAGTGAATTTTTAAAGATGAATGTGGGGAAAAGTTAATTGTAACATAGTAAAATTTTTACATGGAAGTAAAGCAAACATGACACAATGCCGAAATTGTGCTTATACCCCAAATAGTTTTCGAAATAATCAAAAAATTGTAAAATTCCCACAGTCAACTTGAAACGCCCACTTTTTGAGGGACCATATATTAAATTTATTTGTATTTATAGATTTAATTTTTATGAAGCACGAGTTTTAATGGCCATTATAATAATCACATTTAGCTAATTTTCAGATCAAAAGATTTTAATTTAGTATAAATTTTGCTTAGTTTAAACAAATAAATGTTCCGTTTTTCCACTTAGACGATATAAAATTCGATTGTAGGATAGATTGACTGTTAAAATGTTTTAATTTTTGTTCTTTGACGGCAGTTTGTAAGTAAATAAAACAGAGATGCAAGGAAATCCGTTTCATTCAGTAAATTAATTAATGCTAAAATAAGGAAATTAATTAGCACTTATTATTTATATTGTCACGTAGATACTTTACTATAGAACTCAATGACACACACAAGAGGTAGAGCTAAACAAATTTATTAACTGAACTCAGAACTGAGAATACAGTAACTGACAAATCTTCTGCTTTTATATAAGCAGAGAAAGTTCCAGAATACTCTTCTGGAGACAGTAAGAAAAGTCCAGAACACTTGTCTGGTAAACTAAAGAAATGTCCAGTATCTTCTGGAACATGAAATAAAGGAAAATATAAAATCAAGGAATTAAGTATTTACATATACCATTAATCTCAGTGTCTCTAGCGGGATTCGAACCCAGGTCTCTTGATCACATGACCATTCGGCCATGAAGTGTCGACTGACTTTTTTCAATGCGGCATTGCTCCCTCCTTAGAAGAACAGCGTCCCGATGTTATGACATTTCATTGTGTGGTTCTAGCTCTCGATCGAGTCACAGGGCCAGTATAAGTTGTCGTATCTTCACGGTGAGTAGTCTCTTGAGAAATGTCTCTTTCCGGAACCTCCATTATTTTATAAGACTGTTGGTCCTCTTGTTCTTCTGGGTCATGGTATGCTTTCATGCGTAAAACGTGAACAACTTCTTTCGGTTTCCGCCTTCTAGAATTAGGATCGAAATCGGCCACTTCATAGGTGACGTCGGACAACCGCCTCAAGACTTGATAAGGGCCGAAGTACCTCTTGAGTAGCTTCTCAGAAAGCCCCTTTTTACGAACTGGAATAAAAATCCACATCAAATCCCCTGGTTCGTATGCCACCATCCGATGATTGGAGTCATAATGCCGGCGATCTTTCTGCTGAGCCTCGAGAGTTCGTGCACGAGCTAATTGCCTCGATTCTTCTGCCTTATTGATCAGATGACTAACGTAATCGTCTTCTTGGCTGAACTCATTGGGGCAGAGAGGAAACATCGTATCCAACGGCGTTTCAGCTTCTCGCCCATGTAGGAGGTAGAAGGGCGTAAAACCTGTCGTGTCCTGCTTGGCAGTGTTGTAGGCGAATGTGACGAACGGCAATATCTGGTCCCAGTTCTTCTGTTCGACATCAACATACATAGAAAGCATATCTGCTAGCGTTTTGTTGAATCGTTCTGTAAGGCTATTTGTTTTCGGATGATAGGCTGTTGTCATTCGATGAGTGATATTGCACAGTCGATTAATATCGGATACCAGCTTGGACCGAAAAACTTGCTCACGGTCTGTAATAACTCGTGGAGCTCCATGCTTCAGGATTATGTCCTCTAGTATGAATTTGGCAATTTGGGTAGCTTCCGCCGTCGGTAAAGCTCTGGTGACTGCGTACCGTGTCAAATAATCGGTGCATACTACAATCCATTTGTTGCCATCGTCAGATTTTGGAAATCGTCCTAGCAGGTCGATTCCGACGCGATGGAAAGGAGCGGCAGCTGGTGGAATAGGCACGAGATGACCTGGTGGCTTCTGAGGAATAGATTTTCTCCTTTGACATTCTCGGCAGTGCATCACATATCTTCGAACATTTCTGTACAAACCTGACCAGTGGAATCGCTTTCTTATTCTATCATAAGTCCTGGTGAAACCTAGATGTCCGGCGGTAGGGTCATCATGGAGAGATTCTAGAATACTGAGCCGTAAATGCTTCGGGATCACTGGTAGAAATTTCTTTCCGGACGGATCAAAATTCTTCTTGTAGAGGACTCCTTCGACTACTTCAAAGTTTCCCAGCCTGCTTGCTTCGGTACTTTGTTGGTCTCTTATTATTCTTGCCAATTCTGGATCTTTCATCTGTTCTTCTAAGAGATTAGTGAATAAAGTGACACCAATGGAGTCCCCAGACCATGAAGCATCGACTTTCAATGGGTTTCTGGACAGACTATCAGCATCTTTGTGTTTCCTTCCACTTTTGTACACCACTGATACGTCGTATTCTTGGAGTCGCAGCGCCCATCTAGCGAGTCTTCCAGAGGGATCCTTCTGTCCTGTCAGCCAACACAAGGAATGATGGTCGGTGACGATCTTGAAAGCCTTTCCAAAGAGATAAGGCCGAAACTTAGTTATAGTCCATATGGCAGCAAGACATTCTCTTTCAGTTGTGGAATAGTTTTTCTCAGCCTTCGTCAGAGTCCGAGAGGCATAAACTATTACTTTTTCCTTCCCATCTTGGATTTGGACTAATACTGCACCAATTCCGTATCCACTCGCGTCGGTGTGAAGTTCCGTTGGTGCAGTTTCGTCATAAAGGCCTAAGACAGGATCGGAGGTAAGATCTTTCTTCAAGGTGTTAAAAGCTTCCACTTGTTCAGGTCCCCAACAGAATTTTGTGTCCCCCTTCAGTAACAACTGTAGAGGTTCGGTTTTATGGCAAAAATCCTTGCTAAATCGGCAATAGTAAGAGCAAAGTCCCAGAAAGCTTCTGATGTCATGGATATTCCTAGGAATGGGAAAGTCACTCACGGCCTTTATTTTTTCTGGGTCCGGTCGTACGCCATCACTGGATACTAGGTGTCCCAAGATCTTTATCTCTTGTGCTCCAAAGCGACATTTTTTTGGATTAAGGATAAGGCCGGCGTTCTGTATACACTGAAGGAAGGTATTCAACCTCTGAAGATGTTCATCGAATGTTTCTGAGAACACCATAATGTCATCTAAATAGCAAAGGCACATTGTCCATTTTAAATGTCGCAGAAGATTATCCATCATCCTTTCAAAAGTTGCAGGAGCATTGCATAAGCCAAATGGCATCACTTTAAACTCGTATAGTCCCTCAGGTGTAATAAAAGCCGTTTTCTCACGATCGGCTTCATCGACTTCTATTTGCCAGTAACCGGAGTAGAGATCCATAGACGAAAAATATTTTGCCCCTTTCAGGCAATCCAAGGTGTTGTCAATACGTGGCAATGGATACAAGTCTTTTTTGGTAATTTTGTTGAGTCGGCGATAATCAACACAAAAACGCCAGCTTCCATCTTTTTTCCTGACCAAGACGACTGGAGATGATCATGGACTCTGATGGTTGAATGATGTTTTTCTCTAACATTTTGGTTACCTCCTCACTGATAATGCGGCGTTCGGATGGGGACACTCTGTAAGCTCTCTGACTAATAGATAAGTGGTCGCCTGTGTTTATTCGGTGTTTAATATTGAGTTCGTTTCCGTCCTTGAACGTCCTTTCTTGATCGAAAATTTCTGAAAACCTCTGGAGTATGAGAAACATTCTTTCCTTTTGGTCGATCCTCAAATCCGGAGCTATCGTCGTGGTATAATCGATGACACCCAACTTTGCCTTTGAAGTGGTCGTGGAATAAGGCGATCCCTCATCTATGGTATTTACGCAGTCTTCGTGTAAAGGTTCGGCATACCCGATGCACATGCCTTTAGGGATGATCTGAGGTTCTCCTTGTCCATTGGCAACCCATAGTTCGGCTTTTCCATTAAGGAGCGTAACTATAGTAGACGGAATAGCAACTTCCTTGTTCAAGAGGAGCATCCTATTTCCCTCTACTATTACGTCGATACCTCGAAGATTCTTACGGCCTAAGACAGTAATCTTTCTCATAGAACGAGCAGGTACTGTATAGTCTTCTATCGTGAATAATCGGCTGGTGTCTGGAGTTTGGGATTCTCGAAGGACGTCTTGAAACAAGAGCTCCGAACGGCCACAATCTATAACAGCTTGAGAAGCGCCCAAAAAGTCCCAACCAAGGATAATATCGTGACTGCATTGCGGCAAAACAATAAATTCAAAAGCTTGAGGTCGGCCATTGATTTCGAGACGAAGCGTACATTTTCCGACTGGTCTCACGTAATTTCCATCGGCGACTTTTAAAAGAACATTGTTAGTTGTGGGAAACATAACTTTCTTCAGTAGGCGACGATACTTCTCCGAGATTACAGAAAATGAGGCTCCAGAGTTCACAAGGGCAGGTACTGGCTTATTGTCGACGATTACTTCTATGTTGTTTCCGGTCATCTTTGCGGCACAATGCTGCGGTATCGGAGGATTTTTGTCACTAGCGGCCTCACCCCCAAGGAAGGTCGCACCACTTAGTTTTCCTCATTTCTGCGGCTAGGAGATTGACTGGATCTTCTATATGGCGACGGAGATCTATAGCGGTGTGTCGGCGATCGTCCTCGTGATGAGCTGGGCGACAAACCTCGGGCTGCTGGTCGGCTGTATTCGTCGTCATAGCGTCCCTCATTCGATGGCGGACGGCTGAAATCTCTCCTATTAGTCCGATATGCCTCAAAAATAGCTTTGCGATCTCGGCAATATCGAACTACATGGCCAGGGCGGCCACAATGGAAACAGACGGGTCTTCTATCAGGGGTGCGCCAGACATCCGTCTTCCTCTGTGGTTGCTGTGCTACGGACATAGGTCGTCTGGCAACGTCTGCATAGGTAGGTTGGCGTCTTGGTTTGACCTTTGTCTACTCTGGTGTTGTCTGTGACAAAGGAGCCAAAGCATTTTCCACTTCCTCTCGAACAATGGCTTCAATGCCTTTGTCCTGGACTTCGGGATCGACTACTGGAGACATAAGGCGCGGGACCTCCTCCCGCACTATTTGACGTATTAATGATGCCAGATCCAGTTTTTCGTCAATTGCAGCCATTGGTACGACATTTGGGAGCCTTTCAAATTTCCTACCACGGATCCTCTTTTGCTGCATTTCTCCGATTTTTCTACACCATTTTATAAAGTCCTCTGTAGGGGTTATTTCTTTCGTCAGAAGTGCCTGGTAAACATCTTCGGCGACTCCTTTCATCAGATGAGACACTTTCTCTTCTTCTGACATACCTGGTTTGACTTGATGGCATAATCCCAACACGCTTTGGATGTATGATTGCGTGCTTTCGCCAGGTTTTTGAGCTCTATACTTGAGCTCATCTTCTGCCTTCTTTACATAGTGCTGTGTTTCTCCAAATGATTCTTTTAACATTGATTTAAAAACATCCCAGGAAGACAATTTTTCCTCATTATTTTCGTACCATTGCTTCGCTGTGCCGTCCAGAAAAAAGAACACATTTGCGAGACAAGTCATGTCATCCCATCTGTTGAATTTTGATACTCTGTCGTATTCCTTCAGCCATTTGTTTGGGTCTTGTCCTACGTCTCCTTTAAATACAGAGGGATTCCTGTATTGTTGCTGTGCTGATGTCAGGATGATCGGTTTTGTCTCTGGTTCCACAGGCATTTCCCTTGTCTTTCTGGTTGGTGGATTATAAAGTCCAAATTCTGGTTCAAGGCCTTTAAGGCGATCGCTTCTTCGTAATTGCGTTTCCACGCTGACTGGAATCGTACCCGGCGCCTCCATCAAAGAATGTCACGTAGATACTTCACTATAGAACTTAATGACACACACAAGAGGTAGAGCTAAACCAATTTATTAACAATTTATTAACGTTTTTACGGTATTTGCATTTTCCCCAACCAGCGACTTTTTAAGGAAACGAAATGGGTTAAACAACATATTTCATTCGTCATAAAAATTAACAGGTATGTTAATTTCTTAGGCCGAAATCAACTAAAAGACTAAATGGTGAATTGAGTTTATACGTAACCGAACTTCTTCAACATTTAAATAAAAAATATTTATATTTTAAAAATAAAACATACTCATAATAAGGATAAATCTGACTGAGTCGTGTTGTTTGCTTCTTTCAAATTCCTGGGATAAAAACGTGAAAAAAGGTCTTTATTTTTCTATTAACAAGCTGAGACTTAAGAAAAGCAGCGGCACAAGTTATAGAAGTTTCGAAAAATACTTAATGTATTATAAATTTCTGAACCTTTAAAAAGGAGAAAAAATAAAATTAGTGCGATAATATTCTTTTGATGTTATGGTGGAAACAAGTTAAAAATTTCCTTAATTTTTTAACTGAATTCCTAATTGAGATTTTACAAAATCCATCCTTGGTGAGCCTGTCTGGCAAATTATTATATATTGGGGGGGGGGAGGGAGTCTAAAGTTACAAAAAGAAGGGGGGTCTCTAAAAAACGAAATATAAATAATAAAATTTTCTTAAATCTTTTTTTTTATATTTATTTTAAAAATCAGATGTCTTTAGAATTAAAAACACACACACTATTTGACGAAATTGGTTCAACAAATGATAATTTTCAAATGAATGGGGGCATTTAAAAAACACCACAAAAGAAATCGCTATCATAGAAAACTTACACATCTTCAAATTAAAATTTTATTATACTGAATTTCATGGAATCGACTACAGTAATTACAATCGCAATTAATAATCAAAGTAAAATCACTATCGTAGGTCGCTCAAAACATTTTAACGAGAACGATGATTGATTGTATAACGTACTAGAAGCCTTCATTGCAAGAATAAATGCGGCTGAATATCAGGCATTATCCTTCCCTATTTCTTTCGCACATCATACTTCATTCTTATTTTTCATCCATCCGAGCCAATACGTGTATTGTTTGCCAACGGTTTCAATCTTTTACGCATGCATAGGGTGTGTTTAATTCGGCAAAATAAGGGTAGGAGGAAACATCCTTCGGTGTGTCACCCCTTAGTGAGATGTCTCAGAATAACTAAAATTAATCCTTTGCCATTAGAACACAAGCAAATGAAGTTCAAAGTTTTTTGAATTGCAAGAGGTTTGGTATACTTCGTACATTTGGAATAATCATTCCAATATCCGACGGTGCCCATTTCTTAAGGGTGCCGTATACACGCCACCTACAATTTTCAAACGTAATGTTATCCTATGGAGAAATATTTTAAGTCTATTAAGTTTGCTATTGCGGTTTCTTTCTTATGAAGTCAACTGCAATCAGTAGAAGGAATAAAAACACAGGCTTCTGCCAAAGGAATGTTTTCTCTGACTTCTCAAAGTATTTTTAAATATTTATTAAAAGTCGCAAAACTTCAACTTCGCACATTTAAATAATTCTATAAAATTTTTTATCGTAAATAAAATAAAAATAGCAAAATAGCAGCATCAGTATTGGTATCTTCTTTCCGATGCATATTTTATTTTTTTTAAAAAAATGTGTAAAAGCAGTATTTTAGTCCTAAAATTGGAAAAATAATTTGCACTCCCCTCCAATGCTCCTTTAGAACGAGCCTCCCGGTAGGAAAAGTATCCAGATCGGTGACGAAGTTGTTCGTGTCAATCATCCTAGAGGAGGCGTGGCTATGCTTGAGGGTTCGTATAATAAGTAAAAGTGACGAAGTTGTCCTCTTTTCAGCGCATGCGTAAGGACTGAGGGTTCGTGTATATCTTTATAAAAAGTAAAAAAAGGTCACTTTTTAAGTAGACAATACTTACTTTAACAAAAAAAAAAAAAAAAAAAAAAAAATCTCGGAGAGCGAGATGAAGTCAACAGTAGTTAAGCCAAATGGATGAGTGATATTATTGTGAATTTAATGAGGACTTTTTTTTTCTTTTAAAAATGAATAATTGGAAAATCAGAATAAATTGAAATTTTACACACCGGGCAGAAGATTTCGATGATTTAATTCCAGATAGAAATTTTGATACTCAGTTTTTTCCAATTTAATTTATAATCATGTGATTAATTCAGACAATAAAATAACTCATAGTCAATTAATTTTAACTATTTAATGAAACTAAAAATAAATTTCTTAAATGTATAATTTCTTTAAAAAAATTAATGAATAACACATGCAAAAAAAAGGCATAGATCGTCAAAGAAACAATTGAATGTCGACTTTTAATCAAAAATATCTAATGTTTTTAACATCTACTTTGATAAAACTTTATCTATTAAATTATTTACAGAGAAGAAACAAAGCTTTTAAAACAAACTTCAGCAAACTCCATTAATTTAGAACAATATCTTTCGATGACAATAAATTTATATTTTTGATTATACTAATAATTATATGTATTATTTCAATACTTGTTTTGTAACTGACTCTTTAAAAAGAAACGTCAAATATTTTCATTTATTAATTACTGATTGTTACAATATTTGTTTAAAATAACGCTGAAAAATGAAGGCAAACATATGAAAGTGTAACCTGCAACATATTTTAAAACTCACCAAATAAATAAATACTTCAAGATATTCTATTTTTTCAATAATTTTTAAAAACCAAGTTTTTGCTTCCAAAATATGAAAAATATATTTCGGAATTACCCCAAAATTAGGACATTTACATTTGTGACTTTTTTGAGGACGGGGAGGAGGGTATTTACTAAGGAAACATTACAATATCTCTCAGATAATCGGGTAAAAAGTAATTTTAAAGTAAAGGTAAAAGTATGGAAACTTTGCAAAATAATCTGAGTATTGGACTTAAGAAAACTAGTAAACTATATAGACAGGGCCCTGTCTAATAAAAAACATTCTTTTAAATTAAATCTTATTTTGAAATTAAATAAGCCAGCTGGAGTGATCTTCCCAAAACTTCATCGTTATGTTATAATAAGGGAGTTATCTCTTTCCCTATTCCCACATAAAATTGCGGATCTAGGATAAAGGCTTGTATCTTTATTATAACATTCGCAAAGAACGGTTATGAAATATAAATCTTTGGCTTAAATTTAGTGTTTTTACTGAATCTATCGAGTGATTTTCGACGGTTTTTTTAGAAGGATTACTCTCTAGCATGCTGTTAATAGAAACCGAAAATTAAATATGTGTTTTAGACGAATTTTTCCAAAATCCATTGAAAAGAACATTTTATACAAAACTACAATTGTTGTCAAAAATTCATAAGAGTACTTGTGAAAATTCTATTTTTAATATACGGAACAACAGACGGTCAACCCCTTGACTGATTTGGTTTCGAATGAGATAGATAACTATACATAAAATGTTAAATCTATGTACCAAATTTTATCCATCTAGCTCTATTCCTTTCATCATATTAATTTATATTAGCGCAAATGGACAGATAGACTATATCTGAATTAATTTCGATCAAAATTCGGTAGAAAACAAATTTGGTGAAAATACCATGAACCAAATTTCATTTGTCGAGCTCAAAGCGCTATTGAGTTATCGCGTTCCAGGACAAACAAACAAACAATGAAACTTTATGCACATTTTTTTTTCTTTTGTACTCATTGAGGTTTAAAACGAAGACATTCGTCAAAATCTCAAGTCAAACTTTTTAAAGATTATAATACTTACTCTTTATTTCGTTAATGAAAAAAAAAATTTAATTAAAAAATAAAAATTTTATTGTTGTTGTTTTAATGTTGGCTATTTGTTTATTGCTAGTGTTTAGTTTGCTAGTGATTTTGTTTATGTTTGTGATGTACAAAGAATTATATTTTAGATGCTTTATATAAAACCTTATTATCAAACTCTTTACGCTTTTTTACTTATCGTGTTCACCTGTACTCAAATATCCCTACAGACTTCCTAAGAATGGATTTCGTTCAAAATTTTAATGAAATCTTCAAATTTAGCATAAAATCCATGCACCAAATTTCGTCCATGTAGTTCAAATCGTTTCTCAGTAATCATGTTCTAAAAACATGTTTTCAAACTCTGGAAGATCTGAAACATACACAGTAATCAAAATCATGACTTTCAATTTACTTAAATTTTATTTTATTTATTTATGTATTTTTTCGAGAATTATAATTGTATGTACTATCTACATGTACAAAATTTGGTTTTTATATTAAATTTGTAGATTTCTATCAAATTTTGAACGAAATCCATGCTCAGGAAGTCTGTATATCTATTTGAGTACAGGTGAACACGATAAGTACAAAACGTAGAGGGATAGATTATAAGATTTTATAGAAAGGACATAAATTATAGTTCCAAATCATATTTTAAATAATATATAACTGCGATAACTTAAATCAAAATAAATGAAATTTGGTAGGTAATTTTGTTACTAAAATTGCAATCCTATTTTTCTGTTATATTTGGAATTCGGGATACAATCTGTAGAAGAAACCGTTCCTAAAATACATACGCAGTTTGCATAGCTGTATTAAAAAGCACAATGCTCTCATTTACGGGGTCTGAAAATAAAAATTTGAATACCCGTGATGTATACGACCTTTATTAAGGTCCATTTTTGTGGTAGGAGGAGGGATGATAACATCATTATTAGAGGGTATACGAAAAAGTTTCAGGGAGACTATTTCTGTTAACATTAAGTTTAGCTGCGTTTTTTATTTTTATTTTGAAGTTAAGATTGCGACTTAAAAAAATATTTTGATTAGTATGAATATTACAGTAAAAATCGACAAAATTCCTCGAATTACAATAAAATATCTCCATTGATATGATGTGGAGGTTTGAAGAAATCGTAATACTTGAAAACCACTGATAAGACTTTAAATTAATACTTTAAATTGACTTTCATGCAAATATTTGTCTCTTCAGAAAAAAACTTCACTTTCCATTTGACAGGTTATGAAGATAAAATTTGCAAAAATGCAAATTTTAATTTTTTTTATCTTTGGTTTTTAAAAAATTCAGTCGGTAAACTGGAAGACGTTGAAAAATTTTGTTTATTAAGCAATAAAGTAATAAAAAATACAGCTCTTCCGTTATTTTCCCATCAACTTTATAAAAATAGAGCTACGAAAATGAAAGAAGATGAGAGAGAATGTAAATAGCATGAGTATTATAAAGAATTGTCACAAGCAAGGCTTAGAAAATTTAAAGAATATTCATACTTCTAATTCAAAAACTGAGTGCATGACAATTTATTAAACTTGATTAGTTATTATTTTGAAAATTTTCTCCTAATTAAAATAAATAGCAATGAATATGTACGAAAATAAATGTATTTTATATAGTCATTAAGTGCCTGAAAATAAATAAAATGACTGAAGTAATAAAAAGTATTACTATAACATTAAAATCTTGAAAAATTAAAGTATTGACTGGAAATAAAATTGATTTTACTGAAAGGTACAGGTGAACACGATAATTTCAAAACATAAAAAGCTAGATAGATAAATTGTGATAGAAAGATTCAGCACATAAAATATAGATACGTATCATATTTAGAACTGAGTCCGTCAGGAAATTAACTATCTGGCTTTACTTTAACATACATATAAATGCAATAAGTTAAGTCGCAACAAATTAAATTTAATAGATTATTTTATTACTAAAATTGTAATCCTTTCTTTTTTATGTTATAATTCGAATTCTGGTTTCAATCGTTAGAAGAAATTATCTCCAAAAATGCATATACGGTTTCTCATTACTTTCATATACGGGCCTCTGAAAATAAAAATCTGAGTTTTCGTGATATTTATGACTGTTCATGTTATGTTTGGTGTCGATGAAAATTATTCAAGAAAACAGGTTTATATAGGTCGAAAAAGTAATTAATAAATTAAATTTGATAGATTATCGTGTTAGTATCACGAAATATTTCCATTACAGAAACAGATTTTTCAAAATTTTGGACCCAATGCGCCTTTAAGTGAGTGTCAAATTCCATTCCGATATTTTCAGTAGTTCTTGCGGTATAAATTAATTTTGTTTGCTTAAATTATGTAATAATCAAGTAATAGTTATTCAGTAATGGTTAATATTACTATGTGTTCCTTGCTTTAAAATCTTATATAAAGATAATTTTTAAATTAAAGTTATTTTTCTGAAATTCTTATTTTATTGTAGACTTTATAAATAGGAAATTTTATTTTGCATAAAAAAAGTATTTTTACAAAACCCTGTAGTTTTATCCTTTCACAACTATCTTAGCCATAACTTCAGAGTTAAATTTATTAAAATATTTGATGCGATTAAATTATATGCTTATACTTTACAATACATATATGCACATATGATATTTTGCATTACCAGTTTTACCTACAATCTGCTTTAATCCTATGAGTCCTGACAGCCCCATTCGATAGGCGCCTGCTTCAGGCGCCTATCGAATGGGGCGATATCGGGCGGTCAGGGCTCATATGGTGAAATATTTCTTTGGTATCAACATTCAAAAATTTTAACTTGTACATAATAAAAAACAATGAAATATGTAATTAGCTGACATCAAATTATTAGTATCAATTAGATGACATCAAATTACCAGTATCAGTTAGGTGACATCAAATTATAGGTATCATCAAATCAACATTTATTTAATTAAAAGGATTCTTGATTCATGGATTCAATAATTAATTTGAAATATTTATACAAAATCTTGTTCCAATTGCATTGTAAAGTGATTAACTCTATCATAAATTCCACTCATTCTTTATAGCAAATATCTCAAACTCATATTAAACAAGGTTTATATAGAAGACAAAAAAAAAAAAAAATTTTTTTGGAAATGTTGGTTTATTTCAAAATGTAATATAAAAGAAGAAAGACAAACTGATATCAATGCTTCCTTCTTTGCACGAGACATCTTCAACTACCCTCATTCCTATTTCAGGAAATAAGTTGTGAATAGTATTAATTTAAAAATGATACAAGGTGAATATCAGTAATTCTCTATCTGACAGTGAACTTATTTCATGTCAAGTGAAAATAATTGCTCGTATCTATAATTACTTCTGAAAAGGGAAATAATTTTGTATTTCAAGTTTCAAAACTGTCTGCGAAATATACATTCTATGTCTATGGAAAAAATTTCAAGAAATGAATAAAACTATAATTCCAAGGATTTTAAATCCTGAAACTTGTTCCATATACAACTCTCAGCCTTAAAATGTTTTTTCCCCCTGTATATTTTTGATACCATGCAGTTTCTACTGAACTTGGTTTGTTAAAAGAGTTGAATTATGAATTTTAAAAATTACAGTAAAAATGTATTATTTACAATTTTATTATATAGTGTTATGGCTACTGGACCATTAACATATTTACTGTGGCTCAGACTGTAGTTTTGAGGAATAAAATATGTGATAGCTTAAAAATGAATAATTTTTTCACATTTTCTTCCCTCAAATTTCTAAAAGCATTCAGTAATAGAATTACAAACTTCTATGATAAATGTATGCTTGCATACTTCTAAAAATTCTCATCAAAAATGGTATTCAAAGCAAATAAGATTATTCCAATGATTATCATTACCACTGCTTTTGCCATACACAAAAATTGTTATTAATAATAATGTTCCATATTATTTAATGTGGTTTCTCATCCTGAGTGTTGAAAGAAATTAAAAAGTAATGGACATATATATACATATATATGTAGTCTCTTTCTTAGTGATTTTATTAAATTTTTATGCTATTAATATAAACATTTTTAAGAGACAATTATTGATAGATGTGTTTATGAGAATATATTTTTTAAAATTTAGTCCCATTTCTGTTATTTGTTAGCATGCGTGCAGAAGCTTTCTCTTAATATTTCACCTTTCTTATTTCATGCCATACCATTGAGAATAGTACAGCACATATAAACCTAATTACATTATACAGAAATAAAAGAGGAGTAATGATTTTTTGCCAATCTTCCTTGTATATTTCAGGTAGCAAAACATATACTGATATAAATCTTTAAATAAAGTATTTTTTAGATTTTAAATTTTAAAAAAAGGCACCTCACATAATCATAAAAATACATTTCTTTCTTTTTTTTATTGGTTCTTTTATAATGTATAACTAAGTATCGTTTGATGTAAAGTAAACATTTTTTTCATTTAATATATTATATATTTACATACTATTAAAATTATTTTACTGTCATATGAGGAGGAAGCACAAAATTTATCACTTTTGATCCATTTTTTACAAAAATAATATCTATTATAATAATAATAAAGATGAATGAATGTGTGTTAACTCTCTACACTCCACATCATTTGACCTACAGTGTCAAATATGGGATATAATTGAAATTAAGTACAACCAATATCCTGACAAATCAGTCATTTCGGCAGACATCTAATAAATAATAAAGTTGATAATTTTAAATTCCAACATGATTTTTTTATTGGCTACTTTTTTATACTAAATTTAGATGAATAAAATCACAGCTTTTGGCATTTATACTTTATTTACATGTACTTGATTTTACAATGATCAAATTCTGATTATACATTAATAGTTCTAAAACATTATCATAAAATCCTAGGATTTGCATATTTTTCAGCAAATAAAAATATTAAAAAGTATTTTTATTAATAAAAACTAACATTTTCATTTCAAATTATAAAATCTCAGTTTATATATATATTGCTATTATAAACATTAATAGGTCAAGGAAACTCCAGAGGCATTGAGCTGACTATAAATATCAAATTAATAAAAGGAATTTTAAGTTACAGAAATCCTTTTCTTGCATTTGTTCTTCTAAAAAATATGTTTCATATTTTATTTCATAGATACATGTTAAGAATTACATTTTCTTAGATTTAGTTTTTTTTTCTGAGAGTTAACCTATTAATTTCAGCTTTTGTTAACATAATAGCAAAACATTGAAAGATCATTTTTTTTTTTCATGCAACCATAATGCATTTTTGCACGTTATATGGCTTGTATGCGTGTGTATGTATGTACACAAACATATTGTTGAAACGCATGTTTAAATTATTAAAAACTGACTGAAGATTGAAAATTATTTTATGTTGTAGTAATATTCAAAGGTTATTGCCAAAATAAAGACAACAACAACAAAAAATATCTAGAAATAAGATTAAGAAAGTGAATAAGGCTTTTAAGTTGGCTGTTAATTAATAAGTTTATAAATAACAGAAAAAAATTTAATAAAAAATTATTATATTTTTATTTCCTATAAGAGGATTATTTCAGATGCAAATGAAAAACACTTTAATTGAATTTTCATTTCCTATTACTCAAAAAAAATTTTCAGTACATTTCAGCTTACATTAAATAAAGCTTCCCATATTTAAAAAGGTTCTTGAACATCCATGAAAATTAGTTCTCCATGCCAATTTCAATGCAGAATTGATTACTTCAGCTGCATCCAAAATACTTAAAAGGAACTTTCCTAAAAGTTAAAAGCTTAAGAGAAAGCCAGAAAATATCTAGACAATCACTTAAACCCAACCATTGGGAATATTATTTCTTTATTAGAAGACAAAATAAATAAAATGGGATTTTTAATAATACAAGCAACAACATGAATACTTAACAATTTTTTCAACTCTTCAAAGCACAAATTTCAATATCTAGAATTCACATCATAATCTTTTAATTTATATTACAGATTTAAATTCCACATATTTACTAGTAAGTCGGGTTCTCCATTCTTACATCAATGCAACATTGAAAATTCGCATTTGATTGTTACTGAAACTGAAATAAACAAGGAATTTTCCTAAAAGTTAAGAGCTTAAGTAAAAGCCAGAAAATGTCTAGACAATCGCCTAAACCCAACCATTGGGAATTCTATTAAAGTTTAAAATATTTCTGGTGTACAGTCCAATTCTCATTTTTTAAAAATTACTTAAAGAAATGTAGTGAGCATACAATGCTGATTGAAAACAAAACTGTATTCAAATGAGTATTCAAAACAAAACTAGCATTTTAAAAATTTACGCCTGCAGTTATTTGTACAAACATTAATGCTCTAAAAGCAAGTATATCGAAATTTTCAGTCAATGATAAATTGTTTAATTTTTGATACACATAGTAACTAATATAAACACCACAATTAAAATCATCTATTTGTTTTACATGAGGTGGAAAAACAATCTGCCAGTGGCTATTTGAATTGAGCGAATTATTTAATACTGTACACCAACGGTTTATTAATGTTGAGGTATCCTTATCTGGCTTATAACAAAGCGGGTCAAAATATTCAAATTTTTTATTTTTCAAATCTGCTATAATTAAAGTCCAATGGGAATTTCAATTTACAGAAATTATAAGAAAATCAAAATTTGCTATTTCTCGAATCCAAGGAAATTGAATGTTTTTTTGATTAGAAATCAAAAGAGCGTAAAAATTCTACAGCTTTAAAATTTGTGAATCTTCTACAAAATGCAAAATTAAATGCATCAATGACTGAATCGTATAGCCTACCTTTTTTGAAATTGGACGATATTGATTTAAGACCTTTTTCTTCTTTGACAGTAACAAATGGATCTAAAGATTTTAACATATAAAATGAAAGATCAATATTATTAATAGTTAATATTGTAGCAGTAGGATTTGTGACATTAAACTTATTAAATCTATGAAACACATCAATATTAACACATTCAGAACTTTTAACATTAAAGGATTTTAAATCTGCCTCTTGCTCAGAAAGATTATTAGATTCATCAAGAAGTTCTTCATTTAATTTTTGCTTCTTATTGCAATTTTCACGGGCCGAGCAGTTCCTTTTTTTTTCTATGAGAAGTTTTTAAAAACTTAATCTGCGGATTAATTCTTTGATTAGGTGCAACATATAATTTAGGTGTAACAGAAGCCAGATTATTTTTAAGAATCAAAACCCCACGCATACCAGCTACTAAATTATTCAAACAACTAACTACATTATTTAACATGATTTTTTTAATCTGTGGAATTTCTATAAATTTAATATTTTCTAACATAACTTCTTGCATTCCGCCTCCTTCGATCTGCACTTCTCATTAGTAGAAAACATGTTGGGATTTAATTTTTCACTCAAAATATCAGAATTAATTGTAATACTATTTTCTTCATCAAATTTATGCAAATCATCAGTTGTGTACATATTAGGTTTGGAAGACATTAAATGAATTTTATGTATGTGCTTGCACAAATTGCTACAGTCTTCACAAGAGCAATGATACAAATGACTGCATAATGCCGTACAATTAATATTTGTACATTTAAAGCTGCAATGATCCAATAATACACAAGTATCTGCAATTTTTCTTACTACATATATCTTTCCTTTTACAGATTGAGATTTAACCTCCCAATGATTGTCAGATTCAGTGACATCTGTATTCTGAATCTTTACAGCCCTGTCATGTTTATCTTTTAACAGTTTTAGTGAACTTGGAATGAGTAGGAATATTATTAATAACATTACAAGAATATTTTAAAAATTGATCCCTTTCCATTTTCAAAAGAGTTGAAACAAGATCATCTATTCGCCTATTATACTTACGCTCAAGATATATTGTTTTTAACTGATTGTGAAAAGATTCGCAATAATTGTTAGTATTGGTATTACCATGTGGAAATCGTTTGAAACAGGTTACCCATAATTCTTTTCTCCCAGAATAATTTCTAACAAAATAATCAATAAAATTTTGGCATTCATTTGAATTGCAATCGATAAACATAAAAAGTTTATTTTCAAAATTTATTTAAGATACTTCCTTCATTATTTTTAATAACTCGTGTAACATTTTTTGAAGGCGAAACTTATCACATACTTTTGAAGTTAACTCCTTTTCCAAACACAAAAAACATGCCATTGGCATAGTAGATGCTTTATATTTGGACCAAATACAGAATTAAATGCTTTGAAAGAATTACCATCATCATCGGTCATTACAGTATTTACATTCAGGTCAGGAATCCGACAATGTAAACTTGAAAATAAAGCAATTAAGGTATGGTAATCTAAATCATTAGTGATAAAATATGCAACTGGATAACCTTGACCATACTCATCCTGAACATGCAGAGAAAGAAGATAAAAGTCATAAAAGTTTGTGCCATGAGTTGCATCAATGCAAAGAATTTTATCTGAATGCTTAACTAACATATCCTTTTGTGCTTTAGTCTGTAAATCTAATGCAAAAGAACTTTCATAGTTTGGCAAATTATCTAAATGTGCAGGGCCCAAAATTGTTTTCAACTTCTGTAATTCTTAATTCCTCTACTATGCAAGAAACAGACATGGCATCATTGGCTGGCTGAATTGAATCGCATAAGCGCCTTAAATAATTCTTTATAGTTTTACGAGATATGAAGGCTTTCTTTGTAGGAAAAAAATTTCTATTATCTTGACATCCTATATTGCCACATAATAAATTTATTCTTCTGATCACATGTGAAAATCTCAACAGGACAACTTATATTGAAAGGAATTACCTCCTTTTTATTTTCACATTTACCGTTTCGCTCTGCCCTTAAATTAATCCTCGATTGATATGACGGATGAAAAAATTGACAAGAATAATAATAGAATGTCTTCATCACATATTTTTTTTACTAGTTGATTTTTTAAAATAAGTATGAGTACCAATAGTTTAAAATTCTAACCAAATTTTAAAACTTGCCATAGAATTGAAAGAATAAGTTTTGATGTTTTTAATGTCATGCACAACATTAAGATGTTTATTTAAGTTCCATACACTAACATAAGCTTTATGACATTCTGTACAAAAATACGATTCATGCTTCTTGACACCAGTACATTTTTTTTGTGTATGTTTATTAAAATATTCATTACTGCTATAAAATCTACCACACTCTAGACACAACTGGGGAGAATTTTTGCATTAATCAGTTAAATGGGGATTATCTAAAGTTGTTTCGACTGGCACTAAGCATGATTTGGGCTTTTTTACAATTTCTGCTTGAGAACTAACACTAGCCTCCAATAAATAAAAAATATATATTATTATAAATTGCATATAAACAATAATATTCATACATACCTTTCGAGATGCATTATCTGAAGAAATGCATTTCTTTAAAAACCTACAGAAATAATTGGCCAAGTGAAGATCACCACATTTATTAAGATGTAAACCATCCTTTCCCAGGACACCAGACCAGGATAGCTTGTTAGAACTGCAAAAGAAAAAAGCATCTTCATTATGGCACAACTTTTCTAATGCTTTATTTACAGCTTCAATCTTATGGTTTAAAATTTTTATATGTTTAACAGTTTTCCAGTATTGTTTTCAAAGTAATTAAAATCTCTAGGAATGATACTGGAGAAAATAATTCTTGTCTTTGGATTGACTCGTAAAATCTCATTAGCCAGTGACCTATGCTTTTGAATTATTATTTCTACACTATCAACTGATATGTTATTGGTGCCAACATGCACTAAAATCCAATCATAGTTTTTCTTTATTTTAGAAATTCTACTGGTTAAACTCTCAATGGTTGTTCCTCGGTAAAAAATAACATCCAAATCCTCAGATAAATGCGCTTTCAAGCGTTTAATCATCGAATCTCTAATCAAAAGAATATTTATTGTGACACAGTTAAATATTCTAAACTGATTTCCTTATAACAAACGATTAATAGCAATAAATATCTGAATAATATGCACACAGATAAGCTAATCCAAGATCAAATAGAGCAAAGTCAATACAATACTGAGATATTTCCAAATTCTACTAGCTACCACATGAATGATACACTTTCTACTGTAAGACAATAAATAACTAGTCACTAAAAAACATTTCTATACAATGTAATCAAAGAAATTAATTTCTTAATTATTTTTTATACAATTGAATGTAAAATTTACTGCAAATAAATAAAATGACAAAAGCACTAGTAAAATTCCTTTCACTATTTAACCCTAATTAATACTATAATTAAACAGAAAATTATGGCAAACAATCAATGAGAAATAAATATTTAAGGCTATGCAATTAAATTAAGATACACTTATTACATGAAAAAACAAAATATCAAATAACACTAATCAAACTCCTCGTTTACACTGAACCCTAATTAGTACTATCTTAAAAACAATAGTTTTAAGTAAACGAAAAAAATTATAACAAATTTTCTTAAAGTGATTAAATAAGAAAATAAATAAAAATAAAGCCTGTAAGAGTTTTCTTCAAAGTGAATCACTCGCTGACAATTGTTAATCATTCTTTCCTCGATACAAAGAATGAATACTAATGAAACGGCACGCTCAGTAACAGAATGATCAACACGTTATGATGACGATAAAAAAATGCAAATACCTTTTATAACCTCGGTAGAACAACTTCATCACTTTTGGCAGCGTGCCAAATTTCGACTTACTACCGGGAGTAAATTCCTGCTCCTTTAACCCCTCCCATTCGCGGAGGAATACACTATAAACCCACCCTTTACAATCTGATTTATTATCTGGTCTTCACTAGCTCTTAAAATCTCCCCCTCAGCTCTTCTTTCCGCCTTTCTTTCTTTTTATTTTGTTTACCATCACAGCTGTTGTCTTCACAATCCATACTTGTTTCTGCGAATGCTATCGCATTCTTGGAAACAAATTTAATAGACTATTTTTAAGTATATGATTATATCTATCTGTAAATTTGCAAATCGTTTATTTATTTATTTTTTTTTTTTTGCTCACATGTTTGATATATTGAGGGGAAATTAACGGAATATGGATTATCGAAGAAAAAAAGTAGCAATAAAATCAAAAAAATTCCCATTCTGGAAATTAAACAAAGATGGAACAACAATTGTAAATAAAAACCATAAGTATTATTTTCAAGTGCAGGGCCAGCTGCATATTACACAAAGATGCTTTTGTTTATTTGCAATGCGGACGCAGAAGGGGCAAAAAACAGAGAAAATAATTCATGATCCAATATTTTGGCAACAAAAAAAATGGAGAAAAAATTAACCTTCTTTTATTTTGACTGTTTGTTGCCAGAACTTGTTGATCCCAGATACCCGAGATCGATGAAAATTCGGGATCCTTCTGCTATTATAGAGGCCCAAAAGAAAAAAAAAAGGAGAAAACACAATAAGAATGTTTCTGAAGCTTTTTGTTCTCTGGTCACTTTTATAACTGTACTTTTTTTTGTATATAATTCGTTGCTCTTTTGCCTACGTTTTTTTATAAATGTTTTATATATTTGATATTGTACATAGCATTTATCTTATTTATATATTTTGCAATAAATGATAATAAATTTTATTCTAAATGGAAAAGTAATATTGATTTTATTGAAAAATAATTACAGGAATTAAATTCATTTAAAGGGTGGTAAGATATAAGAAAATCTATATTCTCTTTTATTTACTAATATTTGAATATTCTCATATTTCTGAATGAATTTTCTTCAAAATCGTACAATCTTTTTTCATAAAAGGAAATGTATGTGTATGTATATTACATTTGTTCACTAAGCAATATCTTTATCAAAAAAATTTAGAAAGAACGTGTAAAATCATTTTTTTTTGCTTGCTTGTTAACTATTAATACAATTTAATAGCTTTATTTTATCTTTCTGGTTGTGATTTTGCTAATATTTATCAAGTTACGAGTAACTCCGTGCAAGTACTGCTAATTATATTAGTGGTTTGGGAGATATTTCAGAAATCTATATTTATAATAAAGCTCAATGTGTGTGTGTGTGTGTAAAGATCAAAAATTTAACTTTTAAATGATATCAATGTTTTAACCTTAAAATAAAATTTCTATTTTTAATGAATTTTTAAATAAATAATTTAACTATATTTTTCAACATTTTTTTTCGTAAAAAATAAAAATAAAATTTAAGCTGTACGAGTACGTTTCCCATTCACGGGAAAAAGTTAGTTTTTTTCAGAGTTGACATCACATTGATTAAAGCTCCAATTAAAAATAAATTAAATCTTTTTGGAAATGAAATCTGCAAAAATATAATTTTCGGCACGTGTCTGTAGGAAATGAAACAAATATGAAATATTATTTTTTCTAAAAAATAAATTCAAAAAAAAATTATTTTATGATCTTTTACACTCTCTATATTATTAATCCAATAAATCAGTATTTTTTTAAGGCAAGTTTTGTTTAATATGTCCATTCAAATCAGGGCCACACAGCTAATTTGTAAACCTTTAGTAAGACACAGATCTGCTAAAATGATCTAAATGGAAAATGATTATATTTTATATAACATGATTCAATAAATGCTCTAATAAATAACGAATTTTTGATTTTACATAAAGCTTCTGCTGTGGAAATCACAATGAACAAAATGTTCTTGAAACACTAATATTTTAGATAAACAGAGTTAATTTCCAATCAACTAAATCAATCACTTAAACTGACTGATTTATGAAAATTTGAATATCACTATTCAATAAAAAAAGGATAATTTTAGATATTCCATCGATCGTTTAAAAGAAAATACGCCAATAAGCGCGCAGGTTTCTCAAGATTAATTGGCCTAAGATTATGAAAATTTTGAGTTTTTAAAATTTTTAACATTCAAAACTTCATAAATAAGTCTTAGTTGATCATGGAAAATAGAAACATTCATTCATTTATTTAAAATTTGGTGTGTCCAGAATATTTCTCTGAATATGATACCTTACTGCATTAAATTTAGACTTCATAATTTTTGAAATATATTTATAGGCCGGAACAAAATATTATAATTGATTTCATTTCAATCCTCTTGAAAGCAAAACTAAAATCTGAATTTTATGCTGAATCTGAGAAATTTTTGTTGAATTATTCTTTGAGATATTACATAAATTATGAAAAATATTTTGTAGTTCACATAAGACTTATATACCGAGCGATTCTGTTTGCAATACTCATATTCAATAATAATAAATAAATAACAACAAAGATGATAAATAAAATAAAACGCTTGGTTTTATTAAAAAATATCTTTATATTGCAATTTCATCATTTCCACTTTAAATTAAAGCTGAAGTTTTACCGGAAATGACAACAAATTAGCAAAATATATAAAAATAAGTAAATTGAACGAAACGATCTAAACAACAGTATAAGTTTGGTATGGCTATCAAAATTTGAAGATTAAAAATGTTTTGTTTGAGAATCTATTAAGAGACCAGTTATTTAAAATATTTAATTGAAAATTGTAGCGAGTGGTAATACTGGCGAACCGGCTGGTCGCCAAAGGCGGCTAGTCTTAAACAAAGCTTTCATAGAAATGTTCACTCATCGTTATCATTAGATTAAAATTTCTACAGCAACATGACAACAAAGTAATGTTTTTTTTTTTTTTAAATCTATATTAACATTTCTGTACCAATATATTTTACTATTGATCTTTCCTCCTATTTATGATCTACATTGCTTATCTTTGGATAATGAGAAAAAAATTGTTTAATGGAACAAGAAAATACCCTTAATATAATAAATTATTGGATGGATAAGAATATAATCGGTAATGCGTATAAATAATGCTGAATGAGAACATTTTTGTATTAGTTGAACTTTAAATACTTTCGTTTTTCATGTTCCTATTTTAGTTGAGATTATTGAAAATTAGAAAGATGCATTGCACAAAATGTGGAACAGTATAAGTTTTTTAAACTAGTAGTAAATGTTGCATGTCTATCGAATTTGAAGTTAAATATACACTTATGAGTAAGTGATCAAAAGCAAGCTAAGTTAATTTTAGCAATCATAAATCTGGATTATAAAAATTATCTAAAACTAAGTTGATTACTGCTTTCATAAAAACTTTTTCTTATATGACAAAGAAATAATGTTTTTTAATGTGTATTGGCATTTGTGTTACAATATATTTTGCAACTATTTTTCTTCCAATTCATGGTTATATATAAGTAATCATAATTTCTATTTTGAACTAAGCAACATTTCTACCAAGTTTTTTAATTGAATCTCACTAAACATTTTTTAAAATTTTAGTTAATTCCAAAAAAAAATGACTGATAAGCTTAGTTTTAGTTTAGTTTAGTTATATTAACGTCCCGTTTTAAAGCAACACTAGGGCTATTTCGGGACGGACCTCGTAATTTTGAACCGCGGTCAGATGACGAGGACGACACCCGAGCTAGCACCCCCTCTCCACACCAGCAGGAGGACGTTTGGTCATGACGGATTTAACGTGCAACAGACCCCCTTACACGACGGTTCTTCGGTGGAATCGGGTCTCGAACCTGAAACCCTCCGGTTCCGAAGCCGAGACCTTACCACCAGGCCACCGCGGCCCCTGCTGATAAGTCTTCAGGAATGTGAAACAGTTTTGACTTATTCCGGATGCTAGAGAAATGTTTGCGGTCACTTTACTCTTTTCTTTGTTAAATACAGGTGACCATATTATACATATTGTGAAATATTAAGAAAAGAATTCTATAGAAATTAGATTTAATTTTTTAAAAAAATTGTAACCCTTTTTTTATTTTCATATTTTTTTTATATATAAGTAAAAATTATTACAAAGCCAAGATGAATTTTCAGATTGAAACATTCCAGAATTCTGATACGAAATCCTGGCTAAGCGGATGAATGGCGATATTGGTGAAATCCAATAAATAAATAGAACAAAAGAAAAGAAAAATAATTCAATTAATGGTTTAAAAATTTCGAAAACCAGGAGACACTTAATCTAATATATGCATTTTACAGTTTAATTTATTATTTATTTCTTCCAATTTATGCACATTATCATATTAAGTTGGTTATATTCCACGTTTAGAAAAGCTAATTAATAGAATTTATCCTAACATTATTTTTTCTTTTTAATATGGTACAAATGAGTCATTAAAATTTAGGATATTCTCTTTTTTGCGAAAATAAGGCAGAAATTATGAACACCCCAGCTACACAGAAACACCAGGTCATATCAAATACGTCACGAGTTGAAAAATTCACCTTAATTTTGTTCGTTTCCTTCCTCATTTAAGCTTATTTAATATTTTTTAAATAAATAATTTACTTATAAAATTTTAAAGAAAATTTAGGGACATTTTATTAAAATTCGCTGTAGGTACTAAAACTATTGAGAGAAAGGATTCAACCCATTCTTTGGGGATGAGTTCGGGGTCTTACATTTTCATAAGCACATAGACCTTGCCCGATCCTCCTGGATTGAAAAATTAATGAACGCAATTATTGTTAAAAATGAAGTCGTGTCAAACGAAATACAATAAATATTAAATTATTCAATTACTCCTTCTAAATTTCAGGATTCTCTAATATTAATTAACATAATTATGAAGAGCAATTAAATGTCCCAAAATCGAAGTACTTCAATAATTAATCAGTGCCGAGTTCTGCGTTCCAAGAGTCCTTCTAACATTCACGCTGCCCTCGGTACGATTTTATGTGCAAGCAGAGAAAATCTCCAACTCAAAGAGTATCTTTTCCAAACAAGTTTGGGGGCTTATTTACCCCTCTTGTGATGTACAGAGACTGTGTCGGTTTTCGAAAAAGAGTAACGGAAAGTTTTATTGGGGCCAGTTGACCTTCCGAGTGTCACACAGCAATATCTCCTAGGGACTAGGAATTCTTTTTCTGTTGGGAGTTATTCGGCTTGTCAATCAAACCTTTTAAGCCTCTTCTGTCACATCGGATTTCTTTCTCTGTATATGGCACTCTTAAGAAACAATGCATGGGGAAAAGAAAAAAAATAAAATAAAATGCCATCATTTTAAGATGTATTGAAACTCCTGGATCCCTTCATCGAATTCATTTCCGTCGGTTTTCTTTCTTGATATATTCGGTAAACAAAATTACTACTGTTTTCGATTTATTGAATTCATCGTCTGTGAGGGGGAAATGCCCCCCACCGAAAAAAATTAAAAAAGGTTTTACATGTATAGTTTTTTAATTTTTTTTTTTGAAAATTAATTAGTAATGATTATGTCAATTTGCTGTTTTCAGTTTTCCACATTCTTAATTTACCATCTGAAGCATGTTAAAAGTGTGACTCAAGCCAATTGTATTTTTATCTTGTAAAATTAGCATTGTTATTGCATAAGAACCTTTTTCTCATAGATTTTAAATTTATAAAACTAATCACACCTCATTTTTAATTGAAATTTCTTTTTCAAATGAGCTCATGCTATATTTATTAATATTTTTGAGCGATAATATTTTTTGTCATGTAACATGTGGATTATTTTTAGTAATTTTTTTCCTTCAATAAAATAAGACAACATTATTTGGGTTGTTTGTTATTTATTACATGATTATTCTGTAATACTAAATATATGTATTTAATTTTGTTAGAATTTGTAAAACATTTCTGAAATTAATATTCACTCTTAAAATAATTTAGGTAAAATTAAATTAGAGTAGCCAAACCTAATATATGAGAGTGATTAAAGCTAATATAAATGCAGATTAAAACTGATTAGAAGTGGAATAAAATAAAATATTTTAAAATTTATAAACTGCAGTTTGAAATGTACTGATATATATAATTAACAGAAAGTGAAAATTAATAATCAATCATAGAACTTAATATAATATGCAATTCATCCACTGTAAAATTTCAAATTTGTTCTTTAAGAAACCAAAAGTAAGTATTTACCTTGCATATGAACTTCAAAAAATCATTTCTGGTCTGATAGAATTTTTTTTAATAATTTGATGAAACTTCATAGGGAAGGGTAAATGTAATTTAATTAATCAGAAATATGGTAATAATGCATCTGAATTTCACTAGTTCACAACAAGCAGAGATGAATTTTTTTTCGTTTTTATATAAAAAGGGAGAATATAAATGAACAAAAATCATTTCAGATAACAATTTACAACGGGATATTATCCCAAGACTGAAATTAGGCATAGAAAAGTCAAAATAAATGCATTTGCTTTATTGACATCCGTATCATTCCATCGCGCAATAGTTCCATGTCGCTGGCATCAACAGAGACAGCGCTACTGTCTATGTGAATGGCCATGTTAAAATAAGTTGCCATTAGTGTCTAGGAGAGTGAGACCTCTGGATCTCCTTCTCTGTGTGTAGTAGTTAGGGCACTGGAATAGCATTCAGAAAACCTGGGTTCGATTCTGAGCTAGCGTTGTTTTTTGTTTCTAAATAATTTAACAGTTTTAATTAATCTTTTTCATTTTTTATGCAAAAATAAATATTATTCAGAATATTCAAGGGAAAAAAAAAGACCTGGGTCACTTTTATAATAATTTTTTTTATCTGCATGAGATAATGATAAAAGTATTTGAACATGTAATGTAAAATTAAAACATGCTTTTAGGTAAAGAAAAGAAATAAAATATTTACTTAAAGAAGAAAAATACTCTTTTAATTAATAAACAAAAACAAACTAAAAAATAAACATAATTTAAATCAACAAACTCGGCTACTGATGTAAAAAAGAAAACATTATTTTTGAAGCAAGTTTGCTTAGTTTTCAATGAATATATATAGGAAATGTTAACCGGAAATGAAAACCGATCGGACCCAATGCTGGGAAACAAAACGTTGCGCGGCAGTTTTTGAGTATGCCAAGATTCGAGATATGGCGATTTCTCACGTGACTTGGCTCATGTTGCGTACACTTGTTTAGACTAGAAACAAGCGACTAGCTTTCTCCATTTATATCAGCTCTATGGTAACGACCATCCCAAATCAGCAAAATCATCGAAGAGGCCACAACCGATTGTAAAAAGGCAGTTTCTCCAGCCATCAAATACAATTGAAATTATTTTATAAATTTAGCAATTTAAAACTGTATAACTTTTTTTAAGAGGTTCTCTTTGTTACATTCAAACTATATTTGATAAGCCCTAATAAGTTTCGCTTGCTGTATAAATTAATTTAAATTCCACAGGAAATTTGTTAAGATTTTACCAACAAGATACTATTAAAAAATTTTAGCTTTATATTTTGTTATTAACAGAATTTAATAACAAAAAACTTTCTTTTCTCAGATGCATTATTCAACTGTTATTTAGACTTAATTTTAATTTTTAGAGTAAATATAATGTGAACTTTTGAATTTGTTACACTCATAAATCGAAAGTAATGAAAAATATCAATTTAAATATGATCACACAGTAAGGCTTTTACATAAGTGACAAATATTCACAATTTATTACAGAAGACATTTATTAAATCAATGATGTAGAATCTATTTCTTTACTGCTTCCTCTTCCTTCTGGAAAGCTTGAAGCAGTTCAGCCTTCTTCTGTTGCTGTCTTTCTTCACGACGGCGACGAGCTTCACGCACCTTTTGTCTCCTGGCCTCTGCTTGATCCAAAAGCATTTTGGATCTAGATTTCTCTGCCTTCTTACGGTGAATAAATTCCATGAGTACACGTTTGTTTTTAAACACATTACCCTTAGCCTTCATATATAACTCATGATACCTAAATAAAAAGATTTTTTTAAATTCAACCTCTTTGAACCATCCACATAACACAAAATAGTAATATCTTTTAACTTTAAATAATTTTTAAAAAATGTTTTTTCTCATCTAATATTCCAATATTTAAAATGAATACATATATGACAGTGAAACTGTCAGCAGAAAAATAATTTTCATGGCAATTCTTCAATGAATTTTTAAAAAAGCAAGCAGCATTAGGAGAAAGTAGGATTAGATCCAACAATACAAAACATTAAAAATCAATTACATCTAAAATTTAAAATTCAATTATTCTAATTACATTCTACCAATATTTAAACACTTGAAATATATCTATACAAATTAAAAGAAAACTTACAAATGCCTATCAATTTTTTTAGCTTCTCTATACTTCTTGAGAAGTCTACGCAGCACCCTCATACGACGAATCCATACCACCTTTTTCGGCATACGGGCATTGGCAGTACCCTTCCTTTTTCCAGGACCACAGTGACGACCCTTTCGCCTGGCTTCCTTATTTTTTCGCACACGAGCCCGAGAATGAACAGCAACAGGTTTGCGAATAATAAGACCATCCTTAATTAATTTACGAACATTTTGTCCTAAGAAATGGAAGAAAAATTCTGATGATTTTTCAAATTTAATATAAAATCTTAAGTACTTTTCTTAAAACAAATCATAGAGTAATAAAAATAACTTATTTCTAAGCTTCTGTCTAAAAAATAATAAATATTTCCTAGAGGATGAGCTGATATTTTCTATAGGAGAACTACTATCCCTACAGACACAAGTCAAAGGGGGGTAAGCATCTTCAATATTAAAACATGCTGAAAATTAATCTCCTAATTAAGACTCCACATTTTAAAGACAAGCAGTCTGATTCATTATCTTTATAGAGTAGCAAATTCAACAATATAGAAAGTTTGTTTCTAAGCTTCTGCCTGAATAGCAATGAATACTGTCAGAGGATGAGCTTAGATATTTTCTATAGGAGAATTACTATCCCTACAGACACTAGTCTAAGGGGGTAAGCATCTCCATTTTCAAAATGTATGTTTAATAAACCTTCATTCTTAACAATAAACACTTTGATAAATTAAAATACATATTTGAATCTAGGTTATACACTAACAGAGAAATAAACTCGCATTAAACCACAAAATTAGTTCAAAAATAATTAATGAACTTACTAGAGTTAGCATTAGCAATTTCACTCATTTCATTAGGATCCAGCCATACTTTTCTTTTGCCACATTTTAATACAGCGGCTGCCAACCGCTTTTGTAATCTCAGGCAACTGAAAGATAAAAGCAATTCAAATAAGAAGCAGTTCATAACTACATTAACGATCAATTTCTCATGCTATATTTTTTGCATATTGCATGAGTATACCTGAGCTTTGGGTTATATTTCGTAATTTATGTTAATGAGGAATTATGTTGACAAAATCCGGCACTTTAAAACTTTAATTTCTAAAGAAAAAAAAAAAACAACGATCCATTTCCATAACAATCTTCTATACAGCATGCATAGATTATCTTAAAGCAAGATAAAAAAAATTTAATTCATACTAGCAGTGAATGTCATCTACTACATTAATTTCTGTTCCGAGATTGGCTGATCAGATTGTAAATGCACTAATCCAATATTTATATTTCAAGATATTACATTAAAACTTGAAAAGGAAAGAAGTCAAGAAAGGAATACACTTGGGTAAATATTCTAGAGCAAATATATTTAATATTCAAGAATTAATACTTTAATTATCAAACTACGATCCGGCAATACCAAAAACTACATTTTCGGAAGGATACAATTCACCGGCAGTTTAGAGAAAGTCAATGTTACTACATCAATTTTCACATAAATCAAATTAGTCATGAACAGTAAAAATTATTTTAAAGTATTAATCACCTTTAATTCTAGAACACACTATTGATTTCGCATATTGCCATTTACAACACAATGGCGCTAGCAATACACGTTGTTAGCATCACAGCGCCATCAAATCACATTTCTCAAGGAGAAAAATTAAGCATTTAATTTTTAAAAGATTTAAAATACATCTTTTTTAGATTAACAAACGAACAAATTAATGCAAATCGATTACTACGCCACGTGTATACGTTAGGGTTAATTCTTAAATTATATTATCAAGAAATTAAACTCATATTATGAAGAATTACAATAAAAAATATTCTTTGTACGTACAATCAATAACTAATACTAAATTATAAAATTAATTATTTAAGAAAATAACAAATAAAATTATATTTCATACCTCATCTTTATTCCCCTAAGTTAACACGATACCTACGATGAATTGCCGTCTTTCGTTGCCAGGTGGAAATTTTAAATTCTGTAAAGAGGAATTATCATTCCAGCAGATAGAAGGCCTAACGATATATCGATTAAAAGGCTTGCCAACAAGAATTATTTTATTTTTAATTAATTGCGCCTTTTATATGTTTATTTCTAAAAAAAAACATAAAATATTTTTAGAATAGAAAATACCTATATATTTTTGGTTAAGTTGAAGAAGTAATTTTTCAAAGTTATTTATGTTTCTAATTTCAGGTGGCGCTCGTTTTGAAGGAGTGTTTTGGTTTTGAGAAAAATCCTCCTGAAGGACGAAAGGGACGTGATGTAATGATCTTGGATGCGGCGAAAGGTGAGTTTCAGTTTATCCTCGCGCACAAAGATTCTCCTCTCAGTGATAACAAATCTTTAAAAGTTTTTGATTGTCTTTTATGCATACGGTCAGTTTATTTCTTAATATTTGCATTTGTGGATTTATTGTTAAATTTAATAGTAATTTTAAAATAATTAAAAATGAACTTTGACAAGTCATTTAAGATTTTTTTTAAACTTCTTGTTTTTTTAAATTTTGTTTAAAGAAAAGGGCATATGACTGAACAGATACTACCCTGGGGATTTTATTATATTTATAAATTGTTCCGTGATTATTTATTAAATTAAAGAATTAGAATTCATATTATTGAAAGATTATCTTAAATATATCGGAAAAGAAAATAGGATATTGAATTTGAAAATTCGGACTGATAATTATTGTTCAGTTGAAAATAGTTGCACATATCTTATTCAATTTTATGTGCACATATTTTCATAATCTTAATAATTACATGCATAGAGCTTTTTAATGGTAATATATTTTTTCCTAAAATTATATTTTCATTATTATTTCTATTAAAGCTTTTAAATTATTTTAATATTGGTACTGTTTTTACATTTGTTATTTATAGAAATTCTGAAGTAGTTTTATTTTTTATTTCGAAAGGAAGTGAACTTGCTTTTACTTTTATAATATTTATTCATTTGCACAGTTATAAAAGTTTGATTTAATGACTTAATTATAATTTCTAAAGGAATGCTGATATTTTGATATTATACAATTTTAAAACATGAACATTATTTTCCTTGAGAGTTATCTTAAGGTCAATTTCTTTATTTTCTATAAAATATATAATAAAACTTGGATTTCTGTTTTTATTATATGCATGTTACATTTTGCATCACTTTATTTATATAAGAACCTTTTACTCTATATATTATAGTAAATCTCTTTGTTTTTAGAATTATGTTAGTTTGAACTTATTAATTAATATTCTTTTTTTCATTAGAAAATTATCATTTTGAATGCTAATTTTTTTTTTACTTTCAATGTTTTTTTTTCTTTAAAATTTCTTTTCATAAAAAATAAAAATATATACATTTTGGATAAAATATTTTTGATTTTCTTTTAATTTCATTTTCTTCTTTTTTCCTAAATCAAGAATTATTGTTTTTTATTAAGAATGAAAAAAAAAACATTTTAGACAATGGTTCTATAAAGAAGACATTAAATAAAAGGATTTTATGTGTCAGTTTTATCTTTCTCTTTGTTTGCTTTATTGGAAGGGATGTCATTTTAACTTTAATGATTTGCAGGATGGAATGCTATTAACCAAAGATTTTTATTAGGATATTGTTAAGTCCAATAAAATGACTTTTCACAAGGTTATTATTAAGAGAACCAAAGTTTTTACTATGTGAAAATAACTTTATAATTTTTCTTCTTATTTTTTTCTAGCTATTTCCTAACTGTTAATCTTCTGTATCGGAAGTGATTGTTGGTAATGAGATATATTTTTTGCCTGTTTAGTTAGGCTTGTAGTGGCTTGTTAGTTGATTCAACTAGTGCATGTTGTGATCTTAGAAATAAGCTTGCAATGGATGACCTTCCAGAGTTAGTAACTTTTTTTTGCTTGAAGTTTTATTTTGCCTTTTTTATTTAAATTTTTACTATATTTGATTTATTACATTTTGCTTTTTGCATCTTTGAAATTTATTAAAATGCAGTGCATGTCAAACAAAAGCAAGGAAAAAAAAAAGAAAGAAAGAAATCAATAATATATATAAGAGTTTATGTTTCTCAAAACAGGTCTTTTATGTTTTAAACCAGAACAAATTTGAATCTGATATGACTAATAACCATTTAAGCATGCAACATTTATATAAATGCATGGCACAGCCATTTGAAATTTCAGTTCTGCTTTACAAAATAAAGCAACACAAATTATTTCTAATGATACAAATAATATACAATAAATAAATTTATATATCTTCTGGCATCACTGAAATCTAAATTGTTCTTAATAAATAAAGTCATATATATATAAGTGCATAAATACATATAATTTATCATGAACTTTGTGACAGAATTCATTTTTATTATTATAAATATTCCATAGCAGTTCCTTATTTATTTATTTATTGTATTGCAAAGAATTAATTGACCTTTATGGAACTTTTTTTTTTTTTTTTTTTTTTTGCTAGCTTGCATTTATACAAATATTGAAAGTACTTATTAGAAATTTTAATGATACTACGACTGGAAATCTTTGGCATGCCATTGATGAACTTTTATCTTAAATGCAAGTCATTATTGAAAATAGTCAATAGACTAACATGACATCTTTGATGATTAATTACTGACTTGTGTTTAATATGCAACTACTATTTTTACTTATAAATTCATAATTATTAATGAAAGTTCAATTTTTCCTTTTTCTCCCCATTGTTTAAATATATTTATTTTATTATTTATAGGAAATAATTATTAATTTCTTTGAAACTTTTATATTAAAATAAATTTTTTAATTAAAAAGATATGAAAAAAAATCAATAATAAAAACTTGATATCTTTCATTCTTCTGTGGCATATTCTTTAAATGTTCTTTCCTCTTTCAGTTTGATATCAAAAGATGTCATACTTCATTTTGAAATTATCAGATATTTATTATTCTATTCATCCATGCATGTTATTTTTGCTTATTTTTGAAATCTATTTAGAAATAATTCTAAACAGTAAATTGATGTCAAATATTATCATTATTAATTCCTTTTCAGTAGATTTAAGAAATTTCTCTTTTTATTGTGAATAACAAATCCAGATAAAATATATACTTTTTTTAAAGTTATCAAATAGATATTCACCTCTCTTTCATATATGATGCAAAAGTTATTCTTACTTAGAAGGTTTCTCAAACTGACTCACATTAGTTTATCTATTATATTATAAGCGAATATCTATTCTATCAATCTGTTTTTAGAGATCATTAATAAACATAGACCTTATTTTTCAAAGTAGTGGCCGCAAAAAACATAATTAGCATAAAAATCATAAACATAGCAAAATTTTAGTAGCTAGCTTCTTCTTCTGAGCTTATAATTTCTTATGAGTATTTTGTAGTAAGGTTATCTGCTGGTTTTAAAGTATTTTTTTTTAGCATAAAATCTGTGGTTTTGCTGAACTCATTTGTAGTTTATGTTTTTTATTTTAAGTGTGTAGACTTCTCCATAAGCTGGTACAGACTGTGTTTACATTCTATAAAAATAAGTAATTGTTGTGTACATAAAAGTAAATAATTTGACTTTTCCTACTAAATATTTTCTCACATTCCATTTTATTTTAGGATTACTTATTAAAAAAACTAATATAATTATTATTTATTAGTGTTTTATATGTTCCCATAGCATTGCTTGAAATTAAGGAAATGTCTAAAAATATTTTTCCAGTGACCTTGAAAAAGCTGCCATACCTATCCCTGTCATTACTGAACCCATTCACCGGGAAGGCATGGCTCTACAGCAGGGAACTCAGAAAGGTCGTGTTATTGGAGTTTTCACCAGTGGTGGAGACTCCCAAGGTAATGTTATGAATTATTATATGTAGTTTTATTGTTTTTCAAAATGCAAACTTTTATTGTTATACTCTATTTTCAATATACAAGAATAAAAGTATCATAATATGTTAATAAATAATAAAATAATAATGAAAACATAATCATAATATGTTTTTATTTATTACTGTCTTAGTTAAATGTGGTAAATACCCCTGTTAGTGGAAGGTATTGTATAATATTTCTGCTGTATTATTCAACATTCTGAATGTTTAATAATATTATGAAGTTATCATAACATTTTTACTGGGTAATATCTATTTTTGCCATTTGTAAATTGAATTTATTTCAGATGCCTTTTAACAGAATTGTGCATCACTTTTTTAAAATTCTGGTTTATTTCTATTTTTTGTAACACAAATCTCAGTTTTATTATAAACCTTTTGTAAGGATTTGTTAACTTTTTAACATAAAATGCTTTTAGTTTATTGAATAAGAGGCTAGGTTATTGCTGATCTTGGGAAAGAAAGTTTTTTCTGAATATTTATCAGGTTCAGTTTTCAATAATTTGTGTTGATAAAGAGGAGCTGCATTTGATTATTGGACTTAATGAAATTCAATAATTATGTTTAAAGAATTTAACTAATAAGAAATGACAAAAAAAGTTTGAAAGTAAATTATCATGGCTTTGTATTTAAGTAATGGACTAATTTTACTCTTTAGTAAGATGCATTTGAATAATTGTGAATTTCTATAACCGTGAATCTTAATAACTAATCACTCTAAAATTATGTAGTTATTTATAATTTAATTTATTAATGAAAATGATATAAATATTTTTTCTTTTATTTAAATTTTAATCATGTTTATTTATTGTTATTTATTAATCTTTAATATGAATTATAATTTGTCTAGGTATGAATGCTGCTGTCAGAGCAGTAGTACGAATGGGTCTATACCTTGGTTGCAGGGTATATTTTATAAAAGAAGGATATCAAGGTATGGTAGATGGTGGCAATCACATTGTTGAAGCTACTTGGGCTAGTGTATCCAGCATTATTCATAAGGTAAATGTTGAATTGTAAAATTTTTCCTACCTGTTTCACAAAAGAGTGTTTGACGGTGATGTCTCCTTATATTATATTTAAATAGCTGATTGTTACGATTTTCAGAGTTCTTTTTGTTATATAAATTTTAAAATGCTGTAAGATATTGATTAATACCATAAATGTTTGTTCACTCTACATTATACCAATCTGATGCTTATCTTTTACTTGAATTAAAGTATTTGCTATAATTATAACAATACATTTGTTATATTGTTTAAGAATCTGTTTGCTTTGCCTTTCGAATTATTTTATTATATCAATTTCAAAAAGTTATGAAAGTTTATTGTTTAGAATGATTGCTCATTATACACTTTTTTATTTGCATTATTGCATCACTTTATGGTGATTAGAATTGAAACCTATCAAAATGCAATTCTCTGATTTTATAAATTTAAAGGGACATAAATATGCATGTTTTCTTACTTCATATAGTTAGTCTGTCCTTTTTTTTCTTGTCAAAATAAATAAATAAATACTATCACATTTGATTTATTTTCAAAAATACTATTTTTAAAAAAAATTCCTGAAAATTGTGTATGGAATGAAGAATTACAGTACCATTTTATAATCCATACACCAGTGTATAGTCTTAACATTTAAATGGTATTGTTTTATTTGCACTCAGTGACATAATAGAAAGTAAGATATTTAAATTGTATAGAATATCCACTCTAAGTGTGTCCCAGTAGATTAATTCTAACCACTTCTGGATATCCACATATTTCTAATTAAAAAAATATAATTGATAAAAAGATTTTCTTTTATATTGCCATCAATTAACAAATACTGAAAAAAGTGCAGCGTCTATATTTTTATGTAGTTTTATTAGTAATATTTAGTAAAATATTCCTGACACATTGACATTTTAAACACAAAAAGCACCAAGCTTACTGTGACTAAAATTTATCAGGTTATGAATATCTTTAATTCAGACCATTCCAATGGTTGCCTCAAAAAAAGAAGATCAATCGATCAACAGGCAATGCTTGTTTGTGATTACCATTAATTGTCTTAAATTAATGAAATTGAAGACTTCATAATCAGATCAGGTATAGAAAATAGATATGATGGAATATATTTTGGTTATCACTGATGCTATCAGTGATGCTTACAAGTTTACTTGCTAAAAATTTCTTTGCTTCTTTATCAAAAAGGGGGAATTTTGTATGATACTTCAACAACATTTTATAAAAAGCATGAGATTCAATTATTTGTACATATTAAAAAATGTATATTTTTGCATTTGAGATTTATATTTGATTAGGAAATTAGTCAAATCAATATTATTTTATTTTATTTTTCTGCATACATTTCAGCAGTATATTCACCAAATTTATTTTTAAAATTTCTCTTTCATCTCATAATTAAAAAAAGTCGTCTAAACAGAAATTTTTTAAATTTCTCTTGCAAAATCAAGAAACATTTAAAAAATTAATTTTATGGTTTATTATAATTGATGTGAAATTAACAATTTTTATATTTGATATATTTAAAATTAGTAATGATCCATTTAATGAATATCACTAAGGAATCTCTTTTAAAATTTTTTCAGGGTGGTACTGTTATTGGAAGTGCCAGATGTCAAGATTTCAGGTCACGTGAGGGTCGTTTGAAAGCTGCTCTCAACTTAGTACAGAATGGCATTACTAACCTCGTGGTGATTGGTGGTGATGGTAGTTTAACTGGTGCAAATCAGTTCCGCCAAGATTGGGAATCACTGTTAGATGATTTAGTATCTCAAGGTTAGTAATAGTGTTTGAAATAATAATTAGTGGTTTCAGTGGTATGGCAGTATTAAATTGTCCCAAAGTATTTTAATCTTTTTCCTGGCAGAATGTACAGATATTGTTCCAGTAAGTATTTTACCTATGCCTTTGGATTGGTAAATATGTCATATCACTAGGTGGCTTTTTTACCTCTTGAAGTGTTAATCTGCTATTTTTTTTTATTACATCAAGATATGTATGAAGAATAGTTTGATTATTCATGAAGGAAGGGTAATGAATTAAGTAAAAATCTAATAGCTTGAAAAGGAAAAGAAAACACATTTGTATTTCTTAATTTCAATCTGCATCTTAAGAGGTTTTTTTCCTAACAATAATTAAGCAATTAGAAAGATATTATTTTTGCTTTCTTACCATATTTGGCTTTCAATTTAATATAAAAGGAAAACACTACATACATATATATTATTTTCGCCCTCAAAAATAGCATCTGGAAGGTGTGCTAATAGCAAAAGTGGCTATATGTACATCTTCCTACCCATTACTATGCTATGGTATAGATTATGATGTCGCTGATAGTTTCTTGAAAAGTTATTATATAAAATGTTTTATTTCTTCAGTTCTTACTTGCATGGCTGAAATATTTCTTTGGTAATGTTTATATAATTAATTAAATTATTTTAATTTCACATTTGAGATGATAAAATTTGTAATGACTAAACACATTAATATTTTCTTCATTAAAGAATTATTGAATGCAGTAATGCAATCGGGGATTAATGCAAAAACGTACATTTTGAGATACAGCTGTTTCTTGCAAAAAAATCTAAAACTACATTTTTTTAATGATTAACATTGTAATTTGTAGAATAAAAGAGTGAAAATGATGTCAACTCTGCATTGCTTGCTACAAAAACTTAGAAGCAATTTACAAAAATAAGCTTGAAATCCAAAAAATTATACTTGGTTTCTTGATTGCATATCTGTGTCCATTTATGATAGTGGTAATATAAGAAGAAATTTATTTTCATAGTTTCAGTAAGGTGACATAAAATGATGAAATAAGTCCATGAATATGTTATATTACTGAATCAAGGATATTTTTAGATAGATGACATATGCATTTTTTTATGCTGTTCTTACATTTAATATTTGACTTTACAAAGGGCCACAAGAAGGTTAATTAGCGCTTTGTGCATATATGTAATAAGCTATGTTATGTAGAGGCTTCTTTATGCTCATTATATTAGGGAGAAATAGCATATATTTAAACCTTGAAATAAAGTTTTATTGACATAAAAATATGACTTTTCTTTCTTTCTTTTTTTTTTCTTAAATTGCATAATACTTTTAGTTTTTAAAAATATGTAAGCATTTTATTCTTTGTTAAAACTTACACACAAACAGATTTCATTGAAAAATGATCATTATATAAGAAAAATATAATATTGTAAGTGAAGCAAAATAATATTCTAAACACATCTAATAACAAATATATCACTTAATATTATCGTCTTACAATTAGAACTAAATTTATTTAGATTTGTAAATTAATCTGTGACAATCATATTTGAAATATTGCTAAGGGATAATAGCCCATCTAGACTGGTGCATCTTCTAATAATTAATTATAAATTAGGTGAGATGTTTGGAAATTCTTCAATAACTTGGAAGCATGATGGAACAAAAATTATTTTATACCATTTTAAAATTATAAATGAATTGCATTTTTAATTGTATCACTTTAATTGTCTAACAATTTTTTTTTCTGGATTTTGAAAAATATATTTTGAATTATTTTCAGTAATATTTTCGATGCTCCTAGGAAATTCAAATTGATTTCATATTTTCTTCAAGTTGTTTGTATGATTTTTTTTAAAGCTAGAGGAAGAAAGGTTCTGTTTACTATCTGCATCATTTACATGAAGAATAAAAAAATCAAATTATAATATCTTGAAAGATAATGCGATATGAAAAGATTGATAGATGCAGAATATTTTTTTTTTGCAATGTGAAAGATGAAAATAAATGAACTTGAAGATAAATGATATAGAACAATCAAGAAATAATTAATAATAAATTTAAAAAAATAACTTTAAAGTTATTGTAGATAAATTTCAAAACAATTTTTTTCTCTTCATTATTTATTATTATTATTTGTGCGTGAACGTGAACATGTTCAGAAGTCAGAAAGGAAAGGAGTTTCATTCAAAATCTCTGCAAATGTATTATTATTCCATATGGCTCTATTTATACGCGATTTCATTTAGAATATCAAAGAATCGTGATTGGTATATGACATCTATTGTATTATCCACTCAGAATAAAATATCGAAAGTTTGAATGAAAACAATTTCTTAAAGAGTTTCTAGAAATTTGTGGATGTTTAAAAGCACCATAGCATAGCTATAGATAGGTCTTCATAATTCTTTTTCCTTAAATTCGAAGATAGAAGAATGCGAAGAGGAAGTTTTGTCTTTATTGTTTCAATATAGGGAGGAAGTATAGTAATTGCCAAAATATTCGGCCTAAAATTTTTGAGGTATACAAATGTTTTAGCATCCGGTGTTTCCCTTCCCTTTCCTCCAAAAGAAGATTGGATTTACTTGTGTTGAAATTGAGATTACATTTAGATGTCCATGTGTATATGGATATTGTAATATCCATATACACATGGACATCTAAACATGACATATATATCCATATACACATTATATATTTATAGTAAATCAAAAACAAGCTAACTAGAGAAATAAAATTTGGTACAATGTCTTATTGCAAATTTGTTTCAAATTTTGTATCAAACCTATTAAAGGGCTATTGCCATTGATCTTGTCGCTCGGGAAAAAACCAGAAGAAGGAATTTTATTTCTGAGTAGTTTTTATTACTGCTAATAAATAATGTTATCTTAAACTCTACATGTATTATTTTTATTTACCATGAATACTTTGAATGTTCAATCATAATTGTTTAGTAAGGAAAGCATCAAAAATGACCGTGAAAATTTATTTTAAAGTTACATTTTTATTAAAATTAATGAAAGAAAACCTTTATCAAATCAAAAATATAATAATAATTGTTATTAGTCTAATAAAAATTAATAACAGAGGATGTAATTTAAGTTATGCGGATATCATGACTGTAAGTTACAATACTCACCTGCTGATAATGCAATTGCCGCCACTGAAACGTAATTATAATATTATTTCTTAATTTATTTAAAATTTTAATGAAATAATTCTTTGCTCCAAAATTAAAACAAAATAAGTGTAACAAATTATTAAGGCCATTGAATAATGATGTCCTGAGTTGCAGTTCTAATAGCCTATTAAATAAGCTTGATGCTTAAAAGTACTTTGTGGAAGGAATCATGAATATTAATGAAAGATATTTAAATTAACAAGATATTTAAATGAAACAAAGCACAACCACTATTTCCAGCGACCGATAAAAATATAAAAGAAAATACATGGAAAAGGCAGAAATTATCTCTAAATTAAAAAAAAATGTTCATTTATTGTTCTGAATGTGTTTTCAAATTTCACACTCAATTTCGTAACAATAGGAAAAATTACTGCTGAGAAGAAACAGCAATGCAGTTCTCTAAACATCGTCGGAATGGTGGGCTCAATTGACAATGACTTTTGTGGAACTGACATGACCATTGGTACTGATTCAGCTCTTCATCGCATCATTGAAGCTATTGATGCTATTGTCACAACAGCTTCAAGGTATTATTTTTTTCTTCTATTTTTATATGTGGTCGAGTAATGTTTATGTAGAGGTCTATTATGTTTTCATAAAATAACATTAATTACAGTACATTCTCAAGTATCTGGCTTAATATGGCGGAAGGGCAGACCAGATAACAAAAAACCCAGATAGACCTGAGTTCTCTGAACGCATTTGTTTACCCACCAATACTAGAAGACAAAGCTTTTATACTAAACATATTAGGTATTTTCTCACTTCTTATGGAGTACTAAGCCCTCCATTTATCTCAAGCCATGTAGAATGCCACAGCCAGGATTATCATAGAAGCAGTTGCCGGTGAAGTGTCGAGTTAAAATAAAAGACTCTGTACTGGTAGGTTATATACTGCACTGCACGTTTTAAGAATTTATTGGAGCAAAGGTAAGTTAAAGGATATAAACTGCTCACATTTTAATACAAATTTTGTAATGCCTAATTTAAATGCAGGAAACATAAACAAAACGTTAAAGTAAATCATAGATTTAATTCTCAAGAAAAATTGACAAACTGGTTTTATTTTTCATTGATAAATGATTACACAGATATGAAAAGGTAATAACCCTAAGATGAGAGTCAAAACTTATAGTTTTTAGTTTTTAAAAGTCCTTGATAGATGACTGTTTTTGCAACGCCTTGCCTTCTTCGTTTAGTTACGATAAAGGAAAACTAGATCGTATAGTCGCAAACCGGATATTTGGGAGTTTACTGTATTTATCTTATCCTAAAATTAATACAAATTTCAGTGTGAATAAAGAGTGATAAAAATGAAAAGGATCGTTAAATTTTTAATAAGATTCTTTTAATATAAAAATAATAATTATTATTTAAACATAGTTTTAAGTTTTTAACATGATAATGTTTATTGATTAGCATAATATCTATGAATTGCATCTACATGCATGATGCATAAATTGTTGAAAACATCCTACAGTCCTACAGATTGTTGAACATAAAGTTATCATATTTGGCATGTAGTTACTTCTTGAGTAGTAAGGGCTCACAAAGAAAAGATTTCAAAATTTTCAGTCGAGATTTTTGTACGTTTTTCTTCAATAACTTCGGAATATCTTATTACACAAAAACCATTTTTATATTATTTATTAAAAAAAAATTCAGTAATTTCATATAATTCTTTTCTCTAATTTGAAAAGTTTTTAGACATATTTAAAGCCTATTTTACTATAGTTCTTTTCATTGGTTTGAAAATTGAGCGTATACACGCCCTCATTGTGGTGATGTTAAATATAGTTTTTTTTTCTGCACATGTTGTTATTGCTATATTTAAGAGTAAATTTTAAAAACAAAATTAAAATAGACAAAGGAAATCTATATATTGTCATATTACAGTGTTTCGGATTAATGGTTTGAATCTCCTTTAAATTATTATGATTATTATTTTGCATGTATATCAATCTGTTGATACTCTATTCATCCATATCTGTATTTTTTTAGTCATCAGCGCACATTTATATTAGAAGTTATGGGCAGACATTGTGGGTAAGTTTAAGAATTTTATTTTTGTATTTAGTTTGGTAAATTGAAAAAAATGTGAAGAATGGTATTAATTTTTCTTTTTTTACAGGTATTTAGCCCTTGTAGGTGCTCTTGCAAGTGAAGCGGATTTTGTTTTCATTCCAGAATGGCCTCCAGAAGCTAACTGGCCCGAAACATTGTGTGAAAAATTGAAAATGGTAAAAACGTTGAAGTTTTTGTTTGTATTGTTCGTACTGCATGATTTTATCTGATAGGTATTGAAATTTAAAAATAAAGTTAATCTTGTTGATATAAATTTTCTTAATAATAAAAATCATTTTTATATTTTAAATTGTATTCCCTGAATAAATTTTTATAAATCGTATTGCTGTAGACTCATCTTCAAAAGAGTACTATATTTTAATTCATTTCGCAGTGGACATACTGTGAACATTTTTACAGTGATTGTTAACAATACTAATTTTTATTATTGATTATTATTTTACATGTTTTGACTGTGATCTAAAATCTTATTGTATGATTTTTATTACAATTGTTATAATCTGAACAGTTAAAGAAAAGTCTTGTGTTTCTAAACTGATTGCAATGACTGCACAAATTCATAGACCTTAAGTTTCTTTTACTTTGTGAACGATTAAATTTTTCAGTTTCTGCCATTCATTTTGCTATTATCACCTATTCATTTTTAACTGCAAGCCCAACAGCTTCTTCTCAAAAGAGTCCTACTGCTCTTTATATATCTGGCCAAAGCACCCATTTTCCTAAGATGGAGGACTCCCTTGGACATAATATACTATTAAATCAATCTACCTTTATTCAGCAAGCTAATAATTGCCATAAGTCAAGCCGATCTATCAGTTCTGGCCAAATATGCTAACTATAGGTCAAAGGCGCTGATATACAGAGCACTAGTACGCATTCTTCTTTGTTATTAACAGTAATAAAAATAGAATCTTTACAAAAATCTTATTGTCATGTTCTGTAAAGTTGATGTACTCAAGCCGTAGTTAAACATTGCTTTTTTATTTAGGAACGTGACGCTGGACAACGATTGAATATCATTCTTGTTGCAGAAGGAGCCATGGATAGGGAAGGAAAGGCTATCACTGCTGAGATGGTTAAAAAGGTAATTTTTTTAAAAAATCATAAAAATGATGCCAAATTAAATAAATACTGTGAAAAGAATTGTCATGAGTTATCTTGAGTTTTCAGCTATAAATTTTTGAAACTTTTATAATATAACAGCATTGCGAATATTTCTTGTAAAAATATTTCTTCGATTCCTTATCACTTTATGAAGCTGATAGTTTTATTTAAGAAACAAAATGTAAAATTTTATATATGTTATTTGATTTGTACGGCTCTCGCAATAAATCGAAAAAAAAGAGCAAATTGTTGCCAATTGTACGTTCGAAATCTTTGCATCTTATGTAAAACGGATTCTAGCGATCATGCCGTAATTCCAAAGTAAACCCTGATAATGATCTGATTCTGATGATCATGCCGTAAAAAAATAAACAATTATAATTATCAAAATTTCGATCAGGATGGAAAAATTGATCAAGTCGATGAGCGTCAAAATCTGCATATCTATGAAATGAAGATGAACCTTTCTCCCATTAAAAATAGTTTTAAATAGAAAATAAAATATTCTAATGAAACATATATTATGAAATTTAAGAAAAACATTTAAAAAAAATAAGATTTAAAAAAATTGTTTTTAAAAATCTAATAGCAAATACTTCAGAAAAGAATTCTAATTAAAAAGTAAAAAATATACTTTCTATTGATATACAAAACAATGCCGTGAAATCCAGTCGTAAAATATTGCTGTGACTGATTCTAGATAGTCATGAAAATTCTATCATTAGCGAAAGCTCGATAGTTATCGAAAGTTCGGTCAAAATCTATTGAGCACTCGATCTAATTTTGGAAGAAGTTGGAAATCCTAAAAGCCACTAATGGTCAGTGCTTTAGGAGGGGTTGATTTCTTTTCTATTGCCCATTTCCTGTGTCCTTAAAGCAGAAGGAAGGGATTTTCATTCACAAAACGGACATTTACATAAATTTTCAGTTTACATGTCTTGTTACCATTTTTGAAAAAGCACAGTGCTAGAATAATTGTGTAACATATGTCATATGTGTAGAAAGGATTTTACATCTGATTATTAAGGTTTCACATTTTGATTCTGTTTTGCGTTACAAACGTTGATATCAATCTCTAAAGTGCATTATTTAGGAATATCTGAAAGATTTCAAAAGCTATTGCATTTTTTACTTCAGTATGTTTGAAATTATATATAGCTTCTTAGATATATTAAATTTTAACTCTAATATGCTATTGAAAATTTCCGTTCTGCGCTGCTATTTTTATATTTAATCTTAATTAGACTGTAATACCTTAATTAATTAATTGCATAAATGCTATAAAACACGTTTAAAATTAAATAACGTTTAGCATCTGTAGCCAAAAAGATATATTTGTTCAGTTATTTGTATGATTTTTAAATTTCTTTTTTGAATAATTTTTAATACTTATATATTACTTATATATATAAATATTTAAAATTACCATTATTACTGTAAGATATTTAGGATGTTTCAAATAAATAAAGTATAAAAAATTTATATGAATTGTAAATGTATTTAAAAAAAATAAAAAAAATCTATCTTTTTTTTTTAATATTTAAATATATCTTTTAGTTTAGGGAACGGATGACATGTCCAAAGCGAGTATTTCTGTATATTAAAATATGACAACATTTATAGAAATATTTAATAAAAATTGTACAAAGGAGAAAAATAATAAAAAGCATTAAAAATAAGTATTTAAATTTTCATCAAATTCTATCCTATTTTCGTTTCCGATAGGTAGGATTCACACAAATGCACATATGATAAAAGTTTCAAATAAACACCAGTTTAAGCATCGAAAATGAAAATTAATTGTGAGTATCAATTTACTGCTTCGCGCTACATCGTAAACCGTGATTCAGGGTTATGATACCAGTAAATTTTTTTTTCCTAAAGTTAATATTAAAAAAATAATTTTTTTTTTTTAAATATTGGCGTTTTTTTTTTTCTTTCGATAAATCGAAAATTGGCATAGACTTATTACTTATTCGCATTTTTCTTTTAAGATCATCGTAGATAATCTGCAGCAAGATACAAGAGTTACTGTACTTGGTCATGTTCAACGAGGTGGAAGCCCTTCTGCTTTTGACAGAATTTTAGTAAGTAATCAATTATTAGAGAATAATATATATATATATAT
>JAPMOR010060062.1:730499-790444 GCA_026543865.1 Argiope aurantia
ATTTATTTATTTTTGCTCTTATGAAATGATCAGCATTGTGCTTTGAAATTTGGATACCTATTAAATTGAAGCATTTATTATTTTTTAATTATTCAGACTGATGAAAATTATATTTTTCACTCTTATATTTTTTAAAGGAGTTTTGGAGCTGACTTTGGTTTCAAAACACAAATTCAATAACTCTCCATTCTTTTTATTTGTGCAACTGATGGAAATATTTTTTATTATATAAATTTGAATACTTGTTCTTATTACATAAGATTAGAAATCATCCACATTAAATCTGAATTATTCATTAAATTGGAAAAGTTAACATTATCAGTTTAGTATTGTAAGAGATTGATTTTACCAATCTTATGTTAATGTAAAATTAAAATGTGTTCCTAAACAATTTATTACTCATTTCCCAGTTCTGTAATGTTATTTGACATGACTCTTTGTTATTTGAAAAGCTGCTAATTTTGGACGTGTTCAAAAGAAATATAATTGTTAAATTCACTGTAACTTATTTAAAATAGATTGAGATTTTGTTCTTCATTCAAACAATAACCAAAGTTAGCACATTTTGGTTAGTTCTCTAGTGAGATATGGAAAGGAATGGGAATGTGTCATTATGCTTAGATAAATAGTTTTAATGCATGTATTTTAATATGTTTTGACAAAATTGAATTTTACTTATTTTTAAAAAAAATAAATTACCATATAAATATAGATTAAAAATATGAGTGTAATTATAAAAATATTTTCCAGCTTAAAATCAATGCATCTTAAATTGACTAATTATAATCAGAGAATAAAACATTGAAATCTATTATTAAATGATATTTGTCAATGAATCTTATTAGTATTGTTATAATATTAAATTATACAATAGATTGCAGTAAATAGTGAGATTATACATCGTAGCATATATTGAGAGTTTCATGTCTGGTTTTTTATTCACAAACAAACTTTGGCCAAAATTCACCAAATTAAATTCGAAGAAAAGACTACCATTTGTTTCAAAATTAATACCAGAACAATAACCAACATATGGTTATTGGCATAGGAATTAATTTAAGGGGAAGGGGCGGGGGAGAACATGAAAAAAATATATTTCGATTTCCAACTCTTTTTTAACATTCATTTAAATCTGTAGTGTAAAAACTGTAATATCAAAAATAATGTAACATATCATATTAGCAGTTGCAGATTAATCTGTTTACGATCTGAGGTTGTGCACATCATAAAGCCCATCATTGCATAAATTGGTAGCATTGATTTCACGTTTCAATACATATTTAACTTAATTAACATATTAATACTTTAATTTGTCTTGAATTTTTAATTGGAGTAACTTTGTAAAAATGTCTATTTTTATACAATGTTACCATGGTTTGAGAAATCCTACTATATTTAAAAGGAAAATCTTTCCTGCATAGGGACATGCTATGGCATCCACTATTAATTAGGTGGGGCTTTGTAACCTTTTAATGTTTGTCTTAAGTTTACCAAGTATGATAATTTCATGCAGAATTAATCAAATTCTGCCAAGAGGTATAAAAAATGAAATGTTTAAAGGGTTATTCTGATGAATTTTTAAGGGTTCCAGAATGGGCGCAGAAGCTGTTCTTGCACTCCTCGAGGCAACACCTGGTGCACCAGCTGTTGTAGTGTCCCTGGATGGCAATCAGTCTGTACGTGTACCTTTAATGGAATGTGTCATGAAGGTGAGTGGATCCTTCTACTCAGTTTAAAAGATATAAGTTTTTTTATAATATGATAGAATTTCATATAATTTGTAGTTTGTGATTTCAACTAGGATCATGCTGCAAACAGGATTGGAAAGTAGTCATAAATTATTTTTAAAGTCTTTGCTTTAGATTTAGATTTGCTTTAGATTAGATGTAAGGAAAAATAATTAAGATAATATGATAGTCATTTTTAAATAAAAGTTAAATTAAAATTTGCTGAATAACTAATTTTAACTAAAAAAAATTTCAGTTGTTTCCATACAAAGTCTTTTTCTTATCCATTTATATGCTGTACACTTGTGAATTTTTTTTCTCATAAATGATTATTAAAATAAGTTTATACCTGAAAAGCATCTGAATTAAAAAAATTTTTTAAGGACAAATTTTTTGAAAAATATAATTTTTTTCAAAATAGTTTAGAATCTTTTATACATTTATTTCTCAATAAATAGTTATTGCTTAATAAATTGAAACTGATTTTAGTGATTGCTTCTGAAAAATTTAATATTTTAACAAATTCGTAATTTTTTATGTCTCTATCTATAGACTAAATCTGTAGCTGAAGCGATGGCCAACAAAAAGTGGGAAGAAGCTGTAAATTTAAGAGGAAGGTAATAAATTTTGATTTTTATAAAGACTTTTCATTTGTATGGATGCATATAATATTTTAATAGACTTAACTATTATGTATGTGTTTAAATTTTTAGGAGCTTCGCCAGCAATTTGATTACGTATAAAATGCTTACTAGAGTGAAGCCACCTGAGGGAGCTGTAGATAAAGAAGGCCATGGAACAGTAGGTATCAACACATTTGTATAAAACAGCGTTGTTTGGCTCTTTAAAGTATTTTTTAGCAGTAACCCTTAAATTTTTTCAATAAATACATTTAAATACCAAGTATTATTCCTTATTTATGAATTGGAAGTTGCATAAAAGTTTAAATAAATGCTCAATGATACACAATATATATGCAAGATGCCTATATTTTTATCATATCCCAATAGCTAATTTCTAAACCACTCTACATATAGTTCCAATTGGGAAACATATGTTTTAAGTTGTTAATGCATTTATTTCTGAAAAAATTGAGAAATCTAATTTTTTTATACTATCCTCCCGTCCTATCAGTTATATTTAATAAAATAATTGTCGATGTTATAAAATATACGATAAAAAGTATCCCATCGTTTTACGACCAAAGTTAATTGAGTTATATCTATTTATAACCTAAGTATCAGTCGTATACAAATACATTTTAAGAAACAATTTGAAAAAACAGGAGAACGTTGCATAATTTCATATTGTAAACGTTTTCTCCCAGGGTTTTGAAGTTTTCTGTAAAATTCGTCTAAAATAGTGATTTTCAACGTTTCATGAGTCAATCAGTTTTAGTCGAAGTTAAATGGATCTTTTAAATTTTTTTTTTTTTACTAAATGTGATTTTATAAGACCGTTAAATTTTAAAGAAAGTTAAATTTCGTGACTTTTTGAGAAATATATTTAATGCCTCAAACAATATAAAATATAATTTTTCCCGTCATTTAAATCATTTTTCAATTTAAACCATTTGTCTATAACTAGCGGTCTAGCTGTTGGACCATGATAAAGGCAAAAATGGTACAGTGCCTCTGACGATCAAATAAGGTACAAAAAGTAAAGGAGATTTGTTAATACATTCAGTCAGAAAAATGCACGCTTTGCCTTAATAAAAACGCAGAAGAAAATTTCATGGAATGATCTGTAAAATTGGCAGAGAAATTTTCAATTAAAGTTATAAACATTCCGTGACTTGAAAAAGGGTTCGTCTTGAAATTGAAAAATATATTTTGAGATTCCCGAATGCGTTTTTCAGTTATTTATTGTTGTTGTTTTTTACTTTCTTCGTTTCTTAGATTTCACTTTGCCATTACTTAGCTCGAAAAATGGTATGATTATATCTTAGAATACATTTTTCAATTTTAAACGAACCCTTTTTCAAGTCATGGATTTATATTTATATTTGAAGCATAATTCAACTTTAAAATGTTTATTTAATATTACCATCAATTCTTAAAAAAACTTATATGTTTTATTCATTGGAATTGTTTCTTTCAGTTATTGTACTTAAAATAGTTCTTTATTGATTGTGAAATTGTTTGTAGTTTCAACTTATTTATATTAAAATATATTTTTACTTTTGTGCTCACGAGAATAGTGGAAATCAGGTAAGTTTCTCAAAGTTCTGTTGAATTTAAGCAATTATTTTTTCCAATTTTGTGGTGATACAAATGTTTTGTTTTCACTTCTAATTCTCTTTTCGTTTCTTTAGGGAAAGTTCAGGCTTGCTATTATGCATTGTGGTGCTCCTTGCTGTGGTATGAATGCTGTTGTGCGTTCATTTGTAAGATGCTGTATGTTCCAAGGCAACACTGTATTAGGCATTCATGATGGTTTTGATGGTCTTATCAATGATAATGTAAGAACTACTACTAAGTATTTGTTACAGGCATTGAAAATAAATGATCTTCGAACATAATTTAAATTCATTTTTTCAGTCAAATATTATTTAGAATTTATTTTTAAGTCATGTTCTACAAATTATTTTAATGGTCAATTGATAGCAAATATTTTTTTAAAGAATATAAATCTCCTCCTTCATTCCTCCTTTTGGCTTCTTTTTGAAACAATACAAATAACATTCATATCAAAAATTTTAATTGAATTTATTATATGCATAATAATGTATTAATAATTAAACATTAAATGAGTTCGTGTTATTTCATGCTTGTCTTTCATTTTAAAAGTATAATAATGACCATTTTTGCATTTTTGAAATTATAATTCTTACTTAGAAATATTTTTTAGGTTCAAGAAATGCACTGGGCTGAAGTTGCTGGTTGGGTTGGACAAGGAGGTGCTTTTCTTGGTACCAAAAGGTAAAAATAAATAATTCCTTGTTCATTTCAATTTTAATCAAGTTTTAATCATATGAAGCATGCCATTTCTCTCTCACTCTATTTTTTTAAAATTTTTTTACAGAACTTTGCCCTCAGACATAATGGACAAAGTTGTAGTACAATTTAAAAAATACAGAATTCAAGCTCTTTTGGTTGCTGGTGGATTTGAAGTGAGTAATTTATTTATTTTTTCCTTGTTTATAAAGCTTTATGTTACTTCACATTTGTTCTCATTAAAAGACTCTTTATAATTGCAAAAACGTAACTATAACTTGAGTTGAAAAATTATTAAAGATATATCTTAAAATTGCAAAATAATGCATTGTTTTGTAATAGCATAATTCCGTATTTTGTTTATATATATTGGTAAAAAGTGTTTTCATCCCGTTTGTATACAGGGTGATTATAATTGAAATTGAATTTTCAAAAGGTCATAAAAAAGAGCCACTGGTCAGAATAACCTAACATTTCATCAGAATATACCTGAAGCAATGTAAATTTGTTTTAAAAAAAAAAAAAAAAAGCAAAAAAGTTCAAGAGTTGAACAATAGATGTCGTTGTACTCGTCATAAGATACTAATTAAAAGGCGTTGTATGCTTCTTATAGTGCGCTTTATTCAAAGTAAATCCACCACGACAAGATGGTGCCGCAACAGATTGGGGGAAAAAAAATCCGTTTTTAATTATCCCTAGGCCAGAAATTGAAGAAACCCAAAAACGAAACTGGTTTTTAATTGTTCCTAGGTCAAAAATCGTAGAAAAAGCAAAAACTGATGAAACCATAAAAAGAAGGAAGTCGGCGACGACTTTCTTAAGAAATGTTCAATATGCTGTCCGCTTTTTCACCTACGAGCTAAAAGCGCAACACATGTTCCACTATAGAATGGAGTGTGTTAGTGTCTGTTCCTGAACATGCGTAATTTTGAATAAATAGTATTGCAAGGATGTATCGTAAAATTTTACGAACCCTGCTAGCAGGCACGTGTAAAATTCTGGAAATTCCCCTGCACTAGATGTTCTCAAAGCACTGCTTAACTCTTCCTGCAATGCTGTAGCCACATTTTTCGCTGATACTGAAGCAGTTGCTTTCCTCCCTCAGCCATATTTCTCGTCAATGTTTGAATTAATTGATAATCTTCAGACTTAATGCAGTCATCGCACCAGAGCCGCTTGATAACTGAATTTTTTCAATTGCCGTACAGTCACTTTTCTTGTAAAAAAAAAAAGGTTTTACAAATTTTAATAGTAGAATCATGACTACCTACTCAGAATAAAAAAGAATTACATGTTCTCCGTTTTTTTTTATTTTTTTTATCGCAAATGTTATGTGCGGTACGCATGTTACGACTTTTAGTTAACTTATCTTATAATCATTGCTACGAATACTCTGCCATCTGTCGATCAATTTTTGAACTGTTATTTTTCTTTCTGTCACAAAACAAATTACTTTACATACATTTGGATTTATTATAATTGCTTTACATATATTTGGATGAAATATTAGGTCATTCTGACCAGTGATTTTTTTTTTAAATATGCAATTCCAATTATAATCACTTTGTATATTTATAAAAGGTGCTTTATCTACATTGAGATTGCACCTTAAAAATAATTATTTTCTATAGCTGCTTTTCACTTTCCCGTTTATGAAAATTATGATAACTAAAAGTATTATAATCGCCAAAAAATTAGATTTCGCAATTTTATTGAATTTCCTTTCTGTATACAAAAAAGGCATTTTGGAATATTGTCTATCTGTAAACACATTAATTGAAAAAGCGATGAGCTCTATGGAGGGCATTACACCAAAATTTTAGATCTGTATTAAAATTTAGGCTAAATTTGCCAAAAGAAAAGTTGTCTGCTATGTGGTTGTGAACTCAATAATTGAAAATACAGCTAGTCAAGTGTATACCAATTGAAAGCCACACATATCCTTAAAAAACACCTTTTCATCTACTTGTAGTAATATACAAGAAAGTCCAGAGGTGAATACTATTTACTATTCATTTATTCAAAGGGCACTTATAAATATATTTTGAAAAATACACCAAGATAGCAAAAGTCACGAGATAACGTCCTAATAACGTGTTGGACCTCCTTTTTGCTTAGTGAAATGCAGCAACTCGACATGGCATGGACTCCAGTTGTTGGAAGTCCTCTGCAGAAATATTGAGCCATGCTGTTTTTATTGACATCCATAATTATGAAAGCCTTATCGATACAGGATTTTGGGCACGAACTGATCTCTGGATTATGTTTCATAAATGTTCGATGGGATTCATATCGGGCGATCTTGGTGACCAATATATTTGCTGGAATTGTCCAAAATGTTCTTCACACCAATCGTGAATAGTTGTAGCCCGATGACATGGCGCAATAACATCTATAAAAATTACTTCATTATTTGGGTACGTGAAGTCCACGAATGGTTGTAAGTGGTCTCCAAGTAGCTGAACATCAATAATCATTTCCAGTCATTAATAGTTTCAGTTAGGCCAGAGGACCCAGATCATCCCATGTAAAAACAACCCATCCCATTATGGAGGAACCACCAGCTTGCACAATGCTGTGTTGACAACTTATGCCCATGGTTTCGTGGGGTCTGCGCCACACTCAAAATCTACCACCAGCTCTTATCAACTGAAATTGTGACTATCTGGCAAAACCACGGTTTCCTCGTCTCCTAGGGCTCAGTCGATATGGTCACGGGACCAAAAGAGTCACTGCAGGCGATACCCTGTTAATAAAGGCACGCGAGTCGATCTTCTGCTGCCATAGCCCGTAAAGCTACACTTCGCTGCACTGTTCTAACAGACACGTCCTTCGTGCGTGTACCGTATTGATTGCTACTGTTATCTCACGCAGTGTTGCTTGATTGTTAACACTGACAATTCTGGGCACACGTCACTGGTCTCTTTTATTAAGTGCAGTTGGTCTGCTACTGCGTTGCCCATAGTGATAGGTTATACCTGAAATTAGATATACTGGACACACTCTTGACATTGTGGTCTCGGAATGTTAAATTCTCTAACAATTTCCAATGTCCATGCGTCTAGCTTCAACTATGCGCATGGGTCATTTCGCGGTCAAAATCTGTGAATTCCCGTCTAACGGCCATCAGCAACTTTTGAATATAACACTTGAATATAAATGAAAGCCCTGCCGATGCACTGAATATTTACATATTTCATACGCGACTGCTATCTATATATTTCCATATTGCTATCCCATGACTTTTGTCATCTCTGTATGTAAAATAATTGGAATTGTATGAGAAAAATGCAAACAAACTGTGAAACATTATTTGAAATTTCATTGTGTTTCAGCTTGCTTTGTGTTCTTTTTATGTTTTACTTTTAAATTATTTCTGAGAAGACACATTTTGTTTCATAAATGAGCCTGAAGACAGAAATTTAACATTCCTTGTTTAGTAGTTGTTGCCTTTTTGAATTCAAATGTTAATTCTCTATTTCGTTCATGTGTAGGTCAATTAGGATGAATAAGGTAATATATGTTTAATTAGTAATGAAAAGGTAATTTTTAGCTGTATATCAGTGCTAATTTTCTGCAAGTGTATAAAATTTTTTTAATATTATTTTACAAATTTAAGCATATTTTTTTCTTCCTTAAATTATTTCAAATTACTTAAATAACACCTTTTATTTCTTTAGGCTTATCATTCAGTTCTCCAAATGGCAGATCAAAGGGACAAATATCCTGAATTATGCATACCAATGATTGTTATTCCTGCAACAATCAGTAATAATGTTCCAGGAACTGACTTTTCACTTGGATCAGATACAGCTCTCAATGAGATTACAGAGGTTAGAAGAACTTTTTTTTGTATTGCTTTTGATTTATCGACTTAATATTCAGTTCATATGTTGAATTACTGTATATTCTCATACTATTGTGAGATTATATCTGTACATACATCTTTAACTTAATATTAATTTTTGTTCCTACAAAAAAATCTTTTAAATCTTTGCGTATAATCATTGTACTTCTTTATCTGAAAAATTTTGTTATCTGAATAATACATTCTTTATAGTCTACATAAGACGGCATATCTATAAGAGTATTATATCTTATATATTGCAAAAGAAGCAATATGCTCTATATATTATCTATGTAGGACTCAGGAATCACTACTATTTAGAATCACGCACATTTAATTACATTTAGGACGAACAATTACATTAACAAAAGAAATGAACACTAAATAGATTTCGCCGAAAACGTCGCAGGATTAATTCACGTGTTACGTCGCGTCTTTCGTTCAGAGACCCGTCTCGTCTCACACGTCCTGACTTTCGTTCAGACCCATCTCGTCTGCCCTCCGTCTCACAAGCATCAACACCTGTTGGCCAGCAGATGGCGCTCGTCATCAGGCGTTCATCACTACATTCGGCGATCCTGACGTCTCTTTCGTCCTCGAAAGTTAAATCAAAGTAGAAAAATCTGAAAGAATAAAAAAAAAAGAAAACAGTATCTGGATAAACCAATAAACATTTTTTTTTCTTTTAGTCTGAAGACCATGCTTTCATGAAATCAACTGCTGTGGAAGTTGTATTTGGTCCGTCATGACATCCAACTTTTTCCACGTCATAGCGTTCCTTAGGTTTAACCTTAACAATCCGATACGGTCCATGAAACTTTGGTCTTAGTTTGAGTCCAGTTCCAAACTGCATCCGTTGTATGGCCACTATTTCACCAAGTTTGTAGATGCGCGCCACTTTTCTTCGTTTGTTGAAACTTTTGCGATTCTCTTCTTGAATCTTCAAAATGTTTTCCCTTGCTTCTTCTCTCATATTATTTCGATCTTCCATCATTGCTTTTGTGTATTCTTCTTCCAATATTTCCTTTAAATGTAAATCAGTTGTATCTTTTAATTTTACTCCAGTTAAAAGCTCAAACGGGGTAAACTTTGTACTTCTCGAAACGGTACTATTGATTATTTTCTGCACTGATGCAACATGTTTATACCATTTGGCAGGGTCTGCTATCGAGAGTTTTGATAGAATGGGTATTAAAATTTTATGCATTATTTCAATTTGCCCATTTCCGCGAGGAATTCCAGTGCTAATTTTGAAATGTTCAATATTTTCATCCTGACAGTATGTTTCAAATTCTTTTGAGGCAAAAGCTGAACCTCCGTCTGTTATTATTCTCGTCGGATTTCCAAAAGTAGATTGTTGAAGCTTAAGTTTAGTTATTGCATCCTGAGTAGATGTTGATTTAACCGGATACAACCAGACAAATTTTGTAAAAGCGTCGACTATTGAAAAAATATGCTGGTAGTTCTTATTTGTAGAAGGCATAGGGCCAATGAAATCGATGTGATATGTACTTAAAGGCAAATTTTCTTTTGGGATGGGGTTAAGGAAACCTTCCCTTTCCCACGTTTCTTATTACACAGAATACACTCCGCGCAATTGGCAACCACACTTTCTATTTTTGTCCTCAACTTTGGTATGTAAAATTCTTGCTTTAAAATTTCTTCCGTCTTAGCCACAGCGTAATGTCCTTTAATTGAATTTCTCGAATAATTTCTCTTTGTAATGGTTCTGGGACTATGAGCAATTTTCTACCATTATCGTATTTGTATAAAACTCCATTTCTCACAATGTGTTCACCGTCTTCTTGCTTATCTATCAAAGCTTTTAATTTCTTAAGGAATTCGTCCTGATTTTGAGCATTGGCTATTTTAGTGGTCACTTCACTATATGAACGAGTAACAACAAGTACTGCGTTTCGACTAAGAGAATCTACGTGTGCCATTTGTTTTCCCGATCTGTGAACAATTTGGTAATCAAATTCCTCTAACTGTAAAGCCCATCTTGCAACTTTTGGTGTAAGATCTCTTTTACTCATAGTTTGTTGAAAAGCGGAACAATCAGTCACAATTTTAAACTTAGAACCCAGTAAGTAATGTCTAAATTTTTTCAACGCTTCGATTACAGCCAAAACTTCTAATTCATAGCTGCTATATTTTTTTTGTTGTGGAGGTGTTTTTCGACTAAAATAATGAATAGGATAAAATTTATTGTCGGTTCCCTGTTGCAGCTCCGAATCCCTGACTGCTAGCATCTGTATGGAGTTCTAAAACTGATCCCTGTTGATAGAGATGCAAAATTGGCTCCCGAGTTAAAATATCTTTAAGTTTTTGAAAAGCTTCCTTTTGTTCAGATTCAAACTTAAATGCAATGTCTTTTCTTAGTAGATCACTAAGCGGTTTTGCGATTTTTGAATAGTGGGGTATAAATTTCCGGAAATAGCTAGTAAGGCCTAAAAAGCTTTGTACTTGTTTAACAGTTTGTGGTTGTGGAAATTTTTGTACAGCTACCGTTTTAGATACAGAGGGCTGTATAGTTCCGTTTTGAATTCTATAGCCTAAAAATTCTATTTGTGGTTTTAAAAACTGACACTTCTTAAAATTAAACTCCAAACCGTACTCTGATGCAACCTGTAGAACACGTTGTAATTTTTCTAGCCCTTCTTCCTCAGTTTTGGATGGTATAATAATGTCGTCCATATAAATCAGTACCGTTCCGTCTAGCATCAAATTCCTGAATATCACATTAATGTAACGCTGAAATACACTCGGACTATTGGAAAGTCCAAATGGTACTTTAAGAAATTCCCACTAGCCATGATGTGTTACAAAAGACGTAAATTTTATGCTATCTTTCTCTACGTCTACATGAAAAAATCCGTTTTTCAAGTCCAAAGTAGTAAATATTTTTGATTGGTCAAGTTTGTCAAGCAAATCTTCTATGAGGGGTAAAGGGTACCCATCTTTAATCATCTTTTTATTTAGCTTACGAAAATCAATACATAACCTATAATTGTCATCCTTCTTCTTGCTTAAAACCACAGGTGAAGAGAAATTTGAAGTACTGGGTTTTATTATCCCTTCCTGTATCCATTTATCAATCTGAGTTTCAACGAATTTTTGTTCTTTTAAAGGCAGCCTTCGAGAGTTGTGAGTAATCGGAATATCATCGCTCAGTATTATTTTCATTTGTAACTCCGTACTTTTTGTTTTGTTTGGCGAATACTTATTTAAAAGACGATTTATTTCCTGTCTCAAGGGTTTTTTTACATGACTCATATCGATTTCATCATAGTTTATCGAATCCGCTAAATGAATGAAGTATGGGAGAGGATGTGTATTTATTTTATTGCAAGCCTCAGCAAAAATAGGTGCCTGTCTGTCTCTTTTCAGCTCCGAGGAACGTAGTGATACGACCTTGACCTCGCTTCTCACCAGCCGGGTGTAATTTATTTGAGCTTTTTTCCCATGAATGGTAATTTGTTTTTCTTGGAATGAAAAGCTTAGATTATTTAATACGTCCATGCCGATGATTATTTCGTTCGGCATTATTTCTAACACATACACATTAGTTGATATTACATATTCATCAATTAATATATCACAATCAAAGAAACCAAGATGAGTAATGCTATCTCCACTTATACCAGCTAATTTCACATTATCAGTCGTTAAATTAGGTTTACCAATTTTCAAATAAAAATCATAATTAATCATAGTAATATCACCTCCAGTATCAATTAATGCATCACAATTTACACCATTTATTTCAACATTTTTACTAAGCTTATTTACAGTTTTTAGAGAGTTACGAATATACACTTTATTTGAGAGAGACACTTTAAAGTCTCTTTGCGGGCAGATACTGGCTTTGTGGCCAAAGCTACCACATTGGAAACATTTCAATCCTTTGTTTTTAAACTTGCAATTAATTGATTTATGGCCAGCCTCATTGCAATTAAAACATTTATTATTACTCTTGTTATAGTAATTATCATCAGCATAATTCTTTTGAGCACGAACGAACGGCAATGCTGAATTTTTAGCTTCTTTCGCGATATCAAATTTACTTCTGTTTTCGGAAACACGCCAATTTCTGTTTGTTTCCTTTTTAAGGTGACTTCGTGCAGCTTCATATTCGTCCAGTTTATTAACCAATTCTTCTACTTTCTTTATTTTGGGCAAATCGTCGAGAAAATGATCGCGCACGTCATTTGGTATTTTACTCTTTAACTGGTCAACGACCATTAGCTGCTTTAAATCTTCAAAATCGGTTATTTCTAAACAATTTATCCATTCCTCAAAAAAGTTATTCAGTTCAAAACCGAAATCCCGCCATGAAGAAGAAGAATCTCGTTTGTGAGTAAAGAACTTCTGCCTGAGTTGTTCGGAAGTTAATTTAAATCTTTTAAGCAAGAGTTTTTTTATGTAATCATAGTCATTAGCTGATGGATCAGGTTCACGAGCAATTAAATTGACTATATCTAATGGTAATAACCCGAGTTTTTTTGCAATATTAGCCCTACTTATTTGTTTCTCAAATAACGAAAGATAAACATGTCTCCGCTATTATCATAATTCTTCAGCAATTTTAATATATCAGTCTTAGGCATATCTGATACAGTTAAAGTGTTTTCTCTACTTTTTAACTCAAGTTCTAACTTTTTCAAAGTATATTCACGCTCATTTTTTTCGGCTTCGGCTTTTTCAGCATCTAACCTTTCGCGCTCCTGAGTGATAGTTAAAAGTAAGTTTTTTACGAAATTTTCGTCATAGTCTTTAGACTCTGTTATCATTGCAACTAACTGTCGCACTTTGGCATCCTGTGGTGCCGTTAGTTCTAATTCGTATACTAAAGTTAGTAAGTCGCTCTTTCGTGCTCGTGCAAGAAATGCCATACTTGAGAATAAATCGAAATTGTACTCACAATTTCTTCAACATCGATCCACACTGCTTCAGTCCACAAGGAGTTGGTATCCAAGACGTTTATTGTAGAAAGTCAAATTTCACTCCTGTTTAGTTCTTCTTTCGTCTATGTACCGGTCTTCATTAAAATCCGGGTCGAGCCCCCATATTTGTAGGACTCAGGAATCACTACTATTTAGAATCACGCACATTTAATTTCATTTAGGACGAACAATTACATTAACAAAAGAAATGAACATTAAATAGATTTCGTCGAAAACGTCGCAGGATTAATTCACGTGTTACGTCGCGTCTTTCGTTCAGAGACCCGTCTCGTCTCACACGTCCTGACTTTCGTTCAGACCCATCTCGTCTGCCCTCCGTCTCACAAGCATCAACACCTGTTGGCCAGCAGATGGCGCTCGTCACTACATCTATATACTTTAAAGTATTATATGGCTAAAGCTTAGGGTAAATTTAACGTTGTTAATCATGGAAGTTTAAGAATAACTCTCGCTAATACTTTTTTTTTTATCTCTTTCGGAATTAATTAACTAGTTTGAAAATATCAGCTGTAATTTTGCATTAAAAATAAAGTCATACTGATTATAATGGCACAGTTTAATCTCAAATGCATTATTTCTACTCAGTCCGATGTTTTTTATTGACTCCTAACCCCTCCGGGAAATTTTTATAAATAAATCTATATTTTTGAGCATATACCTCCCCATAAGATTTTGATCTATATCTGCTACTGCTCGTAATGACTTACAATTGTCACAAAAGTGCGAAAATTTTTATTAAACCTATACAAAATGCAGTTAAAAATGCTTTTACATTGTAGGATAGATGTTAAAGGCAATAAAGAGAATGATTATTAAAAAGACTTTTTTTCCCCAATTATTTTATAACCCTTATTTACGAATTTTTGCGAAAAGAATTTTCTTTATTAGGAAGTTTTTAAATAGAATGGAGAAACATCATGAAATGGCTACTCAGACTTGTAACATTTAATCTTACAGAACAAACCACTTAAATTGTGTAATAATGTAAATTTTAAAGGAATATACTTTGATAAATGGAATGGATGAAAATCAAAACACTTTCATTCATTAAAAAAATATTAGATCATGAAAAAAGGCAATTATGTAAATATATTAATAGTTAAAAGTTAACACTACTTAAAATATTACTTTATAATAGCAAATTACAGTATAATAGTAAATATCAGAGCTTCAATTTAAAATGTGTTTGCTAAGAAAAATAGATAAGTTTGCTGGATTATTATTTCTTAAAAAGTCTGCAATATGAACTAAAGTCATAGGAATCAATTCATTCTATCAAAATAGCAAGTTTTTCTACCAAGATGGCATATTTATTAATCAATGAAAACTTAAGTATTTGAAATTTACACAACAAGATCATAAACTGAAAACTATTGTAAAATAATTTTAAAACACAAGTTACTAATTATTTTAAGCTTCTTTGTAACTTTATCAATATATCATTATTATATTGAAAAATCTAAGAAGTACAACTAATGAGTTGTAGTTTTAGCAAAAATAAAAGTGAATACAGTGAATATGATATGAAAGTTATATAAGCAGTTTGCATTTAATTAATGATCTTATTGGTACGTATTATTTCCTTCAAACAAATAGTAATTATATTCTAAATATTCCTACAGGGTAGGCCAGCAATAATTCAGAATTTTGATATGAACTTCCTTGTTAATAGTTAATAAATAATATATTTTTAATCTTTCCAGATTTGTGACCGAATTCGTCAAAGTGCTCAAGGAACAAAGAGGAGGGTATTTGTTGTAGAGACAATGGGTGGATATTGTGGTTATTTAGCCACATTGGCTGGTCTGGCTGGTGGAGCAGATGCTGCTTATATTTTTGAAGAACAGTTTTCCATAAAAGATTTGATTGGAGATGTTTTTCATATGCAAGCTAAAATGGAAGAAGGAATTCATAGAGGTCTTATTCTTAGGTAAGCTCTTTATTGATATTTTAAGTATGTTTTTTTTTCTTTTGAATTAGTTTTATATGCATTGATTAATATATCAATTTCATCAGTTGTGAGCGCCAAATAAAATGATAATACTTCTGTTTAGATTCAGCTCATTCATTTATAAATTATAGAGTGATCATATTTCTTTTTCTGTGTATTGAAATAGTACTAAAGAGAAATTTAATTTATAGGTCTAATATTTATACATGTATTGAAAAATACATAAAAGCACAATACAAATAAAAGAATGATAAAATAAAATATTATGAAAAGAATATCAGAAAATATTGTTTATCACAAAGAAAAGAAAAAAAAAATTGTATTCATTAAGGTATTTCTATTGCTTAACAATAAGTAAATTAATGTTAAATAAAGGTTACTAAGGTTTACCAAGAACAAAAACCAAAAAGAACATTCTAAGATTAAAACAAATGAATATTGCTGAAATGTATACAAAATAAAAATAAAAATTACATCCCTGAAATCCAGCTTTAAAAAATGTTAATGAATTTTATAAATGTTCGCATGTAGTCATTATACAGAGAAAATCCCTTTTTGAGTATCAGTGGGAAAATTATTCTGCTAACAAGCATTATTCCATAATACCATTTTCATAATTGAGGTTTTGAGGGTCTTTTTTTTCATTGTATTTTGTTTTGTGTGTGTATTTTGTTTTTTCTTGATTAGCTTATGTGCAAAACATAAATAAATTTTTTTCCCATTATTTGCAAAATTTTATTTCCATAATTTGTATATATTTTTTTTGTATGTTATATGCAAATATATGTACAGAAATTTGTCATATGATTGCTGCATCATTCCTTCAATATCTGCGGAATATCTTCAAGACCAAAAAAGAAAGAAAAAAAAAATGAAGAATCTTAATTGACTTATGTATTTTTTGATATTTAACTATAACAATTAAAAACTGATTTTTTTTAAAAGCAGTATGCCTAATTAATATTTTGAATTTAAAATCTACTTACGTTTTACTTTCATTCATTTTTTTTGGCAAAATAGTTTTTTTTTAATATATATTTTTAAAGAATGTTTTGAAATGCATCAGCTACTTCAATTAATATAACAATACTTTAGTCTGAAGATATATATAATTGCAAAATTTCATCATACTGTGACATTGGTTTGAAAAATAAATTACTAATTCTGTTATCGTTTTCTTAAAATTTGAAATTTCTATTTTCAGAAATGAAATGGCCAACCACCACTATACTACAGACTTTATCCACCGCTTATATTCAGAAGAAGGCAAAAATATTTTTAGTACTAGGATGAACATCTTAGGCCATATGCAACAGGTTATTATGATTTTTAAAATATAACTTTTGGTTTATAAACTATTTTTAAATATAATTTTTTATTTCATTATTTTCTGGGAATTATTTAGTTTTTCTTTTATAAAATTATTACAAAAAAAAAAGATTTTGTTTCTGTACCAGTGTATTTTAATGGCTAATATTCATTTCTATAAATAATTTATGTTCTTTAAAGCTTTCCAATTTGCTTTTATTCAAATAAATTCTGTAAGAATTGAGCTTTCAAAGAAAAAATATTGCTTAAATAAAAGATTTTATTATCCGTAGCTTCCACATGTACAGTATCATAAAGTTAAATTTCATAATATGCACTTAAGATTGCAATATGATTACGTCAAATTAGATATACACGAAAGGAAATAATATTGTTACAAACCTGCAATTCGGCTTCCCAGTATAGTTTGTTCCATCAATAGAAAGAAAGTTTTACAGTCATCTGAATGGGACTAGCGCGTCGGAGGTCCCAGAGCTTGGCGACCATTTGGCGATTTTGGCGCCAAAATAGATAATACCCGAAACTTCGAGAATTTTCCCGATCCGTCCAGTATTAACCGAGATACGCCTCGAACGTTCCTGATTGGTTGAGAGGCTTCTAGCCCCGCCTCCTGAGACCTATAAAAGGAAGCGACCGCCACTGCCAAGGGAGACGACGAAGCCAGTAGTCGAAGATGACGGAGAAGTCAAGTCAGTAGTCAGAGTCGGAGAAGTAGAAGACGGAGCAAGTGCTGAACGGAGCTGTGCGCTACTGTCTGCAGTAGATTCTGGTTGTATGCTGCTGTGTGTGCTGTTGTATGCTACACGTCTCGGGTGAAGATAATCGTCTTCTGTGCTGTATATAGTTGACGCTTTTGTGCTGTACTGTGTGTCTTTGTGTAAATAAACGTCGTTGTTTTTATTCTACTTCTGCCTGATTATTGAGCGTTCTCCACACCATATCACTCCCACTATCCAAACGAACCCCGGTAAAGAAAATTTCGCAACAATATGTTTTCTACAGCATTTTCGCATGAATAAATAGGATCTTTATAATTCAACCTTTATAATAAATATAAAAAAATGCATCAATAAAAATTATTCTTATGCTGTTAGATGTCTTAAATTAAAAGAGCTGCGCCTCTTTTCATTCTTAAAAGCTATATAAGTTTATATTGGCTAATTTTATGTTTTTCTACTATTTTAAAATATATAAATACTATATGTATATAGTATAATCCATATAATTTTTTATCTATAAATATGAAAAAAACTATACATTTTTTGACAAAATATAATTCTTCCTATGTACTTGTTTTAAATGTGCTTATTTATTAAAGAAATTGCCATTTTGATCTAGGGTGGTAGTCCTTCACCATTTGATCGTAACTTTGGAACAAAACTAGCAGCTAAAGCAGCAGATTGGTTGATGAAACAGCTGGCAACGTTAGCCAAACCAGATAACACAGTTTATTGTAAAACTCCTGAAACAGCTGTTTTGTTAGGTTTGGTACAACGACAGTATAATTTCACACCAGTACAGAATTTAAGACAAGAAACAGATTTCAAGTAAGTCTTACTCAGTAGTCTGTTATTTTTGTTTTTAACTGAATTATTTATTAGTATTATAGTTCATAAATAGATTTGAAGACAATTACATCCTATAGACTATTTTCATTTTTAATATTATTTACTAATAAAAGATTGTAGTAATCCATAATAATGGACAATTTGTATTTGTTTGCTGGTGTTCTTTAGAATACACTATTATATCAAGAACATCTAAATCTGGTTCTGATTTTCTTTAGATGGAAACATTAGATAAAAGCATTTTTAAAAAATAAAAAAAAATAAAAATTATGCATTGACTTTTTAATGATGTCCTATATGGAAGCATCTTTTAAATCATGTAAAAGTATAAAGTAATATTATTTTCAGTTATATCATTTTAAATGGCAACAAATATATATTTTTAAATCTAATAATGTTATTATCCTATAATTAAATATATTCTGGCTTTTATACCTTAATGAAAGAAACCCGACTCCTCAATATGTGGCTAGTAAAAAAAAAGTTTGTGAAGCTTGTTAACAACAAATTGGCAACCACAGACTTTTAATATGAGTGCTGGTTTACTGATTGAGTTTTAGGACACAAATATCAGATCTTATAATAAAGTACCAAATGTAAAGAATGTTGAATTGACATTTATAAATCATAAATCGTAAGTACAGAAATTTATTTGATTCTGAGTAGCCATTTTTTTAAAAAAAATTTAATAACATTTTTGAAGAATTAAAACAAAATTTTGAAGTTTTTTTTTTTTTTTTGCAATGTTTGAACAATAACTTCTGAAATAGTTATCACTAGGAAATGATTTTTAAACATTTTTAAAGTGTAAAATTTATCTCCATTGTCATGTCAGCTTGGAGCACTCAACAATTCATTATATGATTTTAAAATTTCTTATTTAGTTATTATTTTTTTCAGATTTATTAATTTTAAAATTAATATGCCATTTAGAGAGAGCTTTGAAATGCTTAATATTTTATTTTTTTCATTGTTGAAGTTTAAAAGATTTCTTCATTATTTTTTTAAATTGTCTGAAAAAATGTATTACATTAGTTTGATATTTTAAAATAATAATAATTGTTGTTTATTTTTACTGCTAATGAAGTTCCCACAAGATTCAAGTAATTATGTGTTTTCCTTTTTACATCTGTTCATATTTCTTTGTATTCAATTGATAATTTATTGAATTTTTTTAAAAATAAGTTCTTTTGAGATTTAGGTTCAATTTCTGTAAAACATTGAACATTTTATTGCTGTTAGAATTTAGTTATCTATTTATGCTGATTATAATATATATTTAACTAGTTGAAAATATATAGGACCAGTCCAAACAATGGTTAGTTTCGATATGAGGAATCAAATTACATATGCAGATATCACACTACAGTTCGCAATTAAGCAGGCCATTTGGATAAATTTAAAATGATTTATTATGTAAAATTTTAGTGAGATGCAATTGAAATGGGGAGATTAGATTAATGCAAAAATTGATAAAATCCTAAATGGTTAGAAAATTGTAATTTATAATTTCTGGTTATATTTTTTGAAGTATCATATAATTTTTTTTTATTGTTTGGCAAAAGTTTTAATGTCTTGAATTTATATAGTGTAAAGAAGCAGCAGAATTTTCAGATTTTTTTAAATACAACTGAAATACTGATTTTTTTTATTCTTAATATTTTTAATCTAAATGGGTCAAAATGATAAAAATTTGAACAGACCTTATCATATATGTGCTAATTTATTTTAGGAGTCGTATTCCAAAACATCAGTGGTGGCTTGTTCTTAGGCGCTTACTTCGAGCCTTAGGAACACCTGTTAGCTACCTTGTCAAAGCTGGCATTACACCATCCTTAACAGATGTTGAACAGGCCATCGAAGAGCATGTTGATGAAGTGGCTGCTAATCAATAAATGTACTTTTTTTTTTCTGATGCTACTTACTCCCTCATTTTTTTTTCCAAAGTTTCTTTATTGCCAACAGTATTCATGTTTGTAGTGTTGCTGAAATCTTCTCTCTGTCTTTTATGGACATTACTTCCTTGTTATTTGCTGTGAATCACAGTATTTATTAGAATGTATGTTGTGAAATTAACAAGCTGCTGATGTGGTAGAGTCTTTGTCTGGTGCTTTTTTTGATTTTGATGCTCTGATTTTATATTTCAGTGATTTTTGTTGAATCTCTATATTCTGCCGATATTTTGATTATTTGTTGTGATGCAGTTTATGTTGATTTGTCTAATTGCTACCACACAAAAGTATTCTGGATATATAAAAAGAATCTCTTATATTTGATATTTTATTACATATTTTTTATTTGTATAAATTCAATTGGATTGTTAAATAGTATTATTTATGAAATAATTTTATGTGATTATTATCATATAACACTCCTGGTGCTGAAAATGATGTTGGTTCACCCAATTTTGTGATGTGATTTTTGGTTGTATATCATATACATGTATAGTTGATTTTAGATTTCTTTTCTTATAGAAGAAGAGGGAAGTAAAAATGATAAAAAATTTCAAAATAAAATATTTTATCATTATTTTTTATCCTTTATAATTCATGGAAAAAATCATGCTCAGTATTAATTTGTATGTTATTGCATTAGTATTGGAATCTATTTATACTAACTGTGATATCTAATAATCGATCAAAATATTTTACCTCTTATTCTATTTTTAATTTACTGATATTTGGAAGAAACATCAATTTTTTTTGTGTATATAACTTTATTTTCTATGTTATAGTCTTTATATTTATGATAGATGAATTATATATTCATATCTGTTTGTGTAATAAATGCTATATCATTGTAATTTCTTTCAATTAATTATATATTGTTTGTTTAGAAATTGCATTATTTTAAATAGCTGAATTTATTTATTATAAATATATTACATCAATATTATATCCTCTTTACTTAGAATGCTAGTCGAATTTATCATCTTGTTTCCTTTATTCCTATTTTTTTTAAGAATATTAACCTAGTCAGATAATTGTTTACAAATTTACTTTGTTGACCTCAGCATTATTTTCTTGCTTATCAATTGATAGGTAAAATTTAACTATTACTTATTGTACACTTCTTGTACTGCCATATCTGCTGATAATTTGCCAGTGAATAAATACATGAGTGAGCTCTTTGCCATATATTCAAAATATTTATGTTTTTGAGTAAATTTAAACTATTTCTCAATATTGCTTGTTTATTGTTATGGAAGTTTTTTTATATTGATTCTGGTAAATCATAAATTTTTGGACACAAATGTTATTATAAACAATTTTTGTTTGAATGTCATTTTATGTAGCTGTTGTATTTCTTGGCTACTCAAGCTGACAGCAAGCATAAGTCTTGGACTCATTACACTACTGGTGAATGACTTAGTGCTTATTTTTATTTGCCTTAAAAAAGAATGAAGTAACTTTCATTTCAGAGTAGAATTTTATTGCTTGACACATTGCTTATTTGAGTTTAAAAGTAGTGTTCATATATATTAAAAGAAAAAATTATGTATTTTAAAAAAGTATTAGATAAAAGTAATCTGCAAACTATTTTACCTAAACACAATGATAGATTGCATAACTTTATATGCACTATCAATTTGAGGTGCCATTGACTGTATTTTAACGAATGTATAATACTGTATTGAATTAACTTTTGAATTTTTAATTATTCTATTTTGCTTTTTCAAAAAAAAAATCCCAATATCTAAACATTTATTTTTAATTAATTTATATCATTTAAAAACTATATTATTTTTAATATTTCTATTTTGGTGTTTATTTTAAACAAAGTAAATAAAAACCACCTTATTTTATTATATTACACCTTTATACTTTTCATATATAAGTGAATGTTATTTTACATCAAGATTATGTGCTGTGGTGTACTGAAGTTCAAGATTATATATATCTTGCAAAAGCATTTTTGCTATGAAAATGAAGTATTAATTTTTACAAGATGTACATGGTATTTTACTAAATACTTGAAAGTATTTTTGAAAACTACTTAAATGAACAGGCGATGAAAGTTTTGATAGATTATGTAGAGGATTGTTATCATTTTTTGTAATATATTTAATTTGAGGATAGTTGATTGAAAAGGAAAAGGTCATTTGTAAGTATAATAGGGGTGTTTTTTTCTTTTCCAGATAATATAAGGAAAATCTTTCCTTTCTTTTTTTTATTATTATGTTTTCTTGCCTAGATTAAAATTTTTACTTATAGTCATTTGGGAATGTCTTAACTATGGTATATGATCAGATATATAAAGTATTTTTTCCCTTTCTTTTCTATCGAAGAATTTTAAGGAAAGAATTTTGCACAATGATGTTGTATTTTGCACTGTTTGTGTAGAAATCTCTTGTTTCCATTTAAACCTATTGTCTTTTGACTGTTACCTCTAATTCTATGTATATGTTCTATATATATTCTCATAATTTATGTCTCTCTTTTACTTTAGATGCATCATTATTTACACTTAAATTATATCCTAATAAAAATTATTTTAATTGTTTGTTTGATTAATTTATTTATATCAACACTTATATGTCAAATGCTACCTGAAATAATTAATTGTAGAAATTCTTCCATTTAGTACCTAAAGATATTTCAAAATTTGAGATAAATTTCAATTCTTAGAAATTTTTATGACAATGTGTGCCAACATTAGTTAGACATTTATATTATTATTGGCGACTGTTGATATCTATTATTATAAAATTTATAAATATTTGCAAATTTCTATGAAAAATTTATGATATTTATCTTTCTGATCTGATGTTACAACCAATGAAAATATTAAAGTTTAACTGTCAGTGAATCCAATTAGATTTTGAAATTATGAAGGAAAAAAAATATATATTGAAAAAAATTTAGTCAAATTATTTTTAAAACTTTGCTCAGTTGTTAATCTGAAGGTGAAATTGGAGCCTTTGTAGGTAGCGATAACATAACAGTTTTTGATTCATTTCCCAGTATTTTCTCATAAATCCAATTATATTTATTCATACAACTTTTTCTTTTGTGCAAGTTGTGCAGATAAACTTTCACATTTTTTAAAAATTTACCTAACAATTGTATTGAAATCAGATACATTGCAAATTATAACAGCTATTATAGTTTCTGTATAATATAGAGTAGTATTTTTATGTTGTGATTGGTGTGTGTAATTTATACTGTATATAATTAACTTTTCTAAAAATTCAAACAATAAACTTTAGACTTCCTAACCCAATTGGCAATAACATTCCATTAATTTAGTGATAAATGGTGATATAATAAAGAATGAATTTTATTCTTAATTCAAAATATTGCATGCAGTTAAATCACCTTTTGTGATTTCTGCATGACAATATTTTATCCATAACATCTGTCAAAAGTTTTAAAAAATATTTACAATTTGTATTCAAAATTTCAGTTCCTATAGATTTGAGGAAAGACTCTTGAGAAAATTTTGGCATTAAATTCATTATTAGTAACCAAATTTCGATGCATGGGCTATCCAAAGAGTAGGTTCTAAAAGTAAGCAATTTATGCTTTGTAAAGGCAAGAGTGCTGATTAGTTCGAATTATCTGAATGACAAAAATATCATTATTTAGGAAAGGCAGTAGTTCAGACGTTTCGATTTGAGTTGCGATAATATTTTAAAAAAAATCTACATCCACTATGTTGGCATATAGCAATGTAACAACTCTGCAGAGCATAAGAATGCAGTGTTTTCTTCCATCAGATTTTATTCTTTTAATTGGTCAACGAGACTTTCTTTCTGAATAAAATATTAACTCTGGCTGTTCACTATTTCTTCGAATCCAATTGCAATACCGATTTTCATAGCTTATTTCTGGAGCAAAAAAATAAATAAAGTTCCGCCGTTAAAATATATTTATTATATAATAATGTATTTGAATGTAATGTAATGTATTTGAAGTGATTTGATCTAAGATCATCTTTATGCTATAAATTGATTCATGAATTATATGTGCAGACTTTGCTATAAAAATGTAAAGCATCAAAATTATTCATACTACCTGATTGTGATTGAAAGTGCAAGTTGTGAATTTAGCTTGTTAGTTTTTTAATTTTCAGTCTCAGATATATTGCTAATCTAATAATTGCTGGTCCATCTTTACAGTATCCTTTACTAACAATTACTTCCAACATTCATTTATTATTTTTTCTCGTTAAGTTTGATGTAATCACCTTCTCAAGATTTCGACTATCTTGCTTAATCAAAATTTTTTTAAAATATTTGTTAAGTGCATCCTGTAAACTGGTTGGTTCTAAAAAATCAAATGTTGTTCGACGTAATTTCATCTCAAGTTAGAAAAGCGATATTAACTCTCTTGCATTGCAGATTGGCAGTAACTTGTACCTCCAAAAATTAAGGTACAGCATGTTTTTCTAAGCTCATTTTTTTCAAAAAAAAAAAAAAAAACAAGACTAGTAAGATTAATATTCGCAATTTATGTGCTTGATAGTTACGAGCTTTAAGAAAACTTAAACAAAAACAATAGCTACTACTTTTATTTTAAAGAAATGAATACTTATACAGGAGTGGAAGAAAATGTGCAAAAATCTAACCTTCGTAATTTCCTGATAAATTTTGCGCACAACTGTCAATCTTCAAATGTTATTGGTAACTTTATTGGCGATATCCAAGAGTGTAGCAATATCTAGAAGTTGTATGGCCGATTCGTTAACGCAGCGGACGGTCGAATGGATAAAGATAGGTTGTCACAAGCTGATACTGCTAAACATCTCAATGTGTCTCGTAGTGTGGTCAAACGACTAAGGGATCAGTTTCAATCCAAGGATTCTGTGTCTAGAAGACTTGTTTCTGGCGCCGACCACGAGTTACAACACCCATGGGAGACCGTTATTTGGCACGCAGGAGGATAAACATTAGTGTACCTCAGCTTATGGCAGATCATTTTGTGATAAGAGGGACATAACACCTCTCCATGTCCCTGCGACTATAATCTGATAAGAGGGACAAGAAACTCCGCTAGTACTGGTCACAATATAGGCCTGTGTGCATGACGACCCTGTCTTTCTTTGAATCCAGGGCGCAAACCTGCTAGTTTACGTTGGGCAAGAGAACGCATCTCCAGAACTAGTCAACAATGGGCCTCTGTAGTCTTCACAGACGAGTCTGGGCTCACACGAGAGAGCTACTCAGTTCGTTAAATGGTCTGGAGAAAACAACGCACTAAATACAACCATTCCAACATTATTGAAAGTCACAATTACAGAGGTAGTTGAAGAATGGTTTGGGTGGGGATATCTCTCGGTAGTTATACTGACCTGCATGTGTTCCATGGAGGAACTTTGAATAGTGTGATATATCGAGACGAAATCCTTGTTCCATATATCCGCCCATATGCTTCCGCTATTGGTAATGATTTTCTTCTGACGTACAGCAATGCACGACCTCCCCGAGCTTCGTAATCTCGAGGACTATCTTGAAGGTCACGGTATGGAGCGAATAGAATACTCAGTTCGATCCCCAGAACTGAATCCGACAAAGCACCTTTGGGACTATCTTGAAATTCTTTTCCAAGATCGTTAAATGAGCTGAAATTCATGTCTGGTCTTCGCTGTCCAACAACTTAATTCTTAACATGTAAAGTTGATTCTAACAATGCACTGCAGCTAGTGATAGAAAATTCTTTATTAGGGCCCATTTTTGCAATATTTTAGTGACATTTTTTTCCATGAAAACTGAGATTTTCTTTTGTGATTTCAAAACTTTTTTTTTCCAAGAATGGAATTCTTTACCAACAGTGATTTTATTTGTTGTTGTAAATCATATTTGTACTGAACTTAAGAAAATTTCTATGTTACATTCATTAAAGAACTGTTTAGTACACATTTCTTCCACATTATTTATTTCTGTAGTGGTCCTTCATTTTTGGAAGACAGTGTAAATTGAATCAGTCCTCAAAGTTGCTTATTATAGAGAACGTGGCGGAATGAGCTATGAACTGAAAAGCAATTTTCCATGTCCTAGTATGAGTTGAAGAGATTTCGTACTTAATTATAGGAAAATCACAAATTGTCACTTTTCTCATCTCTTCTTGTCTCACTTATTATTATTTTTTTCATTTATGAAATAAGGAAAGAGAATGCAACAAATCATCAAAAATATCCTACTTTCAGAAATCCTTGATTTTAAACCAGTTTTAGAATAGTAATATACAGTGGCGTAATGAATAGACGAGAAGAAGTAAGGAGGTATTGATGTTCCGTGCGCCAGCGTTACGGGGCGCTTTCGGAACGAAAAGATAGTGCATTTACATCATTTTTAAAAATAAACATATGAAGGAACGAAAAAGAAGATTCAGCTGAAAATTGGAGGAGATAAATGATCTTGGGCATCTGTTACCTTCGCTACGTCACTGATTATATAAAAACAATTTTTTAAGTACGTTTCTATTAATACGATAACTCAAATAATGTAAACTAATGCCGGCACAACAAATTTTCTTTAGTAAATTCGGTATTTGTAAAAATCTGTCAGTCAGCCTATTATTATGTATATGAAGACTGTGGCTGAAAAATACACTAGGTTAGATGGGTGAATTTTAGATGGTCTTAAAGTCAAAATTGCAAATTTGTGTCTGAATTTAGATTGAATAGTTCATATCTTTATTAGTTCGTATGTCCGTTTTTGTGAACATGATAAATCAAAACACAAGAAAGAAAGATAGATGAAATTTGAACGTGTGTCAAAAATTACAAACATGTCGCGTTTTGGATCCGTTCAATCAATGGAAAGATGTATTATTCAAAAATGCTTGCTTTAATTTTTCAGCTATGTTACGAAGTTAAATACAAAATTCACTGTATGGAGGAAAATGCATAAGAATGACTAGATAAAAGCACTCTACAGGGTTTAAAGAATTATCTATCGCAGCACTGTTGTTTTGTACTTTCTCGTATATAATGTGAAAAAAAAAAGCATTATAACCGCCAAAAAAATTCAATTTTGAGATTTCGATAATGCTTTAGAAATGAATTATGTTGAACGTTTTGTGTTGACAATAATCCAAAAATGCCTGTATATAGACAAATTTTAGTATGTAATCTTTATACAAGATTTGTAGATTTCTATCCAAATTTGGTTGAAATCCATCAAGAGGATGTCCATCTGTCCGTGTATAAACATGATAATTAAAAAAAAATTTGGAGAATTTATTAGATAAAAATTAGACGCAATTTTACTATCACTGCTGCAGATTTCCATCAGATCAGACTATAACTATCACCGAATTGAGTGTCTGTCAGCGTGTATAAAAAATAATATAATAACTCGAAAATAAGATGTTTTATGTTTGATATATAATCTTAAAGCCAAAGTATCTGTTAAAATTGATCGAAAATAATTAGGTAGTCAAAAATGCTTATTTGATTTTTCTCTTTACGTTACAGGGCAAAAATGCGCCGTATTATTTCGTATATGCTAAAGTCTGTAGAGTGAGTGCCTAGTGGACTCCCTGCTTGTGGACTTCTCTGTGATTTTTGAAATTTTGCTACTTTTCATGATATGTTGGGGACATGCAAATTCTAATAAAGATAAATGAAAGATGGGGCTAAATTGTTTAAATATATGAGAAAATCAAAAGGTTACATTCCCGTTGGTTTAGTTTATTGTAGTGCTGGCCACCGTCTTAATCTCATCATTTGAGCATAGCTTAAATCTGCGATTTCTATTCCTGTAGCTCATTGTATAGAATAGCTTCAAACGGAATGATTTTGGCACTAATGATTAAGTTAATGAACTTCTGCAAATGTTTTAGTATCAAAAGATATTACAACTTTTCTTTAGTAAAAAAAAAAATTCCATTCCAATGAAATAAATTATCTACTAAGTGATACGATTAGCTCAGGTGTTATCCTCGTCATCTGACCACGGCTCAAAATTACGAGGTCCTTCCCAATATAGTCAAGTGTTGCTTCAAAAAAGGAACATTGATATAACTAAACTGAACTGAACCCAAGTGATGTGTTTACTGACTTTTTATATTTATTTTGCAGCCACAGAGTTTCTACGAAACGATCATGGTGGAGAGGTATAAGAGCAGTTTTTAAAACAATAAGTCAAACTCCCTCCTTCTGGTAGATTGCGTGGCCCAATTAAAAAAAATGTGTACGCTGTGCAAGATGATTGGATCTAATGAAGATTTTGCTTATATCATTGATATTTTTATGCTTTTCAGTGAACTTTATGTTCATTATCTGTATAAATTTTTATGAACAGTTAATAAATTAAAAACATGGTCTCACATTTATTTAACAACTTTACTTTATTAAAAATGTTTCATGCTTGTAAAAGAGAATTTTATAATCTAGTTTTCACTCAAATCTTGATGAGCTAGAATTCTAAAATTTTGTTATGATTATTTGTTTCTGATGAAATATAATATCTTAGTAAGTTCAGAACACTTAATTATCATTTAGGTCTTAATTTAGCAAATATTGACTTCATTTATGCAGTTATCTAATAATTAAGTTGAGAAACATTATTATTATTAGATTTTACTCTATTTATACCATAAATCTCTACTAATAATTAAGATGTATGTGTGTATGTTCTGTCGATTTATAGGCCAACCGTTGACCAGATTTGGCACATATCTATCTTGTAGAGTAAAAATAAGAATCTAGGAGAGATTTTAAAAAAATTAATTAATTAAAAATTAAGCTTAATTTTGACGTCTTTTTACAATAACTTCTTAAAATGTTATTGTACAGAAATTTTACACTATCTTAAAATTAAAAAACTTTTTAATAATAATTAATTTAATACTCCCAAAAAATATTTCTGGTTTTTTTTAGGCAACTTTAACTTCTTTTTTGCCTAATTTCCAAAAATCTGCTACATTGTTACCTTGGAATTTAAACTGTTGTATTTTTCATTAAATATTTAATCGTATGATTTACTTTCAGTGTTGAAAGTTAAAAACGTAGGATTCTATGTTTCCGATCTCCTTAATAGCTCGCCGGTGAGAAGACTTCGGATTTCTTGAGATTTCGATTCTCCTCATCATTTTATTACCTCCGATTTCAGTTGCTGGTAAGGATCCTCTTCATCAGGGTTAATTATTTTGTCACGAACAATAGACGCAACTTTAGGTGGAATATGCGCAACACAGTAGTTGAATTTGGTTTTACTTGCAGTTATCGGCATTGCTAATTAAAATGTAGCTTCAACCATAAAAAACCAAAGTTGCGGATCAACAGAATCAAATGGGGGTATCTCCACTGCAGATACTTCATCCATGTCCGAATTCTTTGAAAACGGAAGTATGCTTAATCAAATGACAGCTGATAAAATTTTTTAACATACGCATATCACCATGTCGTAGTAGGGTTAAGTGTATTTGTTAATTCCAATTATTGGGACGTTTTCGAAAAATAATTTTATTTACATTTTAACTAAAGAAATTAAATATTTGCTTTTTACTACGAGATTCATTGAGGAGAAGAAAATAATAGCTTTTTAGAAGCTTCGCGCGTAATTACGTCACATACACAGCCTCGACGGAGTCTGTAGTTTACAGATATTTGATTTGATTTATATCATTTACGATTATATATATATATGAATTATGACACGTAAATATGATTTATGATAGGCATTCACTACAGAATCATGGATGTGAAGTTATATCTAAACGATTCAATGAAAATGAGTTATAGCCAGTACTTCTGAGAACTAGCTGGTCACCAAGAACAACAAATCATGAGATATATTGGTCTAAAAAGAAGAAAAAAAAAAAAAAAGAAATATTTTAAAAAAAAGTCTTAAACCTGTTTTTAATGGCGTAGTAAAATGTAGGAAATGATTATATATATATATTAGTATCTTGCCGGCAAAGTATGAAACATCAGCATTCTGTAGAATGCCTAAGTGTCGTATATAATTCCGTATGTTTTTATGCAAAGTATGAAATATGAGAATTAGAATATATTTTCCCTAGGCATTGTACATAATACTAGGCATTCTATAGAATAGGCAAAGTATGAAATAAGATCCTGATAAGGCTATTACATAAATGGTGTATTCCTCAAAAATGCAAATGTTATTCTGAAAAAATAATGAGAGTGCCTTTAAAAATTTTTATTCAAAATACGTAAAGAAAAATGAAATTCGTGTATAACAAAATTTATTCCTTTCTTTTTAAGGGAAACTAAATTTTCCTTTCAACGGATTAAAAATCATACGCCTTACCACGTAATATTCGAAACGGAGATCGCGAGGTGCGCGTTAAAAATCAAGTGTCTTTCCACATGATATTCGAAACCAATCACAGATGCCCGAGGCTCCGTTAAAAAATCACGTACTATTCTTGCCACGTACTATTCTTAAAGAATCCGAGATTTATTTCATACTTTACCGCTTTCTTATTTTGCATTTTACAGAATGCCTAGTAAATGTGAGATACAGGAACGTTTCGTATAGTACCAGCTAGTTCTGGAAATTATGTTGTGAAGAAAAATGCTTTTTATAAGTGACTGGCGCTGCATGCCACCACGATTGTGTAACTGTGACGTTGCGGTAAGACGTCATTTATGTATATGCAAATAGACTGAAAGAAATCACGAGTGTATGCTCGCTGGTTTTTCTGAATAAATATGCTAAACTTTACTAATTGAAGATTTGAATTATTTTCAACAGCAACCGTCATCTGGTAGATGCTGTTCGCAAAATTTAGATTTGCTTTTGTTCTTTACACAATAGTAGTACCCTCGGTGGGACGTCTAAGTCTTATGAGTACCCGTTCGGCTGCTTTCTTAGCTTTGTTCGCTATGATTTCAGCTCTTTCTGCGAAGGCTCTGAAGCATTTTACACACCTATTATTGGACAAGGATTTCCAAGCCCTAGATCTGCACTCCGGTTGAACTTCTAAATCTGTACATGGCGCGCATATACACATTTCGTTCGATGTCAAAATTATCTTCAACCAATTGGAGATCATCGGAATCTGTATATGGGCGCTGCTGCCTGTGCTCTAAGTTATTGTGAAATTAATTCTGCGTAGTGCAATTCAAATAACATCCTGAGAATTAACCACAACGGATCACACGTTTCCGTAGTCTGAGCAATTCCATCTACATCTAACCACGGCAATTTAGATTATCAGCATCCACCGGAGCCGAAATTTATTACCCTTCCGGTTGTGACGCAAATCAAAATTTATGCGCAGAAGTTGAGTAAAATTGCCCTCATGCGATGAGACTGATGAAAGTGTTAGAAATTGCCGAGTTCTCTGCATTGGCAATAGAAATAGAAAGCGAAAATCAACAAAATTGAATTATTACCTTACTCGAATGCAATTTGGAAGTTCACCGGAGTGCGGACCTAGGGCTTGGAAATCCTTGTCCAATAGGTGTGCAAAATGCTTCAGAGCCTTCTGTAAAAGAGCTGAAATAATAGCGGGCAGAGCTAGAAAGCAGCCGAACGGGGACTCATAAGGCTTAGATTAGATATCCTGCCAAAAGTACCACTATTGAAACGGAACCTAACACAAATTCGCTTCAAAATAAGAATCAGAAGGCTGACATCTACTCGATGTTGTGTGATTGCTAATTAATTTATACCAAAACGTAGGCATGTGACACATAAAAGCATATTTAATATTCACGAACACAAAAGCAATATAACATTTCACGATCACATCACAGCAAGGAGAGAGATAAGAAACAAACAATCACCAGTTACGTCAGTTTCTAATGCTCTTTGATTGAACGAGAAGGAAAGATGCCTTTTGAAATATCCTCCTCTTTTTTCAGAAGCTGAATAGCTGCTCAAAAACTAAGTCTAAGAGTCACTAAAATTAAATCTATTAAGTCTCTTTATTTCACGGCCGAATCTCGATACTTCAAAAGTTCAGATCACATCGTTGATACAAGTCTCCATAGATGTGTTTGCAAGTGGATCTAGCTGTTTTTGAAAATCACCAGCTCTATGCACTCACCTAAACAGGGAATATTCGTTGAATGGGACGAACTAATGTAGAATGTTGAGTTTTTATTCTTACTGTCCTCGCATGTCCATCTATGATTCAGGCTTAAGGCCACTGAAGATGCTTTTTCACATCACCAATTAATACAATATCTCCTATTTGCATGTTAGAAGACTGTGGATGCTGTCGATGGCGTTGAGCCAACTGGCCTAGATATTCTTTTTTAAAGCGTTCTCTCAGCACTTGGATCATTTTTGCTCTAAATCTCCATCTTTTACGAAGATGATTACCATCCAGTACATGCAAATCTGTTGTTTCAGATGTTGGGTTATCACATAAAAGCATAGCTGGAGTGATTGGTGTAAAATCCTGCAAATCCTCCGATTGATAAGTCAGTGGACGTGAATTAACTACTTTTTCGCATTCACATAAGATTATTGTCAGTTCTTCAAATGTGATTACCAAAAGTTCTTCTCAGAAGAAGCTCTTTTAACTTTCTAACAATTCTTTCTCAACAGCCACCCCACCAAGCTGCAATAGGGCGAATAAATTTCCAGGTTATAGGTTGTACTTCGGCATATTGTGAAACTTCATTCCAATCGGCAGCCGCTAACTCGTTGTAAGCCCTCGGAAATTGGTTCCGTTATCGGAATATATTACGCGAAGTTTACCTCTTCTGGCTACAAAACATTGAAATGTTAACAAAAATGTATCAGTAGAAAGAGAAGAAACTAATTCAAAATGCACGGCTGGAAAAAGGGCACATGTATAGATAAAATTCTAAGACTTATAACCTCACTTTAAGTACAGAATACCAGCTAAGTTCACACCAACCACTTCAATACTGCTGCATCTTTAACACGATCAGCAGGTAAGGAAGATGGTTCAGCAACAAATGATTTACTTTTAAATCGACGTTACATGACACAATTATTCCAATAGTCTCAAGATCCCCTAATTCGCTTATCGAAGCATTTTTAACAAAGAAAAATCACTTAAGGTCATATCATAGTTTATATTACACCTTTTACATAATTTCTTACACCCTGTTACATTTCCTAACAGCGTATTAATTATAGACAAACCGAAGTCTTTTTGGACAGATTCATTCATAAATAATCTTTCCGACCCAGTAATAAGTTGATTTCGCAATCGCTATTTCTCAAGTCATCTAAAATAATTCCTACCCTTCTCGGGTGGATCCTAGCACAGTCCACCTCTTGGCGTCTTTTTGAATTCTCGCCAAACGAGTCGCCAATGTAGCAACCTAGACGGTTTTTTTAATTTTATTTTTTATTATATTTTATATATTTTTTATTTTTATTTATTTTTTATTTTATTTTATTATTCTTTCTTTTTTTATTTTATTAATAATCAACCTAGACGGATTTTTTAAAATGTATTTTAATTTTATTTTTTATTATAGTTATTTTATGATTTTTATTTTTTTATTTTTTATTATATTTATTATTATTTCTGACCTTCAAGTATCGTTTTTTAATTGAAAAATAATAACAAATATTCAATTAGTAGACAACTTGGCGAGATTTCAAATAAATCGAAAAGAGGTGGGTCCATCTAGGATTTTACCTAATTCCTTTTTGCTTTAGTTGGTTTATGAGATTATGATCAGTTAATTTTCGCACATTGCCACAAATCTTACTTTCTACATAGAAACTATTAGAAAAAGAAAATGAATCATCGAGTGATGAAACTTTTAATTCGAACATATCATGAAATTCAGTTTTTGTTTTCTTTCCTCCGAACAACATATGTCGCATTTTTATTTTCTTATTTGATTTAATACCCAAGTTTTCTATTGCTTGTTTAGATATATAAGAATACTGAGATCCGCTATCAATCAATCCATAAGCGTAAATGATTTACTGCCCGCTTGCATTTTCACAAATAAAGGCATTAAATATACAATATCTACATTACAGTTATTAGACAGTGAATTTGTTTCTATTACAGTAGATTTACTCTGAACACTATTTTCTTTAGGCTTAGCACACATTAAATAATGATGATGTTTTTTACAATATACACATTGATTCTTAACTTTACAAAATTTAGAAAAATGACCAATAGTGAAACAGGCAAAATAAGATTTTTTTGCTTTAAAAAAATGTTCTTTTTTTTCTTCTAAGGGCATAGTTCTAGCTTCAAAACAGTCCTTGGAAGAGGGTTTTTTACCGCAAAAAATACAAAGTAAATTTCGCTTACCTAGGGCGTTTTCATCAAATGTGCTTACGCACATAGAAGTAGTTCCATAATCCGGAACAGATTTTGGACACGTATCCCGTTTTCACTGCGAACCAGAAGCAAAACCAGCTCGGGCAAGTTCGATGAGTTGTTTCCCCTCATTTCTTTGTTTAGGAAATTAAGTAATTATTCCAGGGATCGTGTTCCGTCAAATGCCTAGTTCAAATTCCTGTGCTTTTCCCATGTGATGAGAATTTCTTCGGGAAAGCAGGACTCCACTATTGGGCTTCTTGTGGGTTTAGAAAATCACCTTATTTCTCCTGAGTTCGACCTAAACTCTCCAGGGCTCTAATGTTGGAATCGAGTTTGTCATAAAGGGCAGGAAGATCTGTCGTCGTACGGCCAGATATAGCATTTTTCATAACCATGGATAATAAGTCTCGCACGTAAATTTGAACCAAGAGATCCTCTCGTCCAAACTTGTCTTTGAGTTGAGCAATCGTTTTCGGGTAGTTATCCGCTGCAGTTGGAAAACACTCGGGCATCTTTCGATTTTGGAACTACTACTTGCAGAAGATATTGGATATATCTATTGCATAGATATATCCAATCTTACGAAACTGGGTCTAGAACGTACGATATTCCTTGGAATCTCCACTAAATTTCTTTGATTCGATTTTTAGAAGTTAAAATACTATTTCTGTCGTCTCTTTTAGTGACAGTTGATCAATTTTAGTGCACGGTTCGGTATATCGGTGTCGATATTTTTCTGCAATCAAAAATCAACCTCAAACACTTGTTCAGCATTTCCATCTTTGATTATCTGAACACTGATTTCAGATTGGCATTTTCCCAGACGCTGAAATTTATCATTTAACTGCACCTTCAAAACCAAAAGTTGTTTAGTGTCCGGATTTTTTTCTCGAATTCATCGTCGATTTGTTTCGATGAATACGTAAACGATGTCCGTAGTGCCTTTCTTTGTGCGTTTGGTGGTGTCACATCCATTTTGGACTCAAATTATCTATCAGCGATCGTGCCCCACGTTCGGCGCCAAAAATATGAAACGAAACCTAACACAAATTCGCTTCAAAATAAGAAACAGAGGGCTCTACTCGATGTCGTGTGATTGCTAATTAATTATATACCAAAAAGTAGGTATGTGACACATAAAGACATATTTAATATTCACGAACATAAAAGCAATAGACTTCATGACCAGTTACGTCAGTTTCTACTGTTCTTTGATTGGACGAGAAGAAAAGATGTCTTTTGCAGCTTTTCGCAACAACTATTATGTAAAGAACAAAAGCAAATCTAAATTCTCCGAGCAGCATCTGCCAGAAGCCGGGTGCTGTTGGAAATAATTCAGTCTTCAGCTAGTAAAGTTTAGCATATTTATTCAGAACAATCATCGAGCATACACTCGTGATTGCTTCACTCTGTTTACATGTACATAATGATGTCACACCGCAACGTCATAGTTACAGTTACACAATAAAATAATTAATTAAAAATAAAACGGTTGTGTTTAATAAAAAACACAACCGTTTAAAGACCAAGATAACAATGTAGTAGATTGTCGGAAATTAGGCAAAAGGAAAGTTAAAATTGTCAAAAACCAGAAAAACCCTTTCGCTACTATTAAGCTTATATCAATGAAAAGACATATTTTTTATTTTAAGATGATGTAAAATTTATTTTTGTGCCATAACATTTTTGGAAGTTATGGTGAAAAGACTTCAAAATTCAGTTTAATTTTTAATTTTTAATTCGCTTTAAAAATGCACTTATTCTCATTTTGAAATTATGTGCCCGAAATTGGATAAAAATTATGACCAAAAGTGTTCCATAAAAACTGATAATTCTCTATCTAATTGCAACAGAAACGAAAGTATTTACTTTCAAACTCTCTGCGTTTTCATACGGATCAAAGGTCGAGAAGAGAGGGTTCGATTTCTCATTGATTCCGCATGTGAAAATAGCTATATCCGCGAAAAAGTGTTAGGAATAATTTGAAGGCCACTCCTCTCAGAGAGGAAACTATAATTTATTCGCTGTTCGGGGTGGGGATGAAACGAAAAATAAACATCTCAGTGTGTTTTCTATTCAGGTTAATGACTTAAAATGCTCTTATGTACGTAGTTTTGAAGTAATTTCGGAAAAGAAAAGATGTGGATTTATTTCTAAAATTGTGGATAAGTTTATTCTAAACGAGTTAAAAAAATAAAGGAATTATTTTATCGGATCCGAATTGTAAAGAAACTGAAATTGACCTCTTCATTGGGGCTGATAATATAGGAAATATTTTAACTGGGAATTTAATTGAGTTAGATTCTGGCTTAACGGCTATTGAAATTAAACTAGGATGGACGGTAATCGGAAAATTAAATTCGAACGTTAAAAATACTGTTTCAACGACGTCGTCGTTGCATGTGATAATTGTTAATATTAAAGAATTATGGGAACTAGATGTTTTAGGAATAACTGAATCCTTCCTTAATGAAAATACGAGAGACAATTTTGATTTAACTGATTTTAAGAATAAAATGAAAATTCTTCCCAATAGGAGATTTGAAGTAATGCTCCCATGGAAATGTAATTCTGCGTATTTGCCCTATAACAAAGAACTAAGTGGAAGAGGCATTTACAAAGGATGAATAATTTATGAAACGGTAAATTCTTTTTGACGATTTTAAAAATGTATTTAGGGAATGGGAAGATTTGAATATCATTGAATGAGTGTCGGAAGCAGACTTGAACAAAGATTGTCATTATTTGTCTCATAGGCCTGTGATTAAATTAGATCTACAAAAATACGACCGGTATTCGATGATTCCGCCTGTGAAAAAGAGAAACCATTTTTGAATGAGTGTTTATGTAAAGGCGTAAATCTTATTGAACTAATATTTGACATCTTAGATCATTTTAGAAATTATCCAATCGAAATAGTAGCCGATATTGAAAAAACTTTTTTGATGCCGAAGGATAGAGATTATCTCGGATTTTTTTTTATTATGCAATGAAAAACAATTAATGTATAAGCATTGTCGAGTTGTGTTTGGGGTGTCTTACAGCCCTTACTTATTGAATGCATCTATTATGCGTCTTTTGGAAAAATGTAATCCTAAATTTAAGGAAGTTGCATAAAAATTAAACTTTTTTTTATGTAGATAATTTTGTAGATGGTGTTTTCAATGTCGATGAAATAGAGATATTTACTGAGAAGATTAAATTAATTGTGTCAGAATGATGTTTTAATATACTTAATTTTGAGAGCAATGTAGCAAGTAGAAGTGTTGATAAACATTCAGGCGATACTTTTATTTTGAGTATCATCTGGGACTTGGATAATGATGTTTTGAAATGTTGTACGAATTTAGAATCATTAACATGCGAAATGAAGATCACAAAACGATTAGTTTTATCTACAGTACAGAAACTTTTCGATCCCATTGGGATGTTGGCGCCGTCTACATTGCTCCCCAAATTGCTATTGCAGGAACTATGGAAAATAAAAATTGCATAGGATCAAGAACTACCTCAAAATGTTGCAAATAAATTTTGGAAATGGTTTAATGAAATTTCAAGTTTTGAAAGATATAACTATGCCACGTTACATGAATTTTTTTTTTTTTTTTTTACTGAAGTATTTGTCGATGAAAACGAGGGGTCATATGAGGACGTGTCTTTGCTCGATCATTAGTGGATTCTAGAGTCTGCATAATTGTCGTTAGAGCGAAGTCTAGAGTCGCTTCACTCAAACCTTTGAGTATACCACATTTAAAACTAATGGCTTGTTGTATAGGTGCTCCACTTGTAAATTCTATTTTGAAGGCACTTAATATGTCAGACTTGAAAGTACTCTTTGTTGCGATTCCACTACAGCGCTCTATTGGATTAAGGAATATGGAAATTGGTCAGTTTTTGTAGCTAAAGGGTAACAACTGACTGAAATTCAATCATGGAAGTATGTCCCAGGAAACATGAATATCGCAGATTAGCTATCTCGTGGTTGTTCTCCAAGACAAATACTTAATTCTAATTGATGGGAAGGACCTTCCTGGTTGAAACAAAACTCGGAACATTGGCCAGATGGTGAAATCATTTGCGAGCATCAAGAAGTTAATGTAGAGAGAAAGAAAACTAGAAAATGCGAGTGTTTATTTGTCAAACGATGCCTCCCCTCCCTTGTTTATATATAATGTGAATGATTATGATAAAGTGATTAGAGTATTTGCATGGGTTTTAAGATACGTAAATAATTGTAGCAAGGACTATAACAAATGTAAGGAAGATGACTTTCTGTTATTGAAATTGAAAAAACGATTGATTTGCTTACCTCAGACATATTATTTACCTGATGTTGAATCTTTAAAATTTGTTACTTTATTGATAATATTTTAAGAATTAAATCTAAAATAACTGAACGTAATGACGAAAATTCTTTTTTGCATACTATATTGTCACCTGATAAATGTGAATTTACAAAACTTTTGATCAGATTTATACACAAAAAAGAATTATCAGTGGAATCATGTCAAATAATGCAATCATTAATTAGAAAAAGGTTCTGGATTATCAGAGCTAGAAAAACTATTAACAGTATTTTAAATAAATGTGTTATATATGCTCGTTTTAAAGTTAAATCATTGTCAAATGGACCGTCATCTTTACCATCTGACCGAGTGTTGATTGCGCGATATTTGAAGTTGTATGAATTAATTTAGCTGGACCTCTATTTTTAGAAACTGGAGAAAAGGTACGATTTACATTATTTACTTGCGCAGTCTATCGCACCCTCTATCTTGAATTAGTAAACTCTCTGTCTTCGGATGCCTTTTTGCTGGCCTTTAGGCGTTTCATTGCCAGACGTGGGAGGCCCAGGATAATTTATTGTGACAACGGAACCAATTTTCGGGGTTCTTTAAAAATTGGATTGGTATAAAATATCGAGAGAAACATAAACTCAAAATATAGTTAAGAAATTTATATCACCTACCGCAACATGTTGGGGATGCTGGTGGAAAAGTTTTGGCTCGCCTTATTAAGGAATTGTTAAGACGTACATTTGGAAAATCAGTATTATTATATTATTATCAGTAAAAATCTTTGAGGAATTATCTGCGGTGATTTGTGATTGTGAATTTTTAATCAATAGTAGACTCTTAACTTATATTTCCGAAAATCCACAGGAATTGATCCCTCTTACTACTGCAGTATTTTTAATAGAGAATCTTTGTTCCAGTACTACAGATATTGACGAATTAAATTCGCGAGACTTAAGAAACATAATGAAACATAGAATTAAAAAGTGATTTAAGGCAATGTTTCAGAAAAGAATATCTAGGAGAATTAACACAAAAACAAAATGATAATCGGGTGCATGAACCCCGAGTTAGTGAAATGATCTTAATTGGGGACGACAACAAGAAGCGTTTGTTTTGTCCTATAGCTAAAATTATATAATTAATTCCTGGTCGCGATGGGAAGATTTGCACAGTTCGGATAAAAACTCAACATGAAACAGTAATATGCTGGTACAAAGTTTCTTCCCTTTGAAAATACAAGCGATTGCAAATAACGGTAGGGAGTTGAAAGAGGAATCGATTTCTGTTAAATGTACTAAACCTGGAAATGCGGAGCCGGCCTTCTCTTCAAAGGGGTCTGGGTGCAAGAAGTCATTTGAGACTCTACTTTTTTGTAAAGCAAAATAAATAAAAAAAATCTGAACATATATTATTAATACATATTTATTTAATGCGCAATTTTTTTAAAATTTTTTTTTGCTAATACATCAATTATTTCAGAAAAATTACATTTTTTTGCAATTTCTTTTTTAATGCTTAATACAGCAAGTGCTTTTAAGCGTTCTGAACACATGCTTGACCGAAGATAATTCTTTAATTTTAATTTGCTGAAAGAGCTCTCACCACTTGCTGTAGTAACTGGCAACGTAAGGAAAAGTTTTAACACAGTTAATACATTTAGAAATAACTCATTAGAATTATTATTTAGCATATATTGCAAGTTGTGTTATTTACATCTCTTTTATTCAAAATCAAATCCCGTAACAAACAGATTTCATGGATTAGGGTTTCATCTACATCTGTGTTATAAAACTTTACAATGATTTTAGAACATTTCTCTAATTCATATTTTGTATCTTGTGACAAAGCCTGACGACAACTACGCAAACACCTTCAATAGCTCTTAATCTCTCACTAAGAATGAATTTCAATTTTTTTTGACGTTTTCGGGATTTCTAGGTTTTAAGTTTTATAGTTTGCACTAATAATAGTTTTTAAAAAAATTCGAACTCCATATTTTGACGAATCAGCACGTTTTAGATCTCCCAGAATCCGATAAACTTATTTTTTTTATATAAAATCACTCCTATGAATGAACATAATTATTCGAAAGCGTTTTCAGCTTGGTGGAGGAAATTTTGTATATGGTCTCTACTTCCGATTTTTAAATCTATCAAATTTTGAACAAAGTGCATTCAGAGGAAATTTGTCAATTCTGTGGTCCGAAAGTAATTTAATACGATAGAAACAAAACTAAGAACGCTAAATGAGTAATATTTGATGTACAGATTTAACATCTAATGGTGTTATGACCGCGTTACAACGGAAAGAGGGGTCCAATAGCTTCTGAGGGTAAAGACCCCTGAGCACCCGAGGGCAGAAGTCTGAGTTCCTGCTCATATGAAGATGGCACTCACACACACGAGTGCACAACCCTTTTTTTCACACACTTCACAGAGAGAACACAAGGGGAAGAACAACCATGTCCGAACCCGGGACGCCCAGATCATGGGAAAGACGCGCTACCCCTAGGCCAGGAGTAGGCGATTTTACATCCTAAGTATTTCAAATTTGGATTGACCATCTGTCGATCTGCTCGTTCACAAGCGTATAAACGTAGTTACAGTGACTTAATCTGATAATTGATCTTATCATTAAAATAGTTTGGTATGGAATTTTGAGTTTCATTTGGTTGACAAATGAGCGTCCAAAATGCATATTCGGTTTTCTTCATTATTCTACGAAGCACTAAACGCTCATGTAAATTGGTGCTTCTTGAATTGATGTTTTTTTTTTTCTGCATTAGTTTCGCGTGAATTTTATCTATCAGGATATTTTTTCGCGTTTCTTCTCTTTTTCTTTCCCTTTTCTTTTACCTTCCACTTCCTTTGTTTAACTAATTACCACACTAATATGAGCGGCAATTTACCTCAAATACAGCACAGGACGGAAACTTATTTCTTAACATATCAAGTAAAAAGGAAATTTGTTCGAAAATTTTACTCAATATATTCTACAAATTTTAATCTCGATCGATAGTATTCTTTTTAAATTCCTCATGCAAAATCTAGTTAATATTTGAAAAAAATATATAAATTAAAATCCACATGATTTAATTAAATATTAACTCCCCTCTTTGCCCCCTCTAGTATTCTATGCTTGATTATTAGATTTATTCCATTGTTAACTTAGTAATAATCATTAGTTATTATTGGATGCAGAAGGTTTCAACAATCACTCTTATAATTGTTGCTAGCAGAAATATTACTGTTTAATGTCAAACAAAGGTACAAAATATAAACAATATAATGAATGAAACAATGAATACACCTTCTGCGGCTTTGTTAGGAATCATTTATCTTTTTGAAACTGATCGCTGTGGGACTTTTTATTTTTTGCTGAGCTATGCTTGGTGCGTTTTGTGAACATTTCAATGAGGCTACGGCTATCATTGGATGGATCGTCCTATGGACGATCTGGTAACTGTTGAAATATTACATGTTCTCTCACTTACCCTCAATCGGAGATCGGCTTTTCGATCCCGATTTGGATCAAGATGTTGATACACCATCTGATCCACCTGCGACTAGAGTAGAATCCGTCCCAGTGGTTCGCTCCTACACGGTATTTAGGATTTGCCAGGTTTTAGAACTTCCAGTGAAACTGGCTCCATCTGCAACCCAAAAGTCTGATATCCCTGTTGTAGAATCCTATACGGTCTACAAGCTGTGTTCTGCTCTGGGTTTGCCTGCACGGATGGCTCCTGTCGGAGTGCCAGTTGTAGAATCCTTTGCGATCTACTAGTTCTGCTTAGCCTTGGATATTCCAGTGAGATACCGGTTGCAGAAGGACACAGTTTAACATCAAAACTATCGTCGGCTGCCCGATGCAGTTTTCAGATCAGAACTGTCTTCAGATGCAGCGATGGGGGGGGGGCGGGGAACAAAAGTAACCCACCTCCACGTGGTGTTCCCTGGACCACGGTGCAGTTTTTTGAAACTGCATTGTCTAAGAAATATTACTGTTTAATGTTAAACAAAGGCACAAAATTTAGATTGACAAAACTACACACCTAATTTTTGATTCTGCGTTTTAATGCCACAAAATTTCATTACAAGCATCAAATTCAGAACATGCAGAACGTGTATTTACGGTAGCAACAACTGCAATGTTTTTTAGATATACGTAAGAGTTATAAATTTTTTTTATCCTAAAAAATACAAAAGAATTTAAAAAATATTTTTGACAAAGAATTGTTGTAGGACTCACGCATGTAGAAAATCAGTAGCATTGACAATCATAGATCTGATGGAGGAATCTTATACTGTATTAAATTTGAAAAATTATAGTGACAAAAATTTGCAAATTCAAACATAATTCGTCGCAATATATTTATAGCCGGTTATGACAAAGTAGATTAAAGGCCTTATAGTCAGAACTGGCCTTTTTTTCCAAGGGGCTTGGGTGCAAGAAGTCATTTGGAGCCCTAATTTTTTGTAATGCAAAAAATAAATAAATAAATAAATAAAATTGAACATATATTATTAATGCATATTTATTTAATGCGTTATGTTTTGTTTTTCTTCTAATACATCAATTACTTCAGAAAAATTACAATTCTTTGCAATTTCTTTTTCGATGCTTAATATAGCAAGTGTATTTAAGCGCTCTGGACACATATTTGACCGAAGATAAATCCTTATTAATTTTAATTTGCTGAAAGAAGGCTCAGCACTTGCTGCAGTAACTGGCAACATAAAAAAAGTTTTAACACAGTTAATACATTTAGAAATAACTCATTATATTATTTAGTATGCATTGCAATATGTCTTGTGCGTTATTTACATCTATTTCATTCAAAATCAAATCTCGTAACAAACAAATTTCTTTGATTAGGTTTTCATCTACATCTGTGTTACGAAACTTTACAAAGTTTTTGGAACATTTCTCTAATTCATATTTTTCTAAAGTTGTTATATCAGTGATTAATTTGAAATCAGAAATAGAATTTGGTATACTTTTAAACCCATCTTCTATTTGTACAATAACAGTACCAATTACAGTGTTAAAAAAATAATATCTAAATTGCTCTACTGGTTCTTTTAAAACTTCGGAACACAATTTTTTCCTTTTTCGAATTCGTTTTTCAGAAAAAAAATTTCAAATTATGTGCTAGCACATAATTTTGCTTCATCGAAAAATGTGTTAAAGTTTGTTCTTAAATTTTGGATTCCAGAAATTTTTATTGATAGAGTTAATTTTGGAAAATATTGCAAACAGTGCTATTAAACATAAAATAAATCACATTTCCTGCACCTAATAAATTTTTTGCTTCGGATACCGCTGTATTATCGTTACTTGCATAATTTAAATATCAATAAATTCTTCTTGGGCATTACAAGTTCCTTAAAACTGTGTATGCACTGCTTTTACCTATTCTATTTTGGCTTCCCAACGAGTGTCACATAATGGTTTAAGACTAATGTTTAAATGCTTTGCAGAATTTCCCATCTTTTTCCCAATGCAGAAAATAAGCAATATAAACGTTGTAATATCCCAACAAGTGTTTTTACTATATATACTTCTGGAAGCGGCATCACAAATTAATAAATTAAAGGAATGTGATTGGCAAGAAACATAAATTGCATGTGAATTTTGGAGAAAGTATTCCAGATTGCACTCCTTTATATTTCCATTTCATGTTACTACCGTTGTCATATGCTTGCCTTCTACAATTCATAATATCTATATCAAGATCAGTAAATCTTTTCAATAGAGTTTTTATTACTCCTTCTCCAGTCACATCAGTTACTTCAATAAACCCTATAAATGACTCGTTTATAGTTAATCTTTTCTCTTCAAATTTTACATACCTAATAATGATTGAAGTTTGTTCCTTATGAGAAATATCGGGAGTAAATCCCTTTGAATAGTATAGAACAGGGCTGCTTTTATATCATGTTTAATTTTGTTGAGGACTTCATTTCCTAATGCAGAGATAATTTGTTCTTTTGAACTATGTGCTAAATGATGCACAATTCTATTTTTCGAATTTATTATTTTGTTTATATGATTCGTTAGCACAGGGTCGTATTTACTTAATAATTCGATCAAACAAATTTTTTTCATTATTAGGCTATCCTTTTATTTCGCGATTTTCTCGAAGTGGAAGATTAGAAAAATAGAATCATTTGATTTGTTTTACCAATAGTTGAATGTAAATTTAGTCGTTTTAGTAATTCTTCCCAAGCAATAAACGAATTAAAATGACAACTTAGAACGTTCATGATCTTGGATTACAATTGACAGCTTTCTCCAGTTATTATAGCCACCTATAAATAGTGTAGTTTGGTCATTTCTTCTACGTTTGGAAAACAGTACACAACAAAAACAAAACACGGAGTCTTGCGTTTTTGAATAAATTAACCATCTGCAAATTTGGGTTTCACCATTTGGCCCTTTTTTAAAGTAGTATGTAGTGGAAAAAGATCTACCTTAGCATTTTTAGCAAAAAAATCCCTTATGTTGTACAGGTCTGCTTTAACACAAAACATTCTAAATTCATCTGTTATAATTCTTGGCCATAAACCAGGATTATTTATACTCTCTTGTTCGTATTTACTATTGTCATTTCCGTCATTATTTTCTGATTCGGTCATATTTGTATAAACACACGGTTCTTCAACAAGTTTCACCGTTTCAACATTTTAATTGTAAGACTATGTACATTGCGCGGAACTTCCCCAGTTGAAGTTTGAATTGCAATTTCTGAAGTCGAAGCAGTTTCTTTGCCAGAATTACTTCGTAGCCAAGAAAACTGATCTACTTGTAATTTCTTGTGAAGTTTAACCTTTCTTCTTTTTTCTTTCCTGATGATTTTCTTTTTTGACACCCACAGCGATATTTCTTTGGCATGGACATGGTTATATCTAACAATATTAAGCAGTTTATACAAAAAATTATCAAATCAATATATGCTATACTATACGCTATAACCTAGTAAGTGAGATAAGCGACTGCAAATCTACTTACCTTATATTAATAATATTTGCACACTTGCACTAGACTATAATATGTACTATGAACTTCGTATATTTCCAAATCCGCCGACTGCTCCATTTAAACCTTTTTTTTAAAAAATTCTTCTTATTCCGGTCGTGTCCGGTGAAGAAGTAATGCAGTGTGCAGTGCTAGGAGTTGATCGTTTAATTTATCATCGTTTTACTTTTTGTTTCACAACTAAATATATGCAAAAACAAATATGCACAGATGCACACGTAAAATATATTACATTAGATGTAGACTAAAAGTAGATAGTTGATGATTTACAAGTCCATTTGAACCCAGCCTCAAACCTCAGCCGCTCTGTCTTAACATGTCTGAATGGGATCTCTTTATTCATAAATGACCTCCCCCCATTTTATAGGTATCATTGCGATCTATTTTAATTCTTGATCACAGCGGGGCCCCTCAATCGCGGGGTCTGGGTACATAGCATCCCTCCCCCCAGATGGCCGGCCCTGTGACCCTGTGATAATGTTTTGAATACTAAAAATGTAATTGTAAAAAAATATACTTCTTCAGGAAAATTAGTTAAAGAAACAAAGATACTTGATCTTTTGAATTATAATTCTTATAGGTTTAAGACTCCCCCCAAGTCTCAAAAGGGGGAGTATGCTGTGAAAAAAAAAATGCTTTTTGTAAGTGAGTGGCTCTGCATGCCACCACGTTTGTGTAACTGTAACTATGACGTTGCGGTGTGACATCATTATGTACATGTAAATAGAGAGAAGCAATTACGAGTGTATGCTCGGTGGTTGTTCTGAATAAATATGCCAAACTTTACTAGTTGAAGACTGAATTATTTCCAACAGCACCCGGCATCTGGTAGATGCAGCTCGCAGAATTTAGATTTGCTTTTGTTCTTTACACATTATATATAATTCCTAGGCATTCTATTGAATGCCGGATTTCATATTGCCGGTAACATATCTGATATATAAAAATCTCTAGTCGTGTTTATGTGCGTACTCCTTCGAAACGGCTCGACCGATTTTTATGAATTTTTTTACGTGTATTTGGTAGATATGAGAATAGATCGTAAAGTATATTTCATAACGCTAGGTAATGAGGCTGTCCTTATCCTGTCATTCCACGTTCAACGTATTCTGATGAGATCAACACTTGCTTGTAATTATCGCCACTGTGGCATAATGTTGAACAAGTCCAGCTAATAGTAAGCATCCAATGCACGTCCAAATGCTATAAGATCCATCTGCTGACACATTCTCGGACCAATTGTTAGATATCGGCGATGGAAAAGTTGCTGTCTATGAAAATACTGGATGCATAAAATTGCCCACTAATTTCTGTACTGTAGTTGATACGTAAAATGCTCTCATTGACCTCATATTTCCCGTTGTACGCACACAATAAATAAATCATGCGTGGCTGGCAGGAAGACCAATTTGGCAGCAAAAAATGTGGACGTCGACGATTTAAACTTCAAGATACAGCAGTCGTTGCCAGGCGACTTGGTATCATACAAATCGATCGATAAAGTTTGCAATGCTAACGAAGCTGTAAATTATCCAACAGAGTTTTTGAACTCACTGAATTTGCCACGCATGTCACTACACCTTCTACGACTAAAATTTGGATCTCCGGTTATTTTACGTCGGAATTTGAACCCACCACGTCTGTGCAATGGCACGCGATTGATTATTAAAAAAATTGATGAAAAACGTTGTCGAAGGCACCATTTTGAATTGCAAATTCCAAGTTGAAAATGTTTTGCTGCCACGAATTCCAATGATTCTCACAGACGTGCCAATTGAATGCAAACGCGTTCATTTTCCTATTAGATTGGCATTCGCAATGACAATCAATAAGTATCAAGGCCATACGATGTCTGTCTGTGGCTTAGATTTGGGCACGCTATGTTTTTCACACGGAAAATTATACGTGGTATGTTTTCGAGTTGGCAAACCATCGAGCTTATTTGTGTTAGCTAAATACGGACTTACAAAAAATATCGTACACTCAATTGCTCTTTGAAATGAATATTGATTTTCTTTATTTCATTTTTATACTTTAGGATAAAACATGTATTACTTTTTTCACTTTACATTTAACTTTTAAGAGATCAAACAATGTATATGTTCGTTACATTAATGAGATACATTGTATTGAGAAAATGAATGGTTGGCGTTTGTTTGTTTTTAACGGCGATCATCGTCTACAGCGCTCCATTCCTCTTTTTGTCATAGATCCCATCCCCACACACTTACAATACATTCGTTATTTTTTTAATTAACAACCAGAATAATCACTAGAAATAATTTATATGGCAGAACAACGTTTGCCGGGTCAGCTAGTATGTATATGTATATAAAAATCGGAAGGCAACCAATACCGTAAAGAAATAGACTAAACTAATATTATAAGAAAGAAATTTTTTGATATTCGTTAAATGTTAATTACATGATTAAAATTCAATTTACATAGAGAATCTCTGACATTCATCGAATAAAAATATTACTAACGTAAACAGAATTTTTAATATTCTACTATAATATTAATATGTGCGAATAAGAATATTCATTCTTAGGAACCAACAATTTTAATAGAAATAATTTTCCATAAAATAAGATTTCGTTTAATTGAATAGAAATGAATGTGAACTTCAAAAAAAAAACAACAACCCCTGATTTAATAGTTAGGTGGTTTGCGAATTACGTTGTTAATGCCGTTCGATTAAGATATTAGACCAGAGGCTGGTATAAAGGATGAGGGTTTTCTAAGGTTGCTCGGAGAAAAGAAAAGAGCATTACCTATAATGAATATATTAAAAATCAAAATAATAAGCATTTTCATCTGTGTATTAAAATAGAAAATGTGAAATTTTGGTTTGATATGAATCTTTATAACCCCTAGTTAGATTGGCTATCAATGGTTATCTACTTCGAGAGATGGTGCAGAATAAAATTTTGATAGAATCCAACCTCAACAACTGGAAGATTTCTCAAACTTTTTTCGCCAGTTCATTGCATCACTTTGAAATATAATATAACTAACCAAACAGAGTGCTCTATCATTATTGAGAAAATGTAATTTTAAATAATATATTCTTTTGTTATAATCTTATCATTAAAGTTATTCGACATGACAAAATTATTAATGTTAGCCGTTTTTGTCGATCATATTATGATATTAATATTGTCATGTCTTCCAATTTTCATATATATTTTTTAAAGAAAAAATTACTATTTTAGATTATGACTGCATATTGATATAGCACTTTGATTGATTAGCTGTGCTTGCAAAATGTCGAAATTGGTCGATTCGCTATGTTGAGGAGCTCTGCCGAAGTACAATGGTTGTGGCTAAGGAACTCTGTGGCATTTTCCCTCTATAAGTTTTCCCTCTAAAGAGTTTATAATAACTGAATGAATAACAATTACGGATTTATCATTTATTCTTGAATGTTTTTTATAAGGGCGCAAACAGCGTGCATGATGAGAATGAGAGCTTAAAAAAATAGTTTTAAAAATTTTCTAGATTTGCTTTTCGACGACTAAAAATTTCAATTTTTCTCAACGACTAAACAAGTTCTTTTGTAAATTGCCAAATAAATTTAAAACAAACAAACAAACAATTGATGTTGCAAATAATTATACACAAAAATCTTTTTAAATTGTATGAACTTTATTTTCGACTACTCCAAATACAATTCTTTTCCGCAGCTCATTCAACATTCTAATAAATTCCGATTAACAATTACCATCAATCGTCTATTCTAATTTATTTTTAAAAACCCTATTAGAACTAAACAAATGAAAATCTATGCTAGCTTTGTTGATGTGTCCTTTTACTAAGAATGGCTGCATGTATCGGAAGATGAACAAATCCTACTCAAATGATGAAATTATACAAGTGTTCACATATATCCACCAAACGCTAATGTCATTGCTCATATTACCTTTAAAGAACTTTATACACTTTATTTTAAACAGGCATGACCCAATGCATGTAGTCATTCTCGAATATTTTCAAGGTTGTCTCTTTTTTCGCCTCTTCACTTTCTGCCTGTTCACTGCAAATCAATGAAACATGAAAATTAGACAAATCTTTTTAGATAAACCACTCATACTTACTGAAAGAAAAATATAGAAAGAAATTATTGACATCTATACTGAAACTATTTCTTTTGAAATTAATATCAATCAATTTTGTTGACTTGTTCATGTTCGTGTTCATGAGTTGGTTACAAGAACTCGCTGTAAATAATTGTATCAATCTGACGTCATCATTTCGGAAGCATTAAGCCAATAAACTTTATTGTTAAAAAAATAATAGCTTATTACTTTTTTGAAAATTAAAATTTTTCGATTAATACATAACACTAATTAATTAAAATCCAACACCACTTTTAAAATAGGACTTTTTCGTACAATCAGGAAACATCTCTAAAATTCCCATTTTGAATTGTATGCTGACTGATTATTTATTAATTTGGTACGTTTTTGAGAAATATTATATAAAAAGAAATTAAATGATGCATTTTTCTAAAATTAATTATTGAGTTATATATGAAAAGGTATGCCAACTACCGACTGTTTAATTTTATGAAGAAAGGTAAGATTTTGGGGAATGTCAGTTCAAGGATGCGCAGCGAAGACAAAACGTTACAATTTCATTTATTTCAGTTTAAAAGACCAACTAACGAAGGAAGAAAAATTATTTTCCGATCACCGCTTATTTCCTTAAATTATTTTTCTAAGCCCATTGCAAACTAAGTATATTTAGTAATAATTTGGACTGTTTGTTAAAAAATCCTTAAAATGACGTTAAGTTTCTGATTACATAATTGCCACCGATTTTAAGAAAGAAAGTGAATGATATTATAGACTGCAAATCATGCAAGATATTACTTTTATATTAATAAATGGTTATAGACGTCACATTTTTGTTCGTCTCAAATGTAATTTCTTTAAATTTTAAATAATCTTTTATTTGTCGTAAATTATTATTTACTTTTAATTAACTGTAAATTATTCATGCGATTGCTTATTCTAAATTTTTCTTATGCAAAACTGTGATTATACATATATGCCTTGTTAGATAATTTATGGCTTGATGGATCAAGTTTAAGGAGTAGTGAAAATTGATTTGAATTCAACCCTAATGATTCATCTTGAACTATATTGCATTTTCTCGCCTTTCATTTCTTCGTATTTTTTATATACTAATGTGTACATATGCTGTATGGCACATATGCATACAAGTAGAATTTTTACGTTTGTTTGGACTGGCTTATCTTGTACCAGTTATTGAGATCAAGATATCATTTAAGTGTCGAATCCTAGATTTTGATCAGTAACGGTGAGACGACTAAATTTTTGGATCGTCGCAATTCCTAAATTTTACTGAAGCGAACGAAGATATCTTATTAGAGTATTTTTTTAAGTTCATATATCAGGAGCTTAAATAAACTGAAAAAAATCTAAAAGATATTTTAAAGATCTGGCGATAATGATATAGATAAAGAAAACAGTATCAAATTTTGTTTATTATTAATTACTTCAATAAAATACATCGAACATTAATTGTGTATCCAATATAAATCATAGCAAAAAAATACTCAATATTTGCAATATTCTACGTCGTAGATTACACCAGCCATTGATATTTTTTGAATCTTTTATCTAAACTGAAACATTCTGATGTACTTGCAGCTTGAATGGAAGTCGTAAAGTTGCAATCCTCCTATAGCATTTCCAATTCCCTGGATACGTCATTTGTTCGTTCCCTTCATCACTTTTTCATTCATTTTTTTCAAACTAATATCTTTCATCTTATCACCTGGCAAATCGTTTTACTCCTTTTCCTATCAACCATTCCATTTGGAATGGCAGAATGTTTATTAAGAATAAGCCGGATTCATATTTATCCTTTCTGTGCAAATTGCATTTTTCTATTTTTATTCTTTAGCAAATTATAAATTTTTTTATAATACGTGGCAGTAAAGATGCATTTTAAGATAAAATGATAGAAGATTTTAGAAACATTCTGTCTTTACTATTTTTTTCACAATAATCTCCCGTTTTAATAAAAATTATTTTTGTTTAAAATTTCAGGATCCTTGAAAAGTTTCAAAGTAGAGTATTATCTGCTTTTATAATTTATGGGCAAGATAATTAATTCTAGCAATTTATAGCAGGTGCTGGAAAGAATGGTATTTTATAGCGCAAAATGCGAAGTTGAAAGTGACCATCCAAACGTATGCACATATAATTTAAATTAATTTGATATACTGTGGTCGAAAAACGCAAACCATGAAATACGTTTAATTTTCAAAATACACAAATATAATTCTCATATTATTTTATAACAGAGCTTCTTAAACAATTGGTTGCAATCTTAATGTATCCATGAAACAGTATTGTATCTTCCGGCGGTGTAAGGAAATTATGTTGATTTTTTTTGTTTGATTTTTCCATTTCTAGTTACTTTTGGGATCTTATCAAATGTATATTACATCCTTTCTTTAGATTTCGGCTATAAAAAGCGAAATGCACTAACATTATCTTCGCGACATTTTCTAAGACTGGAAGTTGAATTATATATTCCCTCTTTGATTCCTCCGTTATTTCATCATTGGCGTCATCAAAATTATCCCAGCCTCTCTTCTTTCGAATTCTTCGTTATTTATAAACAAAAAATTGTAAAGAAAATTATTTAAATAAATTCTTTCTACATAGTGGAAACTCTAAACTAGTGGAATAACTATTTTAAACTGAAATTATTAAATGCGACTATCACTTAATAATTCGTTTTTAAATTTGACTCTCCAGTTTTAAAGCAATGTTTATAAAGAAAATGAAATCACGAGAGGGGGCGGGGCGGCTCCAAGGTTCTTGTTTTAGAACATACAGAAAACATCTGCTAAATATTATTTCTTCATTTCATTATAAATTTAATTTAATATGAAAAGAGAGAAAACTAAGAAAGTTTCATGAGAAAGTGAGAACAACAAACAATAGCAATTTCAAAAATAATTCTTTTCGATTTTCTTACTAGTCATCATGATTCTGCATGCAGATACAGTGTCTGATTTGCATAGCAGTTTCTCCGCTTTTTCTGTGACATACTGTAGTAGGCAACATCCTGGACTTGGATCCGAGGCAGTTCCGTGTTCGACGCTGCAGTTGACTGGAATCGCATAGCTTGTTGAAGGTCAAGCAAGAACTCCATGCACTCCACTCCGACCATTGTCCTACATATTAGAAATGCACTGGTCAACTCTTCTGAATATTTCATAATACAAAGAAATTGACTAAATTGAAGCTAAAGAAAAATAGTAAAAATTAGATTTATTTAAAAATTAAAATTAAGAAATCTGGATACAGAAATAAGTTCAGCTAGTGAAAACTACAGTTTTTAAATTAACAGTGGCGATAAATATTTTAATTTTCAACATTTTTAACTAATAGTAAATAATTAATATAAAAACGAATAATAATAATGAATTTTTTTTTCAGTTTTTAAAATAATAACTACAAACTAGTAAGAATATTTAATATACAGTAATTAACACTTGTTGTATCCAGAAAGATTTAATTAACGCAATAGGGTCACTAAATAATACGGGTTAATTTAATCAAGCTAGATTGAGAAATTCTATAATTTTTATTTCATGGTTTGAATTCGATTTTTTCCCATTTAGTCTAATAATTAAACACTGAAGTCCTCTGGAATGTATTATCTTCAACTATTTACCTGGCAAAAGCAGCGATGAGGTCGTTAGTGTTGCCACAAAGTCAGGAAGAGGGCACAAACATGGTCGTGTTTCAACTATTTCCGTATTGGAGCCACAAAGATCCTCGACCGACGCTCCACAGTATTTTCTACGGACTCTGATTCTAGAACTGTCACAGGTGCCATTTTTCATACAAGAACTCCATTCAGTCCACTGACCTATTTGGTCAAAAATATATTATATTCTCATGCATTAACATTTGAAAGTGAATTAATCTATACTTATATAAAGCTCAATGTGTGTGTATGTGTGTTGGCGCTCTACAGGCCAGACCGTGTGACCTACAGCTACCAAATTTGGTACATGTATACCTTAGATGTCGAGAATGTGCACCTGGGATCCTTTTTTTAATTTTTAATTAGAATTTTAATTATTAATTAAAAAATAACTTTCCCGCCAAAAAAATCTTTTCATTTTCCCCACCGCCACATGAGTAAGGCTTCAGTTTTTTTCCCATTCTAATGAGGCTAGGCTTAAGATTTTTCGGCCAATTATTTCAATCGATTCTGTTTATTTTCTTAATGTTTGATGCACTTAAAATTAAACATTGTTAATTAATCGATCTTTCAGATTCATTCTGAAATACTTTTGAATTAAAATAAAACAAAATAAAAGAAATTAATAATTTCTAATCCGCATATCGTTACCCCAACTGGCGTTGAAAAATTCCCGTATTTGCGTTACCGTAACTGGCGTTCAAAATTCACGCATGCGCATTGTGTTCTGATTGTTGACAATTATTATCAACGGATGCGGAGTTGATTAAAATTATTTTTAGGTTCCTTGTATGCTTTTGTAATTAAAATGTGCTTATGTTAGTTATATGTTTTTTGTATATGCTTATAGTTTTAAGTACATCGTTTTTTAAGTAGTTTTTTTTAAACTTGTCTTCAACCGATTCGCTTTATTTTCTTAGTGTTTGATGCATTTAAAATTAGATATTGTTAATTAATCGATCTGTTAATTAATCAATCATCATGATGAATCTGAGAAAATTTTGTTAACAAATTCTTGAGATATTACATAAATTAAGAAAGATATTCTTTAGTGCCCATAAAGTTTAAACGCTCAGTGACTCTATTTTCAGTTATTAGATTATGAAAAAATGCTTTGTTTCAGTAAAAAATATTATTATATTAATTATAGATTAATCCTTTCCACTTTCATTTATAGCGCAAATTCTAAGGGAGCTAACAGAAAATTAGAGAGAGACACATATTACGTTATAACTGAAGGCCTTTATAATATTATGAATGAATTATATGACAATCAAAATTTGAAGTTTTAAAATATGAAGAAGCTATTAAAGTAGGAATTGCATAAAATATTTAATTATTAAAATTTTAATGAACATTAAGATTGACGAACCGGCTGGTCGCTAGTAAATAATATAGTATGATTCCAAATAGCTCGAGTATGAAAATCAAATTATCCTTAAAGCAAGAGTCCCCCCCCCCTAAATTTCAAAGCAGCGTTATTCATATTAATAAATTTGAAATCTAAATACTGAAAAGTGAACAACGCCATGGGATCGCTACAACACTATTTCAAGTTTAGCTTATCAATCAGGGCAACACCACGACATGCGGGTTAAAAGGGGAGCTATAAAGCTGTTAAGTTGAGGTATGAAACTCGGATACTAATACCAGCCAAATAAACATAGTTGAATTTTATGTGGGTCACAAAAATAAACAGTCCGATTTTTATATAAATAGACTAATTTTGAAAACACAGCATAAAAAATTAAAGATGAAGATGAAAATCCTAATTTTTTAAACTAATATTAATTCTAAACTTTTAATGTAAAATCCTAATTTTTTTTTAACTTAGCGTCTTTATTATGGTATTATATTTTTTTTATATCGAAGGACCTTGTCCGCAGTTCCAAAATTGATCCAAGTTGAATATCAGTAATTACAGTATCTGACATTTGTATTTAATATTCATTCATTTGGTATTCCTATTGTAAATGAAAATTATTCTTCCTTTAATTAAATATTTCGAATGTTTTCAAATTTGGCTAGCAAATATTTGAAAATTTCCTTCATTTTTGTATTTAAATCTGAGCAATACTACAATTCCTGCCTCTAAAAAAGTGTCGCCACAAAACACAAAATAAAGGAGTATTATCTTTTTATTGAATCATTTATTCTGTTTGCTAAAAGTAGAAAACATTACCGGTATGAAATTATGGTAGCATATCCACAAAATCTCTGCAACTGAAATCCTTGATGAAACGAATATGCGCCTTATGGTTTCTCTTTTTAATATTGATATGATCAAAGAAGTTTTTTATACCAAATCGACGAATTTTTTTACAATTTCGTAATTTACTTTTTTTTTCCTTTTCTTATTTCTCTCTTAACAATATAGAAATACAATCCCAAATTTAGCCGCCAGGTTGAACCAAAAATAATGCCATTGCGCAGCGCATGCCAATTTAATATAGCTAGAAACTTCTTATGATTGCAACTGACACCATTTTAAAGTTAAGAAAGGGATGAGGCGGGGGCAAGACTTCAATGGGAAATCTACATAGTTCAGAGTAAAATTATATTTACGAGAAAATATGCAATATAATTTTTTTGTCAGCAAATTGTTTATAAATTACTTAGAAATACACTTACCTGTTTCTTGTAAAATTTCTCTTGAAGTTTCAAGGGATTCCATTTTGACTGCTATAAAATAAAGATACTTCTTGATTTTTCAATTTTAGTGAACTTATTTTGAAATGAAACAAATAAAAAATGTTTTTAATAGTTAGAGTAATGCTTACAAATTATTTTGATAAAAATTTAGTGCAATATTCAGAATAAAAAATTTTAAATCATTGGCCAAGAATTTTATTGTCTTAATTGTTATGTGCAGAAAACAATCGTCGGTAAGACTTAAGATCAAAATAAGGTTAATCGCCAAGCATATCAAAATCGTTCTAATTGTCCTGACACTCTCCAAAGTCCGTCACCTCAGATAATTATCAGAAATGGTAACAAACTTCTTTTAAGGTTACAATGAAAATTGTCACGTTTCCATATGGAGATAATTCGTCCCAAAATAAAATTTGGCGACCGTACATTAATCTTAAGTCCAGCCCAATCATCATTAGAATGCTATGGGAAAAGTTGGCGTGTATTTGGGGAATGAGGATAATCATTAAGAGCCAACAGAATCTCTATATCTAACTATGATAAGAGATGTTTGTGAGGAATTTATATAAATATCTTGACTTCCAATGTTGAAATGGCAAGATGACGTTTGAATTTAACTTTAAAAGTGGATCTCAAGATCATGCAATCAGATGTAAAAACATACTTTATTTTGAATGTCATATCGGCTTACAATATCATTCTTATAACAACTTCTGACATGGCATTTTATGTTAAAACATATTGTTTGATTAAAATTATAGTTAAAAATTAAAAGAATGCGAAAGATGCTGAAGAGCTTATTAATCTAGGCATATTTATTCTAAAAAAAATGAAGACTGCACAAAAATCAGGAACACACTGTGCAATACCGGGGCCACCGAGATGAAAGTACATCCAACGACACTTTATTGCTTTCTCGGAGGCACCAGTAAAACATTAAAGAAAGATAAAACAATGTTTAATATAGTTGTCACCTCGTTCAATCTAACGGAAGTACTGATAACCAGCTGTATTATTTAGAATTTTTAAATAATTTAAACCCACCAGGTTTACCAACACATTAATTAATTTTTTAAAATTAACTAATGTGTTATCATGCTGATGTAAAATTTAAATGTTGTACAGGACTTAATTAGAGGAGCATAACATCCCTCATATTATATACCTGCAAAACGAACTGTATGCACATCGATGTAGAACATTCCAGGAGGTAGTATTCCTTTCCCTTCTTCCAAGGCTCGAACAAAAGCGAAACCAATCTTTTGTGCTCCGTCTGATAGAGGCCGGTTCAAAAGAATAACACAACGTACAACTACGCTGCCATTACTGGAAGAAAAAAAAAAGAAAAAGAAAAAAGGTTATATGCGTTAATAATTAACGAATCTCGAAATTAAATTAACCACTTAACTGTTTTGCCCGAGTGCCATACATGCATCAATTTATCGAATTTTGATAGTTGTAAGCAAAAAATAAACCATGCATAACGATTATAATTCAATATTAAAATTACTTCGAATACATAGATAAGTCAGGTATTCAATGGGTTTCCATTTGAATCAAAAAAAGAAAATATTCCCAAAATAGAAAGTGTCATCTTATTAGATAGTAAAGAAAATAAAACAGTTAAGTGGCTAATAATCAGTTACAGAACATGTGGATTAGAACCTCGGCGATTCATCTAGTGGAATTGTAAAGAAGTCTTCCTTGCAAATATTTTGGCAGTTAACTATTCATATTTGATAACATTTTTTGATAACTTTGTAAGTTAAGCATGATAAGCATGATAGATTTTGATGATCTTTGGGAAATTCAAGATAAACTTTACTATAAGCACGTTTATCATATACTTGCAATTTGGAACGAAAACCCGTTAGTGCGGATGAAATATTTATCCATTGATGTGGTGTGGAAGTTTGGAAAGGGGGGGTGCCAGCTCATGTGTCGTCCTCGTCATCTGACCGTGGTTCAAAATTACGAGGTTCGTCCCAAAATAGTCCTAGTGTTGCTTTAAAACGGGACGCTAATATAACTAAACTAAACTAAAGTGGATGAAATGTTGAAAGAATACTCAATTTACTGTGAAAGAGTATTTTCAAATTTCTTAGCAGCAAGTCGGAATTATTGATAAATCGGTCAATTCATGCATGTAAATGATGTACAGAATCGAAAATCGGTGTTTAATAGGTTATCAATAATTGTAAAGAAATTTGTCTAAGATAACCTTTCAAGATTTTTTCCTTTTTTTTTTTTACAAGGTTTTACTTTAACTTCGAATGTTTCATATTTACAAAGATAGAATATTATAATCAATTTTTCATTAGCTTTCTCATATACTGTAATTTTGAAATTTGCACAGTTATTGGTTTTCAATAACAGAAGAATCTTTTAGTATTTTTAGAGCTCTTAATTATCAATTTAACTAAAATTGATAATTAAGAGCGTCATCTAGAAATTAATTAAAAAATTTTTCACTTTTAGATTTCATGATATTTATAACCATAAATTATAAAATATATCAAAGGCTAAAAAATAGAAAATAATTAAAACGGTTTTAAATACCATTTTATTAATATAGTAAAAAGAATGAAAAAAAACGATTTGTATTAAAAATCAAATAATATTGCAAATATTTACGATACAAAGTAATTATATACAGGAAATTCTTAATTTTTCATTATAGGTTAAAATAAATCATAAGTATGGCGAAAAAAATTCAATTTACTTTACGATATTTCTATCAAAAGCTCACGTTTTTATAGTTTTTATTCGTGATCCATATTTTTGATTAAAAAATTAATTAAAGCAAAAAATTAAAATGTTTAAAAAATTAAGAATTAAAATTTAAATTTTGAAAGAGGAAAATTATTATTATTATTTGTCAAAAATCTCAGATCAAAACAAAGATAATAACATCGTGAGGTGCAGAAAACATTAGAAAAAAATCTATAAAAACAAAAGGAGTATTATAAGAAATGAAAAAATTCCAAAAAATCCTTACATAAAACACTTTATAAGTGCGAGTTTTCGTTCGACATCCATATTTTTGATTTAAAAAAATTTGTTTAAATTTACTTACATCTGTACCTCATGTTTTTACTACTTTTGTTGAAACTCCTACATTTTTGATAAATAATTATTTTTGATTTTTAATTTAGTGATAAAAGTGTGTTCTAAAACATTTCATATTTATTATTTCCCCCTTTTTTAAACGTTTTCTTTCCTCCGGATTTATTCCTCCGGATTTTTATATATATATATATATATATATATATATATATATATATATATATATAATAATAATCTGTGCAACAATAATTATGAATAAGACAAATTAATATTCATTAAGTATTGTTAAAATGCTAAAAACTGTAAAAGCTGACTCTAAATGTAAAAATTTGTCAACTTTTTGCCTGTACGCAAACGTTTTAATGAAACTCCAATAAAAAAAAGTGCAAAGGTGAATTTTTTAATCAAGAATTTTGTTGTATAGGAAGGAATTAAAATTTCCCCTTCGGGTCTTCACACATTATGGAAAATTTTATGCTCTAAACATAAAAAAAATTAGATTTTGTTTCTCCTTATTTTTTTAAAATTTTTGTTTTCAGAATTTATTAAATGCCACTTACCTGAATTCAAAATTATCGCTGCCATTATAAAAATTGATCAGCGGACTGTCCA
>JAPMOR010060062.1:790844-804578 GCA_026543865.1 Argiope aurantia
CGATTACATCCTCCTGGGAACACCCGACAACTTAAACAGATGCTGATTGAGGAATGGGCACTCTTACCTCAAGAACTGTTGGACAATCTGGTGCTGAGTATGGGGAGACGGTGCGAAGCAACCATTGCAGTAAGGAGAGGGCATATCCCATACTAAGGAACATCTGCTTGCTGTTGGACAGACAATCATGTGTAACGATACTATGAGTTCAATAAAGCCTTTTTTTGTTTGATTCCATACTGTATGCATTGTATTCATTTCTGCGCAACTATGCTTTCGTTATTCTTTCAAAACAAAATGCTGTATCTCATTTCTGAATTTCATGTCTCTCAGATGATTTCTCGTGAAGTTATGGCAAAAAACATACCTGTTGCTTAAGTTTTGCACACCAGTGTATATATATATATATACAGGTATATTAAGAGCATAAGTAGGATGGAATTATGCAACAGTGAAACAACTTCAAATCAAAACTTGTGATATATTACTGTTTTTATAACGTTTTACAAGGGGAGAAAAGACATCGGGAGTCCCCAAATTTCCTCACATACTCTTAAAGAAAGATGTTAACTCTCACCTTTCGTAAAAAAATTGCGGACCTTGGGTGATTCAGGCAACGCCTTGAATGGCATTATTGTACAATAATTACGAAATATCAGGGTTTGGCATGATTTTAAAATTTTTATCATGCCAGCCTTGATGAGTTTTGTGGAAATTAATTCCTGACATATGGTTAATAGTATCCGATAATAGAATTTGCAACTTAAGCGTGTTATTTTCCTCCATGATATTGAACTACAAATGTGGTCACAAAATCACGTTTTCAAATTTGATATATTTATATAATTAAAAATACTTAATATATCAAATAAAAACATATAAATACATATGAATAAAGCCTGTAATATTGTCAAAATACGTTGTTTTAAACTAGAGAATTGAATTTCTTTTGTTTTATTTTCTTTCATTTTTTATCGAACAGAAACGAAAGCGATAAGAAAACATACAATTTGGTGTCATTTTAATTTAGTTCTTTCTGAAGAAAATGCATTAATTGATATTATTCAAGAAAGAAATCTTACTGAATGTTTCAGCTCAGCTACTAGTTGGATGTGCTCCTTCGATGAATGTTTTTCTAATTCCGAGACGAATTCCCTATTCATTATTCTAAAATGAGCAGCCACTCGATCCACACCAGCAGCTTCATCTAGAACATACAGAAACATTAACAAAACATACATTAGATGAAAGAGAAAATATCCTTATTTGAACATAGAAATTGATTTTTGAAATGAAGATTTATTTCAGTTCTATGAGCACAAAATGTCCAACGGCATTGTTACAATATCTTCGCGATATAATTGTGCGGCATTCAAAATATCGAATAACATCGAGAAGATATCGAACATGATCTAGTGTTAATATAGGAAGGATAATTTTTCGATTATTTTCGACATGATAAGTCATTTTCTGCATGAAAGAGATACTATCTATGAGGAAAGGAATTCTGATAGAGGAAGAATAATTTTTCGATGATTTTCACCATATAAAAGATTCTCTGTGTGAAATAAAGCATGCCTATGAAGAAAGGGATTTCAAGTGTGGAAGAATGATTTTTCGATCATTTTAAACATGGATAAGTCTCTCATGAAATAGAGCCTGTCTATGAGGAAAGAAAGAACTGAATGCATTTTGCGCATATATTTTATGTGTATCAACATAGAAAGAATAACTTTGATGAAAAGGCAGTACTCATCATATTGCGATGGTGCATTGGTGGATCGTGGTCGAGCGCTCAATGCTGTGCAGGATATGTGCTTAAATTCCATTTCTGTCTGCATTTTTATTCGATTGAATCAGGTGGATATATTTCAAGATAGTAAGATTTAAATGAAACAGATATTTGAAGAAACGCAATTTAAGAGTAACCCGTGCTGGCGCCTCATATTTTTATGATGAATAGTATTTCAAAATTAGTTTTTATAGTATTTGTATCACCATATTTTTCCAAATCAGCTTTTCTCCAGATATTTCTTACCCACTGTTGGAATTCCTGGCATAGCCATAATATAATTTAACCCTTTCACGCAAGTGCAATTGTGACGTCAGGAAAAAATCCCACGATAACAGATGTAAGTTTCAGTTTAGGTTTAGTTTTGGTTGATGAAGTGTGTAAGAAAGGAACAATGATAGTTGTATGCTATATAAAGAATTCGTGCACGTAAAATGAAATATATATACATATTTGTATGTAATTATTTGTGCCTGTGCCCTCGTCTAGCAAATAAAAGAAATGATAAAAATGAAAATTTCTGGATTAATGATTTCGATGTTTATGTGATCTAATTCATGTTGGAATACTTCAATTCTTCTGATTTAGAAATTCCTGGAATGATAGGCAAGAGTGAATTTTCTCTTACATTTCGATACATTTGAATTTGAGCCTAGAAATCCCAAAATCTGGCATCCCTGCCGGAATTTACGTGTATAGAATTTACTTAAATAGATATAGAATTCGAGGTATTTGGAATTAGAATTTAGGAATTATTAGAAATGGATGTCGAAAGCATTGAAAACAAAAGTTAAGAACTCCTATGAGGAGTAATTTTAAGAGCATTAAATAAAGCTTCTGAAATGTTGGAAAAGAAAGTAGAGGACACAAATACCTTGGCGGCACAAATAGTTCTTTAAGAAAAAATATATAAAGAACTAAATGATTTAGATACAAAGATTTTAGCTATTTTGCAAAGCGATGCAACGTGCACGCAAGAAAATTTTAATCTGGAATATGAAGCAATTACTGCTTATGAAGATAGATATTTAGAAACAAAAACGAAACTACAGAGGAGATTAAATGCTTCAGAAAAACCTAAACAAGATGCTACTGTAATGAAAGAATCTGGCGATAATATTAATTGTACATTGATATTTCCAGAGCTGGAATTAAAACAATTTAGTGGAAAAATTAAGAAATGGCTTCAATGATGGGGGCAGTTTAAAAAGATTCATGATGGTTTGGTTTAGTTATATTAACGTCCCGTTTGAAGCAACACTTGGGCTATTTTGGGACGGACTTCGTAATTTTGAACCGCGGTCAGATGACAAGGACGACACCTGAGCTGGCACCCCTCTCTCTACATCAGCGGGAGGACCTTTGGGCAGGACGGATTTAAAGTGCAACAGACCCCCTTACACGAGGGTTCTTCGGTGGAATCGGGTCTCGAACTTGAAACCCTCCGGTTCCGAAGCCGAGACCTTACCACCAGGCCACCGCGGTCTTAAAAAAAGATTCATGAAGGTGAAGACATTGTAGACGATGACAAATTTCAGTATTTGTTGCAATCAACACAAAAGTGTCCGCCAGCAAGGTAATTAGTAGATTCTTTCCCGCCAAAGGAAAAAATTATGAGGAAATCATAAATAACGCGAATCCTCAAGGTCAAAAGTAATCGTTAGTTAAACTGTATGATACTTTAGAAGGGCATCTCATAGCATTAAAATCATTAGGAATTGCAGAAGATAACTTTTCAGCTTTATTGCTATATCCTCTTGTAGAGTCATGTTTACCAAGCGATTTATTGAGAGTTTATGAACGCAATCAAACTGAATTAATTACAGCAGAAAGTTCAGAAAGTGATAGGCTGACTCATCTCTTACACTTTCTTAAAAGGGAAATCGAATCGGAACAAAAATTGATTATTGCGCGTTCTTCTTTCTATTTAGAAAAACATAATAATAAAAAAAAAACGTTGAATCTTCATATGCAACTAGGAAAAATAAAAAAAAAGCAAATAGGCCATCTGGATTTGATTTATTTAATAATTCGGGAAGAAACTCATATCCAGTTGATTCAAAAAATAAAGAATGCTCTTTTTACGATAAATCGCATAGACTCAAGATTATAGATTCGCAAAGGGTTTAACATACGAAAAAAAGAAGGAAATTCTATTAAACCGCGGAATTTGTTTTCGATGCTTGAATTCTAAACCCAGACATATTGCGCGTTTCTGTAAACAGACAATTAATTGTTCTAAATGCAATAGGAAACTTTTATCTATCATGTGTAATGTCAATGATGAATGTGCGAGGAATAAAAATAATGTAAAAAGTTCGGAAGAAAAAATTGTTACAGACAGCTTTTTAACTAATAAAACTTCCTTACGTCAAGTTTATTTAGAAACATTGATATTTCAAATTCGTGGGAACGGTGAAACTAAATTAATTCGTTGTCTCTACGGTATTGGGTCTCAAAGATCCTACATATCAAAATACACCGCAAAAAGAATGAATTATGAAGATATCACTGAGGAATTTATTTTGCATTCTTTATTTAGTGGGATGGAAAAAACGGAAAACCATAAAAAGTATCTGGTGCGCTTAAGTAATGTAGATAATAGTTACCATTGTATTTTTGATAGGTTAGAGCAGGAAAAGATTCGTTCCGACTTTTCTGGAGTAATATTGTCTCTCTTTGTGAGAGAACTTAAATCTAATAAAATATTTTTAACTGATGTAGTGCATGCTTATAATGACCAATTATTGTATCAGCTTCTCCATTAGAGATACATTTGTTAATTGGGGCTGACGTCGCAGATAAACTGTTTACAGGAGAGATAAAGCAATTTAGATCAGAAATAGTCTATGAAAAGAGTGGATTCTATCTTATTTAGATCAGAATAAGATAGAAAAGAATGACAGTACATCTGTTGTTCTATCCTGTCACGTTAATGATGCAGTCATTTCAGATTTATGAAAATTAAACACACTTTGAATCTGTGATCCAAGTGAAAAGAAAACTAGGGGTCAGCAAAGGAGCATTTTTTCCGAACTGTAACCAAAAATCAAGAAGAGAGGTACCAAGTACAATTACCTTGGGTGGAAGGACATCCCCCTAAACAAATTACAAAGATATTTCTGAAAAAAAGACTTGCAAATTCCGTCAAATCTCTGAAGGAATTGGGAAAAATATAGGAATACAAAAACATTTTTAAGGACCAGGGATCAAGGTATTATTGAGGAGGTAGATACTTCAGTACCTGATAAGTACTTACCTCATCGTCCTGTTTTCAAAGAAAATTCCACAACGAAGATCAGACCCTTCTTCGATGGATCTGCCCGAGACAAAAATTCACCATCAATAAATGATTGCTTAGAAAAATGGCCCAATTTGGATGAACTTATTCCCTCTGGGTTCAGGGTTGAACTTATTCCCTTTGTTTTAAATAGGTTTAGAATAGGAAAATATGGAGTCACTGCCGATTTTGAAAAAGGATTTTTACAGATAGAATTCCATGAACATGATAGACAATTTTTGAAATTTTTATAGTGGCAGAGTGGGCAGAAAGAAAACTTTAAAATTTTTTAGTACCGAAGGGTAATTTTCGGAATAACCTCCAGTCCTTTCTTATTGGGAGCAACTCTTGAATATCATCTGAATAATGCTTTCCCACATTACAATGAAACGTCTCAAAAACTTTTGAAGGCTTTTTATGTGCAAAACTGCGTCCATAGTGTTGAAAATGAAGAGGAATTAATTAAACTCATTTATGAATTAACGAAATTCTTAGTCCTGCAAAGTTCAACTCACGAGGGTGGGAGCATACCCCCTTTGAAGAAAATGAATCTGACCTAACAGAAAAAAAAATCTGTCCCTGATTTAGGCTTAAAATGAAAAATTAACACTGACTATCTATCTGTTTATTTGAGAAATTTAGATCCCATTACATAAGATCAACCAATAATTTGTAAAAGATATGATGCAAGAGCAATAGAAACTCCAACAGCTCCATTGCCAGTCGACCGGCTTAGAGCGGCTTCTGTGTTTGAAAGTCCTGGATTGTCATTTATTCTTGTGCAGTATTTAGAGCAGTACATTTAGAGCTGACCACTTCACTATCAATAGAAAGTTTCTTGCAGTCGTTCCGCAGATACGTGACTCGTCGAGATAGACCAGCTATCGTCTATTCGGACAATGGTACAAACTTAGTTGGAGTGAATAACCTCATTAAAAAGATTAACTGTGAGACAGTAACCAAATACAGTACTGTGAATAAAATTGACTGAAAGTTCATCCCACCTTCTTCACCCTGGCTGGGTGGCTTTTGGAATGTTTAATCCGTATTGTCAAACGAATCCGTCGTAAAGTTCTAGGACAAACATCTCTAAATTTTGAGGAATTAAGCACTGTTTTACGTGATTGTGAAAGTGTCATCAATGGAAGACCTCTAACTTATATAAATGATGACTCAAGTGACCTAGAATCTCTTACTCCCAATATGTTTTTGCAAGAAGTTAAAGGAGGCCGCGGTGGCCTGGTGGTACGGTCTCGGCTTCGGAACCGGAGGGTTTCAGGTTCGAGACCCGATTCCACATAAGAACCGTCGTGTAAGGGGGTCAGTTGCACGTTAAATCCGTTCTGACCAAACGTCCTCCCGCTGGTGTGGTGTGGTGTGGTGTGGTGTGGAGAGGGGGGGGTGCCAGCTCAGATGTCGACCTCGTCATCTGACCGCGGTTCAAAATCACGAGGTCCGTCCCAAAATAGCCCAAGTGTTGCTTTAAACGGGACGTTAATATAACTAAACCAATCCAAACCAAACCAAACCAAGAAGTTAAAGAGGTTGGAATACCTGATCTAGATCTCTTGGATAGTAAATCTTTAAATAAAAAGTTTGCTTATCGTCAAATATTACGACAAGATCTAAGAAAACGCTTTAGCTCTGAACATTTGGGACAGCTCAGACAATTTGAAAGAAAGACAAGAAGCTCTTCATCTATCAAGATCGGAGACATTGTTTTGATATCCAGTGACAATAATGAAAAGAATGGACTGGCCTTTGGGAAAAGTCATCGAAGTCTTCACATCGCCAGATGAAAACATCAAACTTGTGAAACTGAAAACCAAAAGAGGAGAAATATTACGTCCAACGTTGAGATTGTATCCTTTGGAAGTTTGTGAGCAAGATAAGGAACTTTTTCAAAAGTATGAACCACCAATAAAATCTACCTGTGTTGATTCCAGTGCAGCTAAAAGTGATTTTTGGACAAACCTGTGCCTGATGAACCAACCTCTAGGTGTGGCAGGAGGTTAAAAAAGGTGAAGAGTGAGGGAGTAAATCAGTTCTTTCTTTATTACAAGACCTCTTATCCTTTGAACTTTTTATTATCTACATTATATCTCAAGAACTTTAATTAGGAATTGAACACTAAGATATATTTTTATACCTATATTGATATTTTGATAGTTTATTGATAATTTGACTTATTTTAATATTTTAAATACCTTTTGTAATTTTATTATATTTTGCTAGTTGAATGCTACTTTGATATATTTTAATATTTGAAATACTTTTTGAAATTTTGATAATTGAAGCGTTTCCTTGATTATATTTGATAGTATAAGCATTTTCTTAATTCAATTAATTTAATATTTGTCAGTTTGTATTTGATAATTTTGAAACTTTTTTATATTAATTTGATAATTCTGTTTGGTTTTCTGTAATTTAAACTCAAAGGTGGAAGGATGTTTGAATTCCTGGCCTAACCATGTGCCTGCGTTCTCTTTTATTTGCTAGACGCAAATAAAAGAGATGATAAAAATGAAAATTCTTAGATTAATGATTTCGATGCTTATGTGATCTAATTCATGTTGGAATACTTCGATTTTTCTGATTTAGAAGTTCCCATAATGACAGGTAAGAGGAAATTTTCTCTTTCATTTCGATACGTTTGAATTTGGGGTCTAAAAATTCCAAAACCCAACTAGCAATTGCATCTTCGGGGAATTAACCTGAACTGCAAATTTTTTATTAACAGAATTGAAAGTATAAAACATTCCAAAACATTTCATAATGCTTGTCAGTCTTTTATCGTGATCGGATATCATGAGGACTAAATATTTCATTCAAACGTGATCTTGACAGCATTTCAAAAATTTTCGAAACCACAATTGAGTAAACCAGTGGATTACTTTTTAAAAATTCATAGGGCCGTGGTGGCCTGGTAGTAAGGTCTCGGCTTGTGAGCCGTAGGGTTTCAGGTTCAAGACTCCATTCTACCGAAGACCCGACGTGTAAGGGGATCTGTTGCACGATAAATCCGTCAGGGTCAAACGTCCTCCCGTGGGTGTGTAGAGGGGGGTGCCAGCTCAGGTGTTGTCCTCGTCATCTGACAGAGGTTCAAAATTACGACGTCCGTCCTAAAATAGTCCTAGTGTTGCTTTAAACGGAACACTAATATAGCTAACTAACTTTAAAAATTCAAATTATTAATGTAATGCATATGCAGACATATTTTCAGATTTTTATATAAGAGGGAAAACGTCATTCCTTTTGTTTATATAAAAATTATTTACATCTCTAATTATATAAAAATTGTGTTTAAAATAAATCTCGAAAAATTAATAAAAACTATAAAAATTGTAAAACAATGGAATTGGCATCATCTCAAAAATAACTGATTGTTCTTTAAGGTGATATGTTAATAAATATCATGTCATAATTATTTCAGGCGTTTTTTTTTTTTTTTTTTGTGAAAAATATACTGCAAACGTAGAAATTTGATTTAATTTTTGTTATTTAAATGAATATATTGAGAAATAATTATTTCTGAAATTTGAATACAGCAATCAATTTAAAAACTCTTAATTTTTGTTATTTAATTAAATATATTGAGAAATAATTAGTTCTGAAATTTAAATACAGCAATAAACTTAATGCAGCTTAATTTTTGTTATGTAGTTAATTATATTAAATAATAAGTTTAATAAATAAGTTTGAAATATGATTATAGCATTGGTGACTAAAAAATTGACAACAGAATGATAGTTGCAAATTTCATATTGCTAGTTCTCATTATTTTGGAGAAGTTTATGTAATATGTATTTCCTCTGACAAATTCTATAGTGATAATAAATGAGTTAAAAATTAAATTGGAATTAGCTGTGAGAGTTAAATTAACATTAGATAATTATTTTTAAGGAAATAGAATCTTCTCATGACAAGAATATAAAATAATAAGTGTATAAAATATAAAAATAAGGTTGTAAAATAATGCAAATCATGAGACTTACTTTCTGCTTCAAAGGGAAACCAAGGGACACCGAATATCAATCCTCCCTTGACTGGAAATTGAAAAAATAAATAATGTATTGATGTGAAAATATTTTTATCGAATATTTTTTAAGTTTGAAATTCAATTTTACGCTAATTTTATACTAGTTTAAACTTTGCATGGTCTTCTGTAAAAATTCGATTGTAAAAATTCGATTCTAATTGCATAATATATCTAATTTAAATGCGAATAAATTTTGAATTTCCAAGGATCTTCATGGAAAACAAAATAGTTTTACGTAATTATTCAGCCAAAAGAAGTTTTAGTTCTAGAAATTTTACATGAAACGATTATTATAGTAATATATCTTTGATAAAAAAAACATACTCTTTTCAATGTTTTTAAATTCTTTTAGTTAAAACAATTTTTTTTAAATTTTTTGTGGAATTTTTGCAAATGCTAGAAACTGAAATTATTTTTTTTAAAGTTGTCAGAAGAAAAAACGCGAAATGTGTCTTAAAAAATGCTTTAAAAGACTGAGTTTTTTAAAATTTTGTGTATAATTATAAGTTTTATATTAAATAAGCTATTAAATATTAAATGCAGCTCTTCCTCATAGAAGTTTATTTTTATCAATAGTTTGTATCTACTTACCTGCGTGAACAATTACTGCTACACCACTAATGATTAAAGCCAGGATAGCCAGCATGGCTAATGTTGTCGTTAACCGATACCAAGGTGAAGACGATTTTTCAGATTTTGAAGCAGGTTTCCTGAAATCCAGACGCCAGATATTGAGGCCTGGGATCTTGGTCAGTTTCGCACCATTCGTTTCTCCAGGAATCGACCTTGAAGTGAATTTTTGCTTTTTGGTATCAATTCTGGCCATTCTTCTGACATCAGCGGGATCGTAGTAGGCTGGATTGTCCAACTAGAATGGTACAAATTCTCCCAATTTATTATTATATATGCACTGAAAATCTGTTTTTTTACATTATAGAAACAAAAATAGTTCTAATTTTCATGCAGTTTGAGTCATAAAGTAGATTTCTTGAAAATATAAAGGGGTTATAGTATAATTCTATTACTCTTAAGATACGCAAAGAAAATGAATAGCTTTTCTGTTTAAGAAGTTATATTGTTCACTTTATGATTCATGATTCTTTCACTTCTGTTGTAATATAACCTAATAATAAATATCTAAAGGATCCTTCTGTACATCATCATTCTCCTGCAAAGGATAATACGTTACTTATTAGCACTTAAATGCTTGCACTTAATTAGTGAAGATCTATAGTTTATGTTAAATTTCAGCTGGGTGATTTCAGCTTTATTGCGATTAATAATTCAAAAAAAAAAAAGTAAGCCAATCTAAAAAAAGATCATCTGCTAAATATGCGCCTAAAAATTCTCTTTTTTAATAGCTTTTATCATTCGTTACCATTATTTATATTAAATATTAATCTCTCATACAATATGATTTTGGAAATTATTGGATGAATACACAAAAAAGATTTTAAGTACGAAATTCGAACTTATTTTTTTTTTTAGTATTTTAGTTACTAAGTACTTATTTTTAACTAATTATTTATTTTTTAGTTAAATTATCAGTACTTTTTATTACTTATTAATATTGATAAGTAATTTTGGAAACTGACTGTAGATAAATGAAAATTTACCTAAAATAAAATGAAATTTTGCTTCAGTAAATTAGGAACTATTGAAAAATAATTTTCTTACCCCTTTTTCATAAAAATCTTGTATTAGAAATGTTGGCTTGATGTCCATAGAGGGAAAAGTATTTTTTTCACCATCTTTTATTGGATCTCCAAAAGCTGCTGGGACGATAAATATCTTTTTATTCTCCTTATTAGCCGATAACTTTTCCTCAGCTGAATCTCCAGCTAATGTTTTCATTTCAATTCTACAATTTTACGCGAATATATGAAATTTAAAGTAAATAACTTTTTCTGTTAGTGCTTGGGTCCGCATCGGCAAGCTCACGTGTGATGAGAGGATGAAACTGTTCGAACTTTCGATGGGCTGTAGTCTCAATTTTAGTTTTAGTTTTTTGTTTTTTTTCTGAAATGTTCATGAAACTCACCCATCAGTTGAAAATTTCCAATTAGCGAAGCGAAAAACGAAAGGGCAAAAGGGTGACAGCCGAAAAACAAAGCATTTATTCCTGAGTTTGGTTATGGTCTTCACACATGAATTATTTTATTGTTGCAGAAGCGGTCACATTTCCGTTTGCCTGTCACCATAACGGAATCGCCAACTGTCTTCCTATCATTTTTAGAAGTATGGAATTTGATTAACAAATTGCCCAATTTCCGCAGAACTTTAATTGCTTTTCTCTTTTATCAGTTTTTAATATTTGGCTTTTACTTTCATACCTTACTTCGACATCTATTTTTTCGACACATACACTTTTATTTTAAACTCTCGGTTCTCCAGCAGATCTACTAGAAATAACTAGTGGGAGTGGTCACCCCAAAACTTTCTCGCATACTCTTTATTAAACATGTCATTCCAGAGAACGACTCACATGGCATTGGCGTACAATAGTTGCGAAATATTAACTTTTGATGTGAATTTGATATTTTTTATCGTGCCATCATTGGCCAGTTATTTGGCGATTAATCTCACGCATGCGTTAATAGTATCCAAAAATCAGATTCCTGTTTTAGTAACGGTTTTATTCAAGTGAAGGAAATAAAAATTTAATACAAAACTGCATTTATAATCACAAAATCCCATACTAATTTTAATACATTTAAGTCATTGCTTCTTTGAGTTGTCACGTTTACATGTTCTGAATGTATAGATCGACAATCCCTTGTTGGATTTGGCTCAAAATTTAAAAAGTGTCTAGACTAGAAGATGTTAATTCTGTGCATCGAATTTTATCTTTCTGACTCTTTTCCTTTTGTAGTTATCTTGTTAAATTATACTCGAACAGCCGAACAAACAGACTTCCTCTGAACGCATTTTGCTCAAACTTTGACAAAAATTTATAAATTTGATATAAAGACTGTATGCTAAATTTCAAATGTCTAGTTCAAACAAAGCGTTTTTGAGTTATCTTTGTCACAGACAGACAAACAGATATTTACCAAAAATAAGTTTTTCCAACTCTTGGAGGTTTAAAAAGTGGTGATTCGCCAAAATTACGAGTTCGAATTTTTTGACGATTACTATACTTTCTCTATACAACGTATACAAGAAAGTAAAAAAAAGAAAAAAAAATACAAAATAATTGTTAATTATAAAGAAGAATATAAATAAAATAATAGATATTTTTTATAGTACATTAGTATATTGCTCGCCTAGCAAATTAATAGTATTAATTTAGTCATACCAAACAACTTTGAAAAACTATATCTCATCACGTGAAATGAAAATTCTATTTTAAATTATGCTTGCACAATAAACATAGAGCATTCTAATTAGTTAGCAATGGAAAAATCAATTGGTGAATAAAATTGGCAAAATCGATCCAGTTGTTGACACTGGCAGCTCTGTCAAACTTTTATTCTGCGATATCTGTCAAAATTAAGAGAGACAATTGACCATTAGTTTTATCCCGCTGTCATGAGCTTACATATGAAATAAAAAGAGACAAAATCGGACTATTAACCGACTCTCGTGTTTTTGGTTTGTCTAATCATTGCATATAAATGGATTATATATATATATTAGCCGCCTTTGGCGACCAGCCGGTTCGCCAGTATTACCACTTGCTACAATTTTCAATTAAATATTTTAAGTAACTGGTCTCTTAATAGGTTCTCAAACAAAACATTTTTAATCTTCAAATTTTTATAGTCATACCAAACTTATACTTTTGTTTAGATCGTTTCGTTCAATTTACTATGTATATTTTGCTAATTTGTTGTCATTTCCGGTAAAACTTCAACTTTAATTTAAAGTGGAAATGATGAAATTGCAATTAATATAAAGATATTTTTTAATAAAACCAAGCGTTTTATTCTATTTATCATCTTTATTGTTATTTATTAATTATTATTATTATTGAATATGATTATTCAAACTGAATCTCTCGGTATTTAAGTCTTATGTAAACTACAAAATATTTTTCATAATTTATGTAATATAATATCTCAAACAATAATTCAACAAAAATTTCTCAGATTCAGCATAAAATTCAGTTTTTAGTTTTGCTTTCAAAAGGATTGAAATGAAATCAATAATAATATTTTGTTCCTGACTATAAATATATTTCAAAAATTATGAAGTCTAAATTTAATGCAGTAAGGTATCATATTCTGAGAAATATTCTGGACACATCAAATTTTAAATAAATGAATGAATGTTTCTATTTTCCACGATCAACTAAGATTTCCACAGCAGAAGCTTTATGTAAAATCAAAAATTCGTTATTTATTAGAGCATTTATTGAATCAAGTTACATAAAATATAATCATTTTCCATTTAGATCATTTTAGCAGATCTGTGTCTTACTAAAGGTTTATAAATTAGCTGTTTGGCCCTGATTTGAATGGATATCCTGTTCATATTAAACAAAACTTGCCTTAAAATAAAACTGATTTATTGGATTAATAATATAGAGAGTGTAAAAGATCATAAAATAATTTTTCTTAAATTTATTTTTTAGAAAAAATAATATTTCATATTTGTTTCATTTCCTACAGACACGTGCCG
>JAPMOR010060062.1:809578-819689 GCA_026543865.1 Argiope aurantia
GTATTCAAAAAGAGATTTTTATTTGATATAATTAAGTATGTAGAATCATTTTAAATTACAACCGTGTCAAATAGAGTCGCAAAACTGTTTAATACATATTTTGGTAAAACCAAAATTCATTTTCAGAAGTGATATATAAAAAAGTTGAAAGGAAGATTTATCGAAACAAGCATAGTCGATGTTGAAGATTGATATAATACGAAATAATAATAAAAACTTCTTGTATGTAAGCAGCAAATCAGAGTTAAATTCCTTTTTCTCGGGATATATTAAAAAATGAAAATCCCAACCTCTCACTTCGCCATTGCCTCTTCTAATTTTTAGAGCTGTAAGGATGAGAAAGGCGATTGCTGCTGATGAAATGTTTCCAACAAGGTGCCTCTTAGAAAGGATAAAAGGCAGTCGGCGTTAAAATTGAGAATTATTTTTCACCATGCAACTTTTAAGCAACTGCACCTATTGAAACGTTTCCAGAACAAAAATTATTTGTTAGGATGAGACAATATTTCGCCTAATTTGATTTGCCATTCTATCTTCAATTGTAAGGGAGTTGCAAGGAAATGGAAATTCCAACTCATCCTCAGTTTCCTTTCTTTTGAGCTGTATGGCCTATCTGAGAACTTCACCAAATTTTCACCAACCTAACGCATCCCTTGATGGTAAAATCACAATCAAAATTCTTGTGTACGTACATGCGTACGTATTTAAGTGCGTAACTTTAAACTAGAGATGGTCTTGTTTATGCATATAACTTTTAAACAAGAGAGATCATGCATAACTTTAAACTGGAGATGATCTCCGATTTTATAGACCATGATGCATAAAGATCTGCAGATATTTTTCCAAAGTAAGGCCATAAGAACTATTACGATAAACAGTATTCTGATAAATAATTTACTTAGCAACCCTACGTTTTTCAATTCTGGACATTTTTGTCGCTATTTTTCTTTTTCTGGTTTTTTGAATTTATGAACTATAATTTATTCATATGAATGTAATTATGGGCACATCGTTCATAAATTCCAAGGAATAAGCCTTCTACTTATAATATATAATAATATAATATAATATATAATACATGATTTTAATCATTACAAATCATCTATCAATGAATATAGACACCAAGCATTATCAATTTTAAAATAAATTAAATAAGTGAGATGCCAAAAATTGAAAAATTAAACTTCATTTCACATGATAAACATTTCCAAATATGGAGTTATCATAAGTTAAGTTTTTGGTGCTCTGTATGTGAAAAAGAATGCTAACAGTAAAAACAATAATTAAATCCTTTGATGCTCAATAAGTTCAGAAATAAAGAAAATCACTCAGTTTGAATGCTTAGTTCGATTTAGTAGTATTAGTAACAGTAGGCAAAAGATTTAGTTAATTGTTAAACAGGGATAAAAAGTTTTTTAGAGTATTGTTTTGAAATGGAGTAAAATTACCAAAACTGAAATCTTTCGAACAAATTTTGATCAAAATGAGTAATATTTTTTATAACATTGCATTATAAATATGAAAGTTTGAGGAGGAATGCTGTATATTTATCCGGCTTTGCCTCTTTTATATTTGCAAAATTTGTTCTATTTATACGAATCTGACTTCAAAAGTGTCGCATAAATGAATTCGGCTAATAAATAGAATGATACGATACAATGCAAACACATTTGAAGCATTGGTGAAAAAATTAAAAATATAAATTTATTCTATCCAAGTGATAAAAATGCAATAAACATAACAAAAAACAAGTTTCTCATTCTTTTCTCATCTTCGACTAGCAAAAGTAGGTTTAAAAAAAATGTTACTCGTTCGTTTGCAAATAATTTAGAACGAAGATGAGATTATAAAATGATGTTAACAGTCAAATGCGATCTCAAATAAAGATTTAATGTAAGAGCAACTGAAAAGCAAGCTTGGACACTGAATGTCAGGTATAAGAAATTTACTTTAACGGTTATTATATAAATAAACCCTTTATGTTCTTAAAGGGTATATTATATAAAAAAAGAAATTTATAAGAAAATATGGCATTTCAGTAACATAATAAAACTATTAAAAAAATTGCAAATAAATGAGTTAATTGTGAAGAATCCTTATCAAAAATACAAAACTAAATCAAAGCAGTCTCTCTTTTACGTTCCATTTAGTTCGAGGAAAAATAACTTCATTACTTTCGCGGGACTAATGAACGAGCTTTCTAAACCAGTGTTGTGTCACCAGCTGCTCTTCCTAGTTTTGGCAATGCTTGAGTGGAATAACCTGACGTGAGAACAGTTAGTCGTAGAAATTAATTGGCATGCCTGTACTGAATAACAGTTTATGAATAGAGAAAAAATATTTTTGTCATTTCGAAAGCAGTCCTGAAAATTGCGACAAAGATTTATTTGAATCACCATTTATGTATTTTTTTTCTTGAAACAAATTAAAGCAAATGACAGTTATACTCAAATGTTTTTATGTATATGATAGATATGGTCCCATCTATGTTATGTTGTAAACAATGAGGAATATACAAATCCCCTTTCTGTCTAATTTGGTTTTAATTTCATTAGATAAATGGCAAATTTTGAAGCAACATCAAAGATTCCTCTGAATGAAACTAGTAATTTTGGAACTCGATTGAATATCAAAGAGCGTTTGAGACGATGCAATCTATTCCAAACTTTCGCACCATACTAGCCGAAGGCCATTTGACTTTACGACATTAAATTTACAGATCACAGAATCACAGAAGTTGAATTCAAATTTTAAGCCTATTTTGCCTAGTATGATTATATATGATTAAAGGAAATTATCAATATCATTTAAATAATTTATTAATAAATAGTAATAAATAATTTATAATATTAAATAACTTATTTAAATTAATTTAAATTATATTAAAACAGTAATAAATTATATTTATAATAATAAATAATTATTATACAAATTATATTATATTTAAATTAATTAATATAATATATTTAAATAATTTATTAATAACTATTAAATGACACTAAGTTTTAGGTGTAAATGAGTGTTGTGTCGGCATGTTGATATTAACAAACACTCGTTGAGAGTTTGAGCCGACGAAAAAAAAATGGATGAACTTTCATCAAAAATTTTTATTTAAATTAAGACATCCCAATTTATGATCGTAACAAAAATAAAACTTTCACTGAAATCTTTCTTGGTGGTTTAAAACGTCTCTTCTCGACATTAAAATCTGATTAAAAATTAATTGCCGTGCTTTGTTTAGAGGAATTTGCGTAAAGAATTATTCATAATAGTTTTTTTTTCCTAGCTTCAAGATGGTAAAATTTTAACAACAAAATTCAGTTTGACTGAAATCAGCCAAAAAACTCTACTGGCTATGCTTTCGAACTCGAGAGAGGCAGCGAACTTTTAAATAATGAATATTATATATCATTCTTCTCAAAAATTTAAAAATCAGGTAAAATGAGTACTCTGAAATGCAAATTCTTCTGTAGATTATGAAACTTGCATTTCTCATCTCTCATTGAAACTCTCATCTAAAAACATTTAACAATATTACTTCGGTTAACATTTTTTAGCTTAATTCCATTCAAGCCAAAGTATAATAAATAATTAAATATTCAAAAATTATTAGTAAAAGAATATAAAACAAATTATCTGCAAATTTTTTTTCTATAAAATTATAATCATATTTTTATTGATATTACACTAAATTTGTTACTTCATTTACCAAATTATGTTCAAAAATACCAAAATTTTTAATCATGTGTTTAGCACCGACTACTTCAAGATTCTTTTAAAGCCTGTCAACAAGTCAAACCTCATCGAAAATTTATATAGTTCGAAAATCCGTTCAATCAATGGAAGCAACTACAAGTGCAGACATTAAAAATTATTTTGCTACTACTTACAACTGCAGATATTAATATTTTAATAGTTATTAAAAAATTAAGAGGCATACAGGAAATGAAATAATTTATTCAACTATTATGCAATGCATGAAATTCTATGAAAAAAGTAATTCCTCTTCAATCATCAAATTAAATTAATAAAAAATTATGAGATTGCACACCTTTGTTCACATATTCATTTTTCAATATTAATATTCTAATAGTTATCAAGGAAAAAAAATTAAGAAACATACAGAAAATGAAATAATTTATTCAACTATTATGCAATGCATAAAATTCTATGAAAAAAGTAATTCCTCTTCATTCATTAAATTAAATTATTAAAATTTATGAGATTGCAGACCTTTGTTTACATTTTCATGCCCAATGAGGCTGAGAAAACAATTTTTATAAAAAGAAATGCAAATAAATTGAAAGAGGCAAGTTTTCCATTTTAAATCAATTTTGTCAGATAATTTTATTTAATTTTCAAAATTTTATAATGATATTCGACAGATTAAACTATTCAGAATCAGCGATAACAGATAAATGTTTTCTCGCTATTGTTTTACCAAGGTGGGTTTTTTTAAAATTTATTTTAACTTTCCTATATACATAATATAAAGAAAGCGTAGTAATTGTCGAAAAATTCGAACTAAGGATTTTGACGAATCGCAACGTTTTAGACCTCCTCGAATTCGGAAAGTACAATTTTGGAAAATGTCCGTTCGTCTGTCTGGGGCAAAGGTAACTCAAAAACGCTTAGAGCTAGATGGTTGAAATTTGGTATACGGTTTTTGCACCAAATTTTCAAATTTCTAACAAATTTAAAAAAAAAAGCTGTTTATAGGTCTATCCGGTTTGAAGTTAACACGATAACTATAAAACAAAGAGTACGGTGAAGTGAAACGACATAGGTAAGATTCAATACACAGATTTAACTTCTATAATGTAGACGCCTGTCAAAGTTTGAGCCAAAATCATAAGGGAGCTAGCTGACAGTCGGTCTGTACTTTCAAAAACATGTAATTACGATAACTGAAAAAGATACTAATTTAAATATATCGAATTCGGCATGGTGTTTTGTGACTGTCAAGTAAGGTCATTATGGAAAGTAAATGTGATTATGATGTTGAAAATTTCGGATAATAATATTACATTACCTAACAATTCGAAATAAATATTTTAGGCAATAATCTTTCAATTACATGAGAAATATAAAGTACTTAACTCTATATGCTTCAATAAAGACGATGACGCTTTCATTAAAAAGATTTTAGTTCAGTTGTTCATAATATCACTTAATGGTTTGCCTTTAATTTCAATTGGAAAGATTCTTTGCTAGCATCCAATAGCCTTGATCGTTGTAGAATGATTTCTATCATGAATAAATAAATAAAACTCTTGGTTTAAAAATACAGCATTTCAATTTAAATTTTGATTTCCGATCAACTGTACAAGATAGATATTCATTATTCTATCTTCAGGGCATTTTTTATTTAAATTTTCAGCATGATACAACTATTCAATCATACCATTTTATTCCAAATGCACTTATTTCGCTAAATACTTTTTACATTGTCTGAAACTTCCAAAAATAATTTTTCAAATGTTGCTGTTTAGAAACGCTAAGTTTTCTTTATATTTTGCAATTCTTTAAAAAATGATTTTATGTATAATTTTTGTTGGCGCGAATAAGTCAGCAGAACGCTCCGCCTACTAATTTTGCTGCGCCATCAAGTGGTCAAATGATATAACTCTTCAGTATGTGCTCAGGAAAGTGTTGAAAATAAAGCAATGATGATATGATGATACAGTCCAAGAGTTTGTGTTTGATTTATATGTAATTGAGTTTTCTAAAAAAAAATAAGCTATCCTAGGCCAGAACATGGTCCGTCGAGCCGGAGACGGCTATGCATCTATTAAATAGTGATGCATTATTTGAAATTTGTGTGATTTATTAGTGGTGATATGTCGGTGATGACGACCTTAGTGCTAAAATACCAAGAATGAGAACTCGGTTGTGGATAACTGATCTCGTGTGACACAGTCCCAGCAAAGAGGTAGGGGCAATATTATTCGTTGAATTATTAACTAATTAATTTCCCGATATGAAGCTTATTTTGTTTTTTATGAGTTATAATTAATTTTCCGAGACGAAGTTAATTTTAATGAATTTAGAATAAAATTGTGATAATATTGTTCTTTTGAATTATTTTGAATATATGTTTAAAATGGCGGGTTTAGCAAAATTTAAAAAAAAAGATGAATTAAAATTCGGCATTTCATTGAAAAAAGTGACTTTCAAAAATGACAACGAAGTTGTTAAAGATGATCGAGTAATAGGGAGTAGAAACCAAAAATCCCACCAGGATAGTGAAATAGAACTAGAGCATCTCAGATTAGAGAGAACCAAAATAGAATTACAATTACAGAGCTGCCAACCCCACATAAAAAAATTTAGGAGCACAAGACTAGAAAAATAGGAGCAAACAGGAAAAAATAGGAGCAAATCTACGATACCAAATTTTTACTAGTTATTCCCATGTACTCCCTTATTTTCACAGTTTTGACATAGATTTCTTTAAAGCAATGAAACTCAAAGAATGTTTAAATAAACAACAGCAATAAATAAATTAAAATTATTTTATATATGAAGTACACACATAGATAACTTTACTTCTTAAATATAAAAACTGGTTCTTTAGCTGTAAATTTTCTTACTATGTATTATTTAAGAAGTTTACTGTAGTTAATAAATTTCTAAACATTTCAATTTTGATTGATATTACAAAGACTTACATTTTTATTGAGATTTCCAAATCATGCTAAAAATATTTACAATATATATATATATATATATATATATATATATATATATGAAGGAAAAGGTGAAAATTTTTCCTAAGAAATTTTTAGATTCATAAAAAAGATCAGCTTCATTAAAAATAAGTATAAACACAAAATAAAGAAAACTATGAATATTCCAATATTTATTTATTTAATGAAACAATAGTAGCAGATTTTGCTTTTTTTCAAAAATCTTTATCATATTTTTTGAGAATAGCAAACATTTGAAATCTGAGATTTAGCAACTGAAATTGACTATAATGTCGAAATGTTCATCGAGCTTCTAAAATCTGTTTTGTTTCTACGAACAAGACTGAATATACGTTCGCAGGAAGCATTGCTATGTGGGAATGTCAATATCACTAACATACATTATCCTAATCTGCTGTATAATAACTGATTTAGTGGTCTAGTTTGGTTAGGATTTCGTTCGCGGGGAAAGCTTGAAGGATCTTCACATCCGCATCGTGGCAGAGAAGTGATCTGTCTCCGCATTGAGGGCGTGCCCGTGTTCTAAGCGCAAGTCTAGCGACTGACGAAAAGCAAACCGCATTCAGTATCGGAAACGATAATTTTTCAAAACCGAAAGTAGCATTTTTCTTAAAAATTGCATTTGGCAAGCAGATTATTCAAATTACATAGGGAGAGTGGGAAATACAAAAATAAAACCGTCAAACTTTAAAAAATCGGAGTTTTCTGATAATTTTCGGATTACTGGAGTAAACTGATAAAAATCGGAGTACTTGGCATGTTTGCAATTAGCGCAATTAAGGGCTAATGAAAATAATACTCAGACTTCCGTTAATCAAGGTTGAAAACCGAACCAGAAGAGACACTGGATATAGGTTGTTAATAGGTCTGTGAGAATATTGTGTACTAAACCACCTAGTAAAGTTCAGGACTGGAGTTCCTTTTTTACTTCGTTAGAGTGAGCATTGTCGCTAACAGATCTGTCAGCTGGCTTGTAAAGTGCCATAAATAACAACAGAGAGAGCATTTAATACTAAAAAGGTACCTAAGAAGTTTAAAGCACAGATTTTATTAAATTTGTTACGGAAAAGAACTTCTAATAACATAACTTATATTGGCGAAAAGGATTTAAATAATTATGACAAAGTTAAAATGAGTTGTATTAAGAGAATTCGAACCAATAGCGTAAACGGTTTAAAAATTTTTTAGAAATGCTTCTAGAGATAACAAAAGTCATGTGCAATTCGTGTCACACTTAATGACGAGTTTAGAATATTATTTAAGAGGTGTAACAGATTTCGAGACCCTAAAACAATTGATGTTACGGATAAATTATTCCAAATGCTGGACAAAGAAGCAGCAACTCATATCAATATTAGTCAAATCAAAAGTGGTTTACATCTCTCGAATCAGGAAAAGAATGCGATCTGTATTTTGCTTCCAAAGGCAAAATCATAAATGGGACAATAAAGGGGTAAACTTATGGCAAAAGATTTTAAAAAGCATCAAAAATATTTATCAATGAAGTGAAAAATAAAAATTGATTTATGTCAAAAGAGTGAGAATTATCCGTTATATGCTCGTCTTCAATTTAAGAAACTTTCGGTTCTTGAACGTGTTGAGGTAATTCAAAATAAGCTTTAAATATTTATCTCCTAATTGCAGCATTAAAAAGTGTTCGTATAGGAATTGTTTCTGTGGCAAAGCTCACTATAAATTATACACGTTTGGAAAGAAGCAAAAAATATTTCATGTACGAATGTAGAAACCTCAGAAGTCATAAATAATTCTCAATTGGGGGGGGGGGGATTCTGATCGGAGTTTTGCTCCCCCCAATGAGTGGAATACGCCATTCCTTGCAACTAATCTAATCATAAATCAAAATGTAGTTTTGTCTACTGCAAAATGTTTAATAAAATATGAATGATCGCAATGGCAAAATGTAAGGTGCCTCTTGGATAACGACTCACAGTGTTTCTCTCACGAATCAGAATTATATGTAGAGGCTAAAACTCAAAAGTGAAAAATGCTGGTAGTTAATCGCAGAGTTACAACAACTGTGGCTAATAAAAATAAGAGTTTCGAAAGAGATATTTCGATGTTAGTGGGAACAAAAATAATGGATTTAATACCGAATAAGATGATAAATAACGCATGTACAAATTCCAAAATCATATGAACTTGAGGATCCTAATTCTAATATTCCGTGGAAAATCAGCTCTATGGGGAAAATAGATATTTTAATTGGTGCTGAATACTTTTATGACTTAATCAAGCAGGGAAAATTAAATGTTAAAAATGAAAATCTGACGTTACAGGACTCTGTATTTGGGTATATTGTAGGAGGTAGCGTTTCGAGTTCAAACAAATAAAATTCTAATTACTGCAGTTTAATATGTGGGCAGAAGAATTAAATTCAAACTTAAAAAAATGTTGGAAGATTGAGGAAATAGGTAACGAATTACCTAAAAGTAAAGATAATATTATTTGTGAGGAGCATTATGCTCAGACACATAGAAGAGAAGAGGCAGGAAAATATACTGTGGCGATGCCATTTAAAGAGCACTGGTAATGTCTAGGGAATTCAAGGGATATTACTCTAAAACTACTCGAATCGCTATAGACTCGCCTGTTTTAGAGACCAAAAATATCTAAAATTGCATTCTGATTTTCTGAATGAGTATGAGCGAGATACAAGCCTCATCATGGCATCTATAGCCCCCCCCAAAAAAAAATCCCTTTAAAACGCATCGTGTGTAATGCGTCCACTTTGATTACTAGTGGGAAATCGTTTAACTCAATTCAGTATAATGGTGGAGTGTTTCAAGGTGATCTATTTACAGTGTTAGTTAAACTCGGAAAGCATATATTTGCATTTACTACAGATATTCGTCAAATGCACCGTTTGATTAATATAGATGAGAGTCAAAGAAATCTCCGAAGAATTTTATGGAAAGAGGGAGTTAATCAACCCTTTAAAACGTATCAGCTAAATACTGTTACCTACAGAACGACTTGTGCTCCGTATCTAGTCATGAGAACTCCTAAGCTAATTTCCATTGACGAGGGAAAAAACTTTCCAAGTGCTGCATTAGTCTTGTGTCATGACTTTTATATGGATGACGTTTTAAGTGGAGTAAGTACATTGGAAGAGGCAAAAACTTTGCAACATGAACTTGTTGACATTCTAAAAACCGCCCAGATGACATTATACAAGTGGTGTGAATATTTCTGGGCTTATCTCAGCCACGGAGAAAGAGTATGATTTCTCATCTACGGATGAAATTAAGACTTTGGGATTGCCTGAAAGGCTAAAACTGATTGCTTTACTTTTAAAGTAGATATAGAGCAAAATTCCGATCCTACAAAAAGGTCTGAGGCGGTGCGCGTATGCGCTAGGATAGAACCTGGGACCTTTTGGT
>JAPMOR010060062.1:823594-888214 GCA_026543865.1 Argiope aurantia
ATATATATATATATATATATATATATATATATATATATATATATTGTTACGAAATTTTTACCAGGGCTTCGTTTGGATAGTGGAAGTGATATGGTGTAGAAAACGCTCAATCAGCAGGCGGCAGTAGAATAGAAACAACGACGTTTATTTACACGAAGACACACAGGAAAGAACAAAAGCGACAGCAATATACAGCACAGAGACGACTATCTTCAGTCGAGACGTGTAGAATACAACAGCATACAACCAGAATCTACTGCAGACAGTAGCGCACAGCTCAGTTCAGCACGAGCTTGACTCCGTCGTTTCCTGCTACTCCGCTCCGTTGATTCCGACTACAACTCTCGACTACTACTTCGACGACTCCGTCCACTCTGTCTTCGACTTCTCCGACTCTCGATTCATGCTGATTCACTCCGTCTGGCAGCTGCAGCCCCTTTTATAGGTCTCAGGAGGCGGGGCTAGAAGCGTCTCAACCAATCAGGAACGTTCGAGGCGTATCTCGGTTCCTACAGGACGGATCGGGAAAATTCTCGAAGTTTTGGGTATTATCTATTTTGGCGCCAAAGTCGACAAATTCGTCGCCAAGTCACCGCCAAGCTCTGGGACTTCCGATACGCCCCCGGACTCCGTCTAATACCGATGACTTTAAAACAGTCTTTCTGTTGATGGAACAAACTATTCTGGGAAGCCGAATTGCAGGTTTGTAACATTGCTCCCCTTTTCAAGCACTGACGTCCCGGCAGTCCTACTTCAATCCAATAGCTGGCGTAGGCTTCCGAATGATGTGATGACGATGCTTTATGCGACTTCCGGTCTTTCGAAGATGACATCGTTTACTAATTTGGCGGCGACTGAATATCCATCCAAACCTTCTCAAGGCCTTTGACCCGGACCTCTTCTTCGTTTCGGATTGTACATCCAGACTTCATTCCGCTCCTTAAAATGCAGGATGTTCCATGGAGCCAAACGCTGGATCGTAGTAGAGACCTCCGGAATGAATTCTTGCCAGGCTGGTCAGTTGGTCACTTTTAACTTCTTCCATCTAACCAGCCGTGTATCAGGATGATCCAACAGTGCCTTCTGAAGTCCACTCGAAAGCCAGGTATTCGCTTTCAACGCCAAAGCTTTTACGGGAATACGTCCACCTCTTCCCGGTCTATTCTCGACACTCGAGAATTGTCCGACGCTCTCGACACTGGATCTTCCGAAGAGCGCATCCGTTTTTGCTGGAAGGATCCTTCTGCGACGACGTAACATGTCCGGATGCACAGGAGATTCATCGGCTCCTATTTGCATCACACTTCTATGCGATCCACAGAAAAGATGAATTCTCGAAGGAAATTGAGACCGTGACTACAGGGATCAGCGATTCCAGCCACGTAGTCTTCTTCCGTGTCACTATGCCAGGAGATGCCAAGAGGCTTGCAGGGAGGTAGTTCCTTTAATCTTTGGGACGAATCCAATCCAAACAGGGTCGCATCAACTCTTGCATCCATAGGCATCGAGCACGGGTCGCCACCAACAGACCCGTCCGAAGAAAGTCCATCTTCTCCATCCCCAAGCGCCTGCACTTTCGGTTCCACTTCAGGGGACTCATTCGGAGAAGACTGTTTCAGTTCCGCAATTATTTGACATTCTCCCTGTTCGCTCCTCTCCTCATTAAACCTCGGCTCATCCTCCAAATGGCTAAGTTCCATTTTAGTGATACCGGTCTCCATTCGGTCTTCAGTCTTTTCTCCTTCCACTTGGCTCTCGTTATTTCCTCCAATTTCTTCTGTGATATCTTGGACTTCCGTTTTGTTAACTTTATCTTCTGAAATTTCTTTACACGACGAAACGTCTTTCTTCAAATCACTCTTCATGTCTTCCGTGAAGGCTTTCATTTCTTGCAAAAGTTTCTCTTGTCCCAGCTTCATCTCATCCATAAATTTCTTCATCTCAGTCAACAGAGCCAGTAACTCACCATTACCGCTATCAGCCATTTTTGCTTGGTATCTCGTCAGCACCATACACTGTTGACCACTACCCCACTTCTGACACTAAATGTTACGAAATTTTTACCGGGGGTTCGTTTGGATAGTGGAAGTGATATGGTGTAGAGAACGCTCAATCAGCAGGCGGCAGTAGAATAAAAAAACGACGTTTATTTACACGAAGACACACAGGACAGCACAAAAGCGACAGCTATATACAGCACAGACACGACTATCTTGAGCCGAGACGTGTAGCATACAACAGCATACACAGCAGCATACAACTAGAATCTACTGCAGACAGTAGCGCACAGCTCAGTTCAGCACGAGCTTGATTCCGTCGCTTCCGACTACTCCGCTCCGTCGATTCCGACTACGACTCTCGACTACTACTTCGACGACTCCGTCCACTCTGTCTTCGACTTCTCCGACTCTCGATTCATGCTGATTCACTCCGTCTGGCAGCTGCAGCCCCTTTTATAGGTCTCAGGAGGCGGGGCTAGAAGCGTCTCAACCAATCAGGAACGTTCGAGGCGTATCTCGGTGATCTTCATGATTTGATTATTGATTTATAACGCTCATCTACATTTAAAGAGACTAATACTTTAAAATTTCTAGAATGAGGATGTCTCATTATTTAAATGTAACTCACTGAACTTAAATACTTCTAAAAAATTTTTTTGAATCTAAATACTAGTTGCAGAAAACATAAGAAAAAAAAATAAACTAGTTGGGGAAATTAGTAGGAAAAAAAATTTAGCGTATTCATTAAAAAAAAAAAAAACCGCGATAGAGACAAGGTTAAAGGAGCGGATTTTAAGCGTCAATAATTTGGCATTAATAAATGTTAGTATTCAACCATTTAGCTAATAATAATTCTTTTTCCGTTGAATAATAAATACCGTTCTTGTGATTTTTTTTTACCAAAATTATAAAATTTTCATATTTTTTTTCATAATATATAATTTTATGAAAGTTTTTATGCTAAAAGCATTTTTTTAAATACTTTTTTTATGTTAGAACTAATCCTAAGAATTCATGAAATAAGTTCTAAGAATAATATATCTAAAGATTCCTTGATTTTCCTGGGATCTCATACTGGAGAATTTAAATAATTGTAGCAGTTGCATTACTCTTATCTTCTCTTTTGGATACTAGATGGCGATGCCTGATTAGGCCATCCCATATGTCATCCCATAGTGCATTGCGATTGTAATTAGAATGAGATGTGATGCTGAACTGTGAAGCCGCGCTCGTGAATGTCTTGTCTTTGTGTTAGTGTATGTTTAAGTGTGTGATTATTAAAGAAATGTTTCCAACAACATTCGCCCTGTTGCTTCCTGCCCAGATCATAATAATTTACATAATAATTTCATAATTGTATTATGAAATTTAAAAAAAACTCGTATTTTTTTCTGTCATTTAAAAATATTAAATTAATATGAAAATAAGTAGATAGCAAACACCAATATTAAAATTATCATTTCATCTTTTAACTGTTATTCATCATGTTTTAGTGAATTATGCTCACTTTTCTTAAAATAATTTCTTAACATATGCAGAATTATTTCTTTAAATCATTCAAGAATATAAATAAATAATTAATCATGATAACTGAGAAAAATTGCATTTTTAAATTTTTGAATGCTGCATTTGTTTGATTCCAGATTTTGAAAGATGCCTTGAATCTGACTATCAGAAATATCTCTTCCTTCTCTCTTTCAACTTAACTTTTGATTTACAGTAAAGGAAAATTTTTATAAAAATTGGCACGAAGGGCTTTTATTCAAGTGCATGCGACTCGGATTTTCGGCACAATTTGTTAAAATTTTACGCTCGTACCTACTTTCTAGCAATTTTCGGGTACGAATAAACGATGTAATTTCATCCCCCAGACCAATCCTGAGCTGTTTTGCGCAAGTGAGTTTACTTTCTCCAACTCTTTTTAACATTTATGTTAACGATCTACCTAGAGCTAGTAATTGTTATTTAGCAATTTTTGCAGACGATACCGCTATTCTCACACAGCATAGGGATCCACACACAATCATTGCAAACACACAACAGTAAACGATCATTTTACAGTGCTGGCTCATCCCTTGGAAAATAAAAGTCAAACCAAATAAATGCGCGTGCCTCCTTTTTTCTAAAAAATTGGTAATACCTGATTTAGCCCCTATCCAAATTTTTGGCCACCCCGTCCCCTTCGTAAAGGAATATAAATACCTAACGTTAGTTTAGACGCTAAATTAAGCTTTAATAGTCACATTAAAGCATCCCTCGCCAAAGCTACTAGAAACTCAACAGCTTAACTGTTGTTAAACTCAACAGCTTAATTTCTCCACGGAGCAAGCTATCGATTAGGCTCAAGCTTCTGCTCTACAAAGCTATTTTAAGATCAATTTTAATGTACGGCTTCCAAATTTGGAGGGCGACTTCCACCACTAACATCAAGAGGTTGCAAGTTTTTCAAAATAGGCACATGATGAAGATTGTAAACGCTCCCTGGTATATCAGGAGGAAAATTTTACATGGCGATCTCAAAATTGAACCTGTTTCAGAATTTATTAGAAGAACATCAATTAAATTCTTCGACAAACTACCCCAGATTCGTAACAAGTTACTAAATTTGTCTGCATACGATCCAGCAGTATCCAGCTCGAGGAAGAGACCGAGAGCTGTGCTAGATAATGTCTACATTAATTTTCCCTTAGTCAAAAGATTGAGAACTAATTCACTCTGTTACCAATCTGGTGGATAAAATTCTTAAAATTATTTATTTAGGCCACAGATAGCTACGATAAGCTAGCTACACGTGTAAAATTTCTCGAAATTTTTTTTCAAAATAAATAAGCAAAATAGACAAATCAGTCCCAATAGTTAGTAAAGCACGTGCAACGTAATTCCATTAAAACTCTCTATATTTACCCCACAAATAATCTAAATATTATTTTTAATTAATTAATTATTTCATAAATAACAATAATAATAATTAAATGCCAAATCTCATGACGTTAGAGCTTTATTGCGCTCATCTAAACTAGTTTCAATTAATTTTAACTTTTCCCTAAACTAACAAATTAAAGTATTTATTCCAAATTATGATGTGGAGGTGCTCGTGACCACTTTGTGATATCGCGGAACTCCGAAACATCACGACGTTGCCGTTGCCTTAAAGGGGAAAAAAAATGTCGCTAACTTAGCAATGCAATATAGATTATAGATCTTGTGGTCCCGTAGGTCACGAGGCGACTGCCTGCAACGCCTGCGAGGAAAACCGCTACTGCACAGAGAGACTTAAAACTCGGATATTAGTTCGAATTTTTAACGATTGCAATAGTTTCTTTATACTTAGAGGACAAAAAAAATTTAAAATCCAAGAGCTCATTACAGCATAGATGACATAGTATCTCTGGCTTCATCCTAGTAAGGGAAGAGGGCAGACTGTCTCAAGTGTAAAAGGGTTTACTTATACCAGAGCAAGCTATTTAATCAGTGTCAAAACTGACAGAAGCCTTATTCATAATTTCTTTTTTTTATTTATACAGCAAACTGTACCAACCTTAATTTAATATTGGACATTTTTGGGCTCCTTCTCTCTAGACACGCTCTTGACGGGGACCGATCGTACCATTCTCCAAGCAAGACACTAAATTAGATTAATTTAAAAATAGTTTTTAATTTTACTCAGAAAATTGAACAAAAGGAATTTAGTTTTTGCTATGAGGAAAAGTAATTCGCAACAAGAGTTTTTTGCGAAAAGAGAATTTTTTTATGAAATGTGGAGTGGAATACACAATTTGAAATTTGAGAAAGAAAAGGATCTGTGCCACGATGCCATAACGGATCGGTCAAATACGAAGATCTATTAAGAAAACCTTCGTCGTCACTTTGTGACTGTGAAATATAACTAAAAAAGTGTTTGATTTTTACCAAGTCTTATTGAAGCTATATATGTATATTTTAAACAACAACAACAAAACAATGAGAGTCTTTTTAAAGGTCTAAAAACATTACAATCCGAGACCCAGATTATAATTTAATAGGGATGACGAATATTTTGCGAGCGGTTATTACGTAACCAATATCATAAAGTCACAAATACCAGTGATCAGTACTTTTCAAAAAGGGGTGGGATTCAAATCCTTAATACGTTCTTACTGGTGACATATTCGATTACAGGTTTTGGATCACGATAGAAAGTAACAATCGATACGATATCACTGAAATTTACCGGAGCGGTGACTTCACTGGAAAGTAATAATCGATACGATCTGTCCAATTAAAGCTCTCGAACAAAACAGAAAAGGAGAAATCTGTGAATGGATTGAAAAGTGAACGGACCGGTTATTGGAATTATCGTATCATTGAATTGCATATCACTGAAATCTGTCGGAGTGGTGACTTCACTGGAAAGTGTGAAGTTGCCGCTCCACTTCCGATATTCGCATTTGATGCACTATTCCATACAAATCATTTTTAATTGCTGCTATTTGACTTTGCATATACTCCGTTTACTGCTGGCGCCATCTATTGGTGGAATATGGAACTAAATTAAATCATTTAAAGAAATGATATATATACTTAATTCAAATTTTTCAGAAAATGGTTTACACCAATAAAGAAATCAAATAAATAGTTTTGAAAAAAAATCACATTTAATAAGTAAGCTGAAATGGATGAATTAATTCAATCACACGTTACTTAAATTAGTAAATTAAGTATTAATTACAATTAATAAATTTGATATTTAATATTAAGTAATAATTTTTATGTAATAATATGATTGAAATAACAGATATTTGGAACAAATATTTAAAAATAACAATAGCAAAATTATTTGTTATTCAAAAAATCGTGGATTATGCATCTCTATAATTTAAATTTGTCTCACAACTGAAAATGACATTTAACAGTCCTTAAACAACTCATCTCGTGAATTTTTCGTTATGTCTGTTTTGAAAATCGACATTTTGACTTTGGTGAGTAAAAATAAATTTTACTATTTATCAGTTCGTTTTCTTATTTTGGTAATTTAAAGATTATCATTTAGTAAATATTATTCGGGATCTTAATCTTACTTTCTTTTTCAAAAGAATCTTTGTTATTAATGGTGTAAAGTTGAAAAATATTCGATTAGCGACATCCCGTACAATATGAGAATGTATTTGAGCGTTACTGTCATATCGTAATTCTTATTTTGAATATTTTTTACAAATAATATCAAGCAATAACTTTGTTTGCTATTTGATTCCTGTTTGTTGATATCTATCTGAAACTAGACGAATGAGCGTAGTTTAAATTCACCGCTTGTAGACATGCCGGTAGGGACCTGGTTCGATTACATAGAGTGATTTATGATATAAATTATTTCGTTTATTATTATGATTATTATGTTTCTGATATATGATTTTTATAAAATGTATTTATTTTTATTTATATTTTACACAATTTGGATTAAAAAGAAAAACTTTTTAGCGGGATATTAAAAGGTGCTTATGTAAATATTTGTGATAGTTTCTTCTGCAGTCATTATATAATTTTTGGTACCTGATTTATTAATTTTTATCCCATTAATGACGGAAGTTAATGGTATAATAATTGTTTTGCTACAATCATTATGTGATTACCTGTAAACTATCTTTACTCCTTGTTCAATTAAATGAAAAAAATATGTTTAGATTTCTCTCTATAGCTGGTATTTAAAATTGCTTTATACGGAAAAAGCATAGCAAAACATGCCAATTTTACTTACAGATTCTGGACAATATATTGCAACTTTAGATGAATTCTGCCATAACTGAGCATTATATTTTAATCTGCTGATAGAGAATAATTAGGACGAAAGGCTCATTTAGTAATCCTGAATCAGTGAAGATAAATTTGAAAAACAAAAGTTTGAGTACCTTTTATCAGTTAACATTAAAAAAATTTATTATGTTGTTAATTTAGGTAAGTGTTATTTAAGGCTTTCTTACTGTGAATTTGACCAAAATGAGAAAAGTGAAAACTTAAAATTGTTCAAATAGTTAATAATATGCAAGATGACATTATTATATTCCCAATTAAAATGTCTGCTAGTAATTTATATAATTTTAAAAAATATTTTGTGCATAATATACTTTAAGATATTTGAAATATGATTATTTTATGCATTAGATGTGCTTTAGTCTAATTATCTAATTTATTGAAATCGTATTCTATGTGACTGCTTTATTGGTAAGTTGCTTTAAATAGAAAGAAAAGATAATATGTTAAATATATCTTTAATGAAATGATATAGGCTGGGTATATAAATTATTTTATTTAAATAAACTATTCATATGCTCATGTTTTTCATAAAGAACTGTTAATTCAAGTGATTAAAACTGATGTTTCATTGAAAATACAGAATTTTCCTACCATAATGAAAAGGGAATGCTTATATTCTATCATTATCACACAGAATTGCTATTTGTAGAGTTAAAAGATTATCAAATTGTTTTTTTTTGTGTTCATTTTAAATATTTCCTAAATAGTGAAATCATTATGTAATATGATCTCCATTAAGTGATTAAAATTCTCTCTTTATACTCTTTTGGTATCATTTAGCAATTTATTTTAATGAGTTATTGTTGATTTAGGAATTTTTGAATATTATTCGTTGCAGATGTCAAAAATGCATAATATTAATATTTTGTTAAATGTGACCAAATTAAACAAAAAAAAAAGTTTCTAGTTTTAAAATGGTATGCCATAACTGATAAGAGTGTTGGTAAATATATGTACAGTATATATTCATTTTTTTTTTCTGATACAGAGATGGCATTTTAAAACAAGAATGTATTCAACAGCTTTTTTTTTTTAAACTTTTAACAATGTACTGATTATATTATAAACAGTGAACCTCAAAATTTTATATACATCTAAACGTGTTAGATTTGTTTTTACTAAACAGTCTAAATTTTGCTGTAAGAAAATCGTGTTTTCTTACTGTTACTACTGTTTGTTCTTTTCTTTCAGTGTGTAAAAAAAAGAATTACAAAATTGAATTGAATTCATTTTTTTAAAAAACAAATACAGCTCCAAATGATGCCGGATCTACCTCTATACTTAAGTATTTTTGGTATGATATGGAATACGTGTATATGGTATTCCTAGGATTTAGTTCTTTCTCAACTTCCCTCCACACTTTATATCGTCTGTTGCTTCTGTGCAGATTGAATTTGCTTTCATCAGAGGACAGAACAGTGTTCTAGAATAATTCTGGATTTGAAATGCAATTTTTCACAAAAAAGAAAAAGTCTTTTCCCCCTCTTCTATTGATGGAACTAATGAGTGGCTTTTTAATTGGAATATGGCCGTGAAATCCTATGTTTTGAAGAACATGTCTAACTGTTTCAACTGAAATGCTTCTTCCAATTTCTGAGGGCATCGACGATGTAAGTGTCAGGACGTATAACTTCGGATTTTCCTTTATTTAATATATAATCTTCATCTTTGCAGTAGTACTTAATTTCCTTAAGTTCTCTTCCTAGAATATTGACCGCAGATCCAGATTTTTGATACTTCTGAATTATTTTATTCGTGACTTTTCCCAATTAACAATGCAATTTCTGAAACAGATTTGCCATCTTTCGACCATTTGATGACTAAACAACGTACCTTTTCTTTCCTAGAACTCATTTTACAAGATTGTAAGATTGAAAAAAATAATTACATTCTTGAAAAACTGTTATTATGTTTTATTCATCCTGCACAATTTAAATAATACTGTAATGAATTTCTTTTTAAAAAAGTGGTAAGAAACTTATAAATTCGTTAAGTGTATTAATTTTGTGTCTTCATTTTTTGACAATGTTTTAATCCAGTACTTTTTTTAATAAATGGAAGGAAGTTGTTCTCTTAGCGGGAGAGATGTCAATAGTATTTATTGACATTGGGAAATTCGATTATTTCAAAATAAAGTTCATCTTTTTATTCATAAAATATTTCAAACTTTCAACGTGTATAGTTAATTTTGGGGTCTGCTGTAAATATTATTTTATATAAAACAATATTTTCTTGGAAGGTTAAAAAAATTTTTAGATTTACATTCTGATATTTATGGAATATGATAATATTTAAATATCATTATATCATTGTCTTTTTTTATCCATTTCTTTGACACCACTTTTTTTTGTCTCAAAGTATTACTAGCTTTAAAAATTTGTGACTTTTTTTCCAATTTTTGTAAATGATTAAAAATGTTTTATTGTAATATCTTTGATCTTATATGCAAAATCATAAAATTTGTAAAAGGTTACTTTTCTGATGCAAATTTATTAATAATATTGATTAAGATTGCTACTGTGATATAAAAAAAAATGATTTTGTTGCTTTTCTGTAAATAACACATTATAAGTTTTGATGAAATTTTAAATTGTTGGATGACATTTATTTCAATTTATAGAAAATCACAAATAATATATTTAAGCATTTTTTTTCCCCTATTTGAAAAAGTTTTAATTTTGAAAATTACAACTTTTTTTCAGTTTATGTAAGTAATATGAACATTGATATTATTTGCAACTGCTTAGCTTTATAGTTTTCATTCTAATTTAATTTCCTCAGTGTCTGAGCTGGTCTTTTCTTTTTTATATGCAATTCAAAATCATAATTTGTATATTTTAATTAAAGGATGAAGATAAAGTAGTGTGTTGCTTAGATAATATATAAAAATATTGTTTATATACTTTAAAAAGGAATTTTTTACTGATGGATCTAAATATTTGAGCATTTCAATAGCTAAGCACTGTCATTATGATTAGTTTCTATGAGTTCAAAGATGACTTTTCAAATGTATAATAAAATATTGTATTTAAAAAATTATTTTCTTTTCATTCCTTTTCTTTTATATAAAAAAAAAACAACTTCTATTTCTTGCATAGAACTATTCTTCTTTGTGAATCTTTGATTTTTAATTTTAGGTTAATTTAAAATTTTAGATTAATTAGGTTTTGATGTAATACAGCCTTTTTAAACATTTAAAGATGATTTCTATTTTCCTATCTAAGGATGTGTAGATTTTCTCTATAAATAAGCATTATTAAGTGACATAAGTTTTGTTTTGAAGTGAAAATAATTAGTGTGTCAGTGATTTTTCCTTTTGTAAATGGAATGTTCTGGGAGATAGATCCTTTAAATTATTTTTTTTCTCCCTTCATTTAAATAAATTATATTAGATCAGAATGGTGGTTTCTTTGAGAGTTAAGCACTGTTGAATAATAGGATGTTGAACATTTGGAGTGGTTAAAGTTACAGTAGTATCTTTCCTTTGTTTTCTAGAATTTTAATATCAAATTATTCTAATAAATTTAGAATAAGAAATGCAATTTCAAGAGTTCACTTAGATGCAAATTTAACCTGAGTATTTGAGTTGAATTGAATTTCTATGGTAATTGATATTTTACTACAAATGAAAATTCTTGCACCAGGTTGTAATAACAAAGCTAGTGATTTACTTGAATATCTTTCCCTCCCCTTCTCCCACCATCTTGAATAATAATTAAAAAAAAATAAAGATGATGTAATCTCAAAAAAAAAGAGATTAATTCTTATTAAGGATAAGTAATTATTAGAAATAAGAAACATCTATCACTGAATAAATATTCAGTACTTATTTTCATCTATCTCTGGATCCACAGTTTTAGATTGCCAGTGGGCCAAAAACATCTGATGATTGTTGTTTAAATGCAAAGGAACAAATCACGTTTGAATGATAGAATGTATTTTCAAAGGTTTGTCATGTTCTTTGTTTTTCTAACATGTTTTTCTCTCTGATATTTCTCACCTTGATGGATATATACTGAAGTTGATGGTTCACTGAAATGACGTCATCTTTCAGTATTTCTTTATACACATCTGGCTTTGTAAACAAGCTTTGGGAGCCAGCTTGTTTGACAAGATTATTTCTTTATGAGCTGTTAAACAATTAATATGGAATATATTTTAAAAAATTTCGCCCTATTTTTTTCTTTATATGACCGAAAAACATTGAATTTAATCAAATCAATCTGCTATAAATTTTGTGGGTGCAAATTAAAAAGTGTATTTATTAAAAAATAAAAGCAGAAGGGAAAAACCTGTCTTGAATTAACATCCTATTTTGTATTAATCCTGTTTAATGTCCAAAGAAAGCATTTTTTTAAAAAATCTTGATTTTAGTTTTGGCAAAACTACACAATTGAGTATTTTGATGGATTTGTTTAATGCAATTTCATTAACATTAAAAGCTTTATTACAGTTTTTGTATTAAATTGATCTGTAATTGAATGGAGTTTCTTTGTGTGTATGTGTGTGTGACACAGCAAACATTATCTAGACCATTTCTAATGTTATTTTGCCATTCTGTTAAATAATGTACAGCTATAAAAAATGTTCATTGAAGCAGTCTGAAATGTTTGCAAGTCTCTTTGTTTACATTTGACTGTTATCATTTGATAATTCATAATAAGACAATATGTATATGGTTTTAGGTTGACTTGAAGATTCTAATCTTTTGGATTTCCAACTAATTAAGACCATATTATCATTTTCCTATCCATGTATATTATAGTCATCTTCTTCAGGCATATTTTTAGATATCTAACAAAAATTTGTGAAATTTTTTTAAATCTCCCTTTTTTCTCTCATTTTCTTTTATCATTATTTCTTTTCATTTCAGTTGAGTGTATGTAGTTTTAAAGAAAAAATTTGACATGTATTTTAAATTTTAATAGCTGTATGTGTTCATCTGAACTAACCACAAAGGTTGGAATGCTTAGATTTTTTTTAACTATATTAACTAAAACAGGTTTTTCTCAAATTTTGATAATATGTTTTATAATTACATTTATTTGCCTAGGTTGGTATGAAAGAGATTTCTCTTTTATTTCTGAGGAAATTGCTTCTAATTGAAATTTGTTTTCACTACTGGTCTTACGGTTGTCTAGTAAATCTTGAATATTTTCAGAATCCATTGTTTTTTACAGAAATCTTTTGTTGAAATGAGAAGTGACGTTAAAGAAATTGTTACAAACAAAGTATCAGTTAATTATTTTATTAATTAGCTATTGACTGTTTAATGAAACGATTATTTTGATTACAATTGATTAGCAAAATGATTATTTCCTTTGCCACTAGAACTTCCACTGCTATACTTTGACATTTAAATAAAGCCCAGACCTCACTCATTTTTCTTTTATTAGATTAACTTTGAATTACTATATACAAGTTTTTTTTGGGGGGGGAAGGGTATAATTTGCACTACTGTAACTTTCACCCGCCCATTCCTTATTGGGTTTTGGCAAAAATTTATCAAATTTTTGCTAACCAGGGCTCAACAAATAACTGATGAAGATATTTTGGGTTAAAGTTCGAGTTATGTTTGAACAACTTTCTTCTAGATATCTTCAATTTGCTTGAAATTATATACATAAATTCATGGTTAGTAATTTTAAATATTTTAGATAATTTAATTACTAACCAACATGGTAGTTTTAAGTATTTAAAGATTTTAATTCAAAGTTGAAATTGTTCAATTTGTTGAGCCCTGAGAATAAAACTATTTCTTTTATATGTAGGTATAAGTTGGCCATGTACAATCCAAATTATGGCTCTTCATCATCTTCAAGCCATCAACAGCCAACATCCGCACCTTTTTCATCCACACCTTCAAATGTTCGACCTCAACGACCTAGATTTGGTTTCCCTGGACCAGCTGCTTATCCTCGACCAAGATCCTCTGCCAGTAAACCAAATCCTGAGTGTTATTCAGAATCAAGAGATCAATATGGATATTCTGAAGACTACTTGGACAATATGGGGAATAAATATCCCATGACATCTGATTATGGCAATGTTTATTCAGATGAATACCTGGAATCTGAAAGTTATGGAAGTGTTTCGGAGAACTGTATGAATACTCCCCGAAGATGTAGTTTTGGAAACTCTGATGCTTATGTTGAAAGCATGAGAGGAACGATTGACAGTATGGTAAATAATTATAGTAATTCCGCTAACGACACTAGATTGGACATTTCACTTTCTCCTATGCACAATAGTTCTCAAAATTCAACTGCATACTTTACATGTAATGAATCATTTTATGAATCCCCTAAAAGACCTTTATTTGTTGGAAATTTGCCTGCTTCGCCTTTACAATACTCTCCATCAAAGTTTCCACTAATGAATTCTGGTTATAATGCAGACAACAGATCAGACTTTCAAGGATGGTTTCAAAAGTAAGTTTTTGCAGTAGGGGAATATATATGTATTGTTTTTTGTTAACGAAAATTTCTTCAGAATAAAGAAAGTTTCAATAATTTGCCTATAAATTCCAGTTCCTTTGGCTTAAATTAAATTTCCTGTTAAACAATTTTTTTAAAATAACTTCATTTTCAAATTTTAAATTGCACAGTATTTTAATAATTAGTGATTTTTTCCTATAGAATAATAATTACAACTATGTGTGTTTACTATTTAACAGAAAATAAATTTTATCCTGCAACATATAACGTTGCCTTGGTTATAATATTTTGTTCTATGCTCGTAACATAAAAAATATTATGTCTTAAACTTTTACAAAATAAATTTCAGAGCTTCTGGCTTTTTTTAAATTTATGATAAAAATTGTTATTTAGGAATAATATTACTTATTAAGTAGTATTACCTAGCTTCTCGAAAGTGACCATTCATTTACTTTATGAAGAGAATATCTTTATTATCAAAACTTACTATGTTTATATAAATGAAACAAATTTGTTTGAATTAAATTGACTTTTTAGTATTTTTAAATATTTGGAGCTTTTAGCATTTTTTAAATATTTGGAGCTCATTTAAAATTTGAAAAAGAAATTTTTTTGCTGTTAATATAAGAAAACAATTTTTTCATTTTGTAATGTGTAACCTAGTAACATAATATATAATGTAACATTTAACATAATTGTTCTTTGTTATAGGGTGAGAACTAATTTTTCTTATTTTTTGTTTGCATTGAGCTTCCATAGAATAATGTTAAATTATTTTACTCGCATATATAGGCATAAGATAGTGTTAGCAAATGAATCGGAAGCTGCATTGAAAATCTCTAGAAATGCCAGGAAATATTAAGAAGTGGTAGGAATGATAATATTCAGTAGAAATAATTGCAAGTGTTGCTATAAATCTGTCATTTCAGTTAGTGAGCTGCAATTATTTGCAGTAATATTGCAACTATTTTTCTGTTGAAGACTTAATGCTTACTTTTTTAAGATTTTCATTTTTGGAAATATATCATTTTTAGAAATATATTTACTAAACGAAGTTAGAAAATTTACTCTTGTGATAGTCCCCTCGGGGGGGGGGGGCACCTCGAAATGAGGATGAGATGCTTCCGGCAAGGTGGTTGGATCTCGCCACCCTGGAGGGTACACTAGGGTGGGAACTGTGGGGGATCTGACTCCTCCCATCAATGATGGGACGTACTTCCTTCAGGGAGGGTTGTACCGCGGCCGGTGACGGCCCTCAGGACTCAACCACAATTCCCGCCAATGTTGCTGTTGCGGCGGTCCGGTCATTCAGTTTTTATGGTTTAAATCCGTGTGCCTTCGTGGCGGGTCAGAGAGTTAGTGACTTACTCTTGTGATAGAAGAATCAAGTAATAATTGCAACGTTTTGTGTAATTATAAGAAGTGCTTTAGATTGCCAAAAAATGTTCATATTAACTTAAATGGTTTTGCAAACATATCTGTTAGTCATTGTTTTTCCCTTCCAAAATTTTTATATTTTGTGCGTATGATTTCTTTAGAATTAATTGTCAAGAATGTCTTTTTCTTTAAATGTAATAATACTTTTGTATCCACAGTTGTTCAGAACTAATCTCTATATATTTGCTCTAAATCTTAAGTTATTATATATTTTTCAACTGCGATTTTGACAAAATATTAAGAATTATTCGACTTCTTTCTGTTAACAGAACTTTCTGAATCAAAATTATCTAATAATTTAGCTGATAATAGAGATAATTTTTAAGCTGATTTTAAATTATTTCTTAAATGTTTGTTGTTTAAATTTAACTTGGAATAAGGTGATTAAAATTTAAATGAAAGGTTTAGAAAAAATAAAGTGGAAGTAGAGATTTTTTTTTGTTGTTAAACGTTTTATTTTTTGTTTTGCATTGGTAAATAAGGAGTTGAAAGTATTTTAGTAAGAAAATTTACTTAGAAATTTATATTATGCAATAATATGAAGCATTAACTTAGAATGAAACCAGAAATTGATTTTCACACTTTTAAATTTTTAGTTTTAAGAAATAAACCCATAATTTAAATTATAGAGTTAATTTCCAATAAATGAATTCTATTTGCGGATATCATTGTTATAAAATATAAATGAGGAATTACTTTTGGGATTTATTTGTATTTTTCAAATTTTTCAAGCATGGTAAGGAGTGAAAAGTTTTTAATGTGATTGTATATATATTCAGAAGTAACACATTAATTATATTTGTTTTAGTTTTAAGTTACAAAAGTTTGTTTTGTTTTTAAAGCAACATCTAAGTATTAGTGTCTTTCTTATAGTAAAAATTATTTCCTCATAGGGATTTACAGCAGCATTCATTTCTTTTCAAATACCATAGGTATATATGAATGTACCTGTGCACTTTCTTGTAAAAAAAAAATGTGTATTTTGTTCTTTCTACTGTTTAAATTTTTGTTTAATATTTTCCAAGAACCTATTATATAAATGCATTTATTTTATATCTACAAATACTAGTCATTTTTTAATCTTTTTTAAATCCGTAAAAATTTAATTGATAGTTTTCTATGAATAGTACAGATCAGAACAGAAAAGAGATTGTTCCTTTGATTATGTATCCACTTGTTATGCTCTTCATCAATAATGATAAATATATTTATATGTTGCAATAATCTACAACAATTATAAATTGAGCATAGAAAATGTCAAAACTTTTATATTCATAGCTTCTTCATTTTTTTTTGTGTAATGCTAAATTTATTCTGCTTGTGTAAACTAATGTTAACAATTACTTCTTTTGTATGTGGATATACTGTTGTATTAGATTGAAAATTCTGTTGCAGATGTATGTTATCTATTTAGTAAGAGTCTCATAAAGAAAAATTCTTTTAAATAGAAGGTATTTGATACGTTATATATTTTATTTAACTCATTATAGTGTTAGGTGTCTGAATTTGTGGCTTCATATGTGTATTTTTGTACATCACAGTAGTAATTTAAATTTAATTCTGAATTAAAAAATATATAAGCATGCAGACGTATTCTTAGGAATTTGTATTTCTTTTACAGCAAAAAAGATAAGTTCAAAGCTGATTCTTCACTTGCTATAAAATCACGCGGTCCCAGGAAAAAGGCTATGGCTTCCAAGGTATAAAAATACATAACCTATTTATTAATTCACTTAGTAAAATACTTTGTTCTTCCATTTATTTATATAGTTGAGGAATATTAGTTTCTTGAAACTTTGCTCATGGTGCACTTTAGTGGTAGAATTTTTTTTTTTAAACAAATAAGCCACTTATTTTAAACAGTATTTTAACAAGTTTCAAATTTGTTTTTATAAGTTCATTTTAAATAAAAACTTGCTTGCAGACATGATTTCCATTTAATAAAAGTAACTTAAGTGAGTGAAAGTCAAATTATCAAGTGCCATATTTTCATCTTTTGTATATAGGAAGTCTACAGAGATAGTGATGCATATTTATTAAATGAGTCATATGTATTCCATTAAAATAAAATGTTTTCTTTTTTGAATTGATTTTTTTTGGTAAAGATTATTCTATTTTTTTCTTTGAGTAAATTTTTTTTTCTATGAGAATTAGTTTGTCTTTATTAGAAAACTATGTGAAACTAGTGTTTTAGTATTTTAATAAATTATTTCTAAATTAGGATTTAAAGCATTAGGAAGTTTGGTTGATCACAAAATGGGCCAACCTTCTCTATGAAGGGGCCTAGATGCAAAAAAAAAAAAAAAAAAAAAACATTTGGGGCCCTACATTGTTTGCAAAGTAATATATATATATATAATATAAAGTGGTGGCCAAAAGTTTGGACATTTTTTGAGTTTCATGTTTTTCAACTTTGCGTGCTTGTAGAATATATTAATTTTCACTTAAATACAAATGTTTATATATCAAATTGAAGGTAATTTATTACAAAAAAAGTTACGCTCATTTTAGTAAGATCTATCTTAGATTTGCATTTTTTTAAAGTGATACTTACACAATCAATACTTAGTAGGATAACGCTTATTTTTTAAGACAGCTTCACAGCGTCTTTTCATCGAGTGAACGAGTGTTTGGAGTTCATCTTTCGTAATCACATGATGCCAAGAATCAATTATAAATTCAATAAGTTGTCTTTTATTGGATGGACGTTTTTTTGGTACAAGAATTTTCAAGCGTCGCCACAAATTTTCAATTGGATTGAGATCAGGGTTGTTTCTTGGTCATGGTATACATCTATGCCTTTATTTTGAAACCATGCTTTGCATACTTTTGCTGTGTGGCATGGAGCTGAATGCTGCTGAAAAATAAATGATGCCTTTTTGGGGAAGAAAACCCTGATGGAAGGTTTCAATTTTGGTTCCAGGACAATTCCGATGTATTTTTTGCTATTCAGGATGCCATCAATCACTTGAATTCAGCCCACACCATCGGCAGACATACATGCCCAAATCATGGCATTTGTTGTTGTTTTTATAGTTGCTTCAATGCAATCAGGATGAAGCACTTCACCTACTCTACGTCTCGTGTATTTTCTACCATCACTACCAAAGAGCGATATTTTAGTCTCATCGCTCCAGATTACTTGCTTCCATTGATTTTCTGACCATTTAATGTGTTGCTTTGCCCACTTAACTCGTTTTTCGAGTTGCTTTTGATTTAAATATGTTTTTTTCCCCTTGGAATTCTAGCTTGTAGTCCAAATCCTGATAACCTTTTTGTTCTTGAACTTACTGCAATATCCGCTGCATTCATTTCACATCTAATGGCATCTGATGAAATTTTTCTATCTTGAAGGTATAGCCGTTTAATTTTTCTATCGGCAGTAGCAGTTGTGCATTTTTTTCTGCCTGATTTGGCCTTATTTTCCACTGATTTCGTTTTTTCATAACGTAAACAGAACTTTCGTACACCAGAACAAGTCACTGAACCACCAACTTGTCTTGCAATTTCGGCTAAGAGAGGCCATTTTCTCAATATGACAATTTGGCTTCTTTTTGTAGATATCCAATCAGTTCTTCTTGTTGGTGTTTTGTTTAAAATTAGTTTAATTTTAAAAAAAAGGACTTAAAATATTCAAAAACCGCAATACTCTATTTAATTATATTAGTATGCATCATTCTGCAAAATATTTCCACAACAATAACTCTTTTACCATCCAAATAACCTAAATTATAGTTACAGACATTTGATGGGTCCTCAGAACAGTGTTTGTGATTGGCTAGTACGCTTTTATTACAAAACACGTCATTATTCAAAATGATTTGTGTTTCGATTCATGTTTTTTGTTCTACTAAAATGAGCGTAACTTCTTTTTGTAATACAGATATTGTAATACTGTTTTTGTTATTAAATTTTACATTGAATTACCATCAATTTGATATCTAAACATTTGTATTTATGTGAAAATTAATATATTCTACAAGCACGCAAAGTTGAAAAACATGAAACTTTCAAAAAATGTCCACACTTTTGGCCATCACTGTATATATATACACAAATACGTACACATATTACTATTGCATGTTCATTTAATGCATGATTCTGTTTTTGCTGTTAATTACTTCAGGAAAATTACAACTTTTTGCAATTTCTTTTTCGATGCTTAGTGTAAGCAAGTGCATTTAAGCATTATGCACACATGCCTGACCGAAGACAATTCTTTATTAATTTTAATTCGCTGAAATATCGCTTCATATTTATTCTATTAACTGGCAATGTTTTAATGAAAATTTTAATACATTTAGAAATAGATCATTATAATTATTAATTAGTATAGATTGCAATATGTGTGGAGTATTATTTACATAACTTTCATTCAAAATCAAATCCTGTAGCAAAACAATCATTTGGATTAAGTTTTCCTTAACATCATTATTATAAATTGTTATAAAGATTTAGAATATATTTCTAATTCATGTTTTTCTAAAGTTTTTATATCAGTGATTTATTTGAATCTATTTTCTGTCTGTACAATAACAGTATCGGTTACAGAGTTGAAAAATAACATCTAAATTCCTCAATTGGGATTTCTATAATTTCATCTTCTGCTGGTTCAAATTATATATTTTCTCTTTTTTTCAAATTTATTTTTCAGAAAAATGTTCTGAAAGATTCAAATTACGTGCTATCGTTTTTGCTTTGTCTGAAAATGAGCTAAATATTATTCCTAAATTTTGAATTTCACTTTTAATATTATTGACTAAATTAAAAGCTAGTCGAGAACAATTGTTTTTACTTGAAATAGTTTATTGTGAGTGCTAATTTTCAACAACATTATAAAGCATACTATTAATCATGATATAAATGTCATTCCTTGTATTGAATCTAATAGACTTTTAGCTTCAGAACTGCTGTATCATTGCTATTTGCATCAATAAATTCTTCTATGGCATTAGAAGTTTGTTCAAACTATATATATATTTATTTAACCATATCTGTTTTGGCTTCCCAACATGTGTCACATAATGGTTTAAGATTAATGTTTAAGTGCTTTTGTAGAATGTCCTGTATTTTTGTAGATGCAGAAATTAAACAATATAAATGTTGCAATATTAAAAAAAAACTGCAATATATATTGCTGGAAGCGGTATCACAAATTCATAAATTAAAAGAGTGTCGTAGGTAAAACACATAAATTGTATGAGGGTTTAAAACAATATTCTAGATTGTACACCTTTTTATTTCGTTTTCATGTATCTACTGTTGTATGTCTGTCCACTACAATCCATAATATTTAAATCAAGCTCACTTAATATTTCCAATATAGCTTTTACTAGTTCTTCTCCAGTCACATCAGTTACTTCAATAAACTCGATAAATGACACATTTATACTTAATCTTTTCTCTTAAAAATTTACATACTTAATAAAGACTGAAGTTTGTTTTTTATGGAAAATATCAGAAGTAGAATCTATTTGGGTATAATATGTGGCTGCTTTTGTGTCATTTTTAATTTTATTAAGAACTTTGTTTCCTAAAGCAGGAATGGTTTGTTCTTGTGATATATGTGCTAAATAATACACAATACTATTTTTAGAATTTTTTATTCTGTTTATATGATCCATAAGTACAGAGGCGTATTTAATAATAATTCCATTAAATTAAAAAAAAAATTCCATTATTAGGCGACTTATTATTGCAGGGTTTCATTGAAGTGGAAGATTAGATATGATTCTATTTTTAGCATCTACTACAGTTCTTTGAAATAGTAATCTAAGTCTTTCCATTTCCCTATTTATGTTAACTTGATTTGTTTTATCAATACTCGAACATAAATTTTGTCTTTTCAGTAATTCTTTCCAAGCAATAAATGAATTAAGTGACAAATAGAACGCTCATGATCTTGAGTTACAGCTGCTAACTTTCTCCATGTATTATTGATACTTATAAATTGTGTAGATTTTTCATTTCCTCTGGAAAATAATGTACAGCAAAAAAAAAAAAAAAAAAAAAAATACAGATATAGAGTTTTGCATTTTTGAATAAATCAATCAGCTGCATTTCACCATTTGATGCTTTTTTTTAAAAAGTAGTAATTAAGAGAAAATGATCTTACAGCATTCTTAGCAAAAACTCCTTTGTGTTGTACAGATCTATTTCTAACACAAAATATTTTAAACTAATCAGTTATAATTCTTGGTCATAAACCTGTATCACTTATATGCACTTGATTACATTTGTAGTCATTTTCGTCATTATTTTCCGATTCAATCATATGTGTATAAACATATGGTTCTTCAAAGATTTTCACAGTTTCGACACTTACATTATAAGAGTGTGTAGTTTATGCAAAACTTTCTTCGCCAATTGAAGTTTGAGTTGTAACTTCTGAAGTCAAAGCAATTTCATTGTCAGAATTACTTTGTAGATAAGAAAACAGATCTACTCATGACTTTTTTGAATTTAGCTTTTCTTCTTTTTTCTTTTCTGCTAATTTTTTTTTGAAACTGTATCTTGACACCCAGAGGGTACTTCCTTGGCATAGACATGTTTAGATCTAACAATATTAAACTTTTTATATTATGAATTATCAAAGTAATATATGCAATTTAACCTAGTAGGTGTGGTCAAATACCATACTTTATGTTATAATATGTTGCACACTTACACTAAACTGTAATATATATATAAACTTCGTATATTTCAAAACCCATTGATTGTTCAAGTTAAATTTCTTCCTCTCTTTCTATCCCTTTATTACCGTTTAGAGCATTTTTTTTAGTTCTTGACCAGGTTGGAGGCCCCTCAATCACATGGCCCTGGTGCATAGCATCCGCCGCACCCCTCAGATGGCCGGTCCTGATCACAAATCATTTATACACGAAAACATAAAAGTTTTGAATATAACAGTAGTATAATATTTGGGAGTAGTTTAGTAAATTGATTTCCAGTTAATGAGCAGTGGCTTTCTATTGATAATTTTAATTTAAAAATTTATTTTGTAAAGCAATTTTAAACTTAAAACAAATAGCCTTTTTCCTTGATGAAGTTATTTAAAAAATGTATACAATAACATTTTAACCTTTTTATTAATATAATTTTCAAAAATTTTTGATATAAAAAATAAAGTAGAACTTTTTTTTTATCTTTCATATGTTTAAAAGTCTAGTTACATTTAGAAAAAGTGTTCACTTTACTTAAAACTTTTCTAGTAGCAGATTTTTTTTCCTCTATAATTCAAGAGTTTTCATTTGCAATTTTAAACTAAAATCTTTTGATTAAAAATTCTTGTCTGATGTTTTTTAGAGTGAATGGCGATGCACAGTTTGCTCCATTGATTTTACCTCTAGTATACCTTACGACATGCATCTTCGAGGAGCAAAACATGCAAAAAAATTGAAATTGCAGGATGCTCTTCAATCAATTCAGTCACAAGGTAATAAATTGGATTATTGATTGATTTTCTTTATCTATACAATTATTGTTTAAGTGAACAAAGTAATTTTATTCAATAATGAATTATCTTTTAAAGCCTGACATCTTATTTATAAGTAATATGCCCATCTTTAGTAGTTGTTATACAATACCTTTTTTTTTTTCCAGTTGCTCAAAGTAAAGAAATAGCACCTCTTGGGAAATCATTTCGATGTGAATTATGTAATATCACAGCAAATAGCTCTCTTCAATTGCAAACACATCTTGAAGGTATATATTTTCATTTCATATTATGTGCAGCAAAATACCATGCATATAATGAATTTTACCTTCTTTATTTTTAGTTTGTATAATTGCAGGTTATGCCTTACAAGAATGAATGCATTATATGTTTGTATTTTTCATTGTAATTGTAATTCATAAAAATTTATTAAATGAATATAATTCTGTTTTAAAACTCAACAATATAAAACTTAATTTGAATTAATTATAATGACAGTAAATAAAAAAAGTAATTGTTAATTAAGTACTTATAATTTCTGTAAAGTGCATTATTTTTTTTTCTCTTCTTATTTAAGATAAACATAACAGTAGAACTGTAATTCATGGTGTTCTATTTTTAATTATAAAATATTATTAACAAATATCAGTCAATCTTTGTGCAAAGAAAGTGTATGTTGAATAGTTTATTGAATATTTTCAAATAAATTTTATTTTGGTATATTGCTTTTGTAGTTGAATTCTGATGTTAATATTTTTTCATTGTTTTAGGGACTAAGCACAAGAACAAATTATCACAGCTGCAGCAATCAAAAGAGAAGAACACTGAGAAAGATGCTAAAGCTGCTCTTGAAGTGAATGGAAAAAGTAAGTTATAAATAAGAAATATTCATTTAAATTTATCAAGTATCAGAGCATATTTAATAATTAATCTGGTTTTTCTATATAGTTCTTGAAATTCATATTTAAATTATCAAGCATTTCATGTCTAACTGACTATTCCTATTTGCATTCATATATTTTCTTTTAATTTTATCAATAAATTGTTACTGGTGCATTGCTGTTAATTTGCCATAATTCTAGTGGATTATTATCATCAAAAATTAAATGTTGTAGCATTTAATTCATAGTTGATAGTACTACAATAAAAATTCCTTTTTCCAAAAAGTAGAATAAAAGAAAACTGTATTTAAAAATGACAGTAAAAATTTAACTGTTTCATAACAGAGGTGTTTTGTGTTCATGGATTTTTATATTTTAAAATCTTGAATTTAGGATTTATTGTAATTTTTTTATTGGTCCTATTGAGCAGTTTCTGGTTTTAAAAGCTTTTATCAATTTAATATCATCAATTTTCATTGAAATTTGATTTATTTTTTTCATTATAATAAAGTTTATATTTATAGTTATTAATTATCATCATATATAATTAATATCAATTTTCATTGAAATATTTGTCCTTATCATTATAATAAAGTTATATTTATAATTATTAAATCATATTTCTATTGAAGTCTAGAAAACAGTGTGTGATGTATTCAGTAATAGTGGTATAAAAATTTTAGGTAATGGTGCTGCTGTTGTAAGGCCTTTACCTGCTGAATTTGGGGAACCTCAACAAACAAAAATGTGTAAATTTTCTTGTGACATTTGTAATCTCATACTTAATTCAGAAATTCAACTACAACAGGTATATGATTTTTGTTGTTTTATATGTCTGTGATTTTTTTTATTATTTATTGTTTTACTTTTTAATCAGTATTAAATGGATTTCATTACTTAATATATTGTATGTAATTTCTTCTGTGTATGTATGTAATATATGATTATAATTATTACAAATAGGATTCTGAAAGATTATTTCATATCATTTAAACGTCTTTCTCATATTAGTGTCCAAAGTTTAAAGTACTATATTTCTGTACATTTAGGCTTCTGTCTTGAATGTTTTTTTAACATCACTTTTTATTGGCCCTCTCAGATAACCACATTCCCCTGGTTCCATTGTTGCTCTGGTTTTTTTAAGCTATTGAGGATGACTTATTATGACATATGCTTTCACATTAAATTCCTCTCTAGGCTTAACAACATATTCAACCATTACAGTCAATATCATCAATGATTCTATTAATGCATAAAAACATCAGGCTTTTGAAACAAAATGTGTTCTGTTCAGATAATGTCCATGTTTTCTTTCTAAAGTTTGGTACTATTAGTATTTATCTCTCCAAGGTCACAAGGGATTTGGTAATTTTTATGAATTATTGGAATTTTGCGAGTGCAAACAGTGTGGCTGGCATGCTTATTTTGTAGTGACCATTATAATTTCTCCTCTCATTTGGGATTAAATTTTACTGTAGCAAGAGTTTTATTCAATTTCATTTGTTCAGTCATGATTAAAAGCATTGCATTTCGAGGACAATGCTTAAATTTATTATTTATAATTTATGGATTTTTACCATTGATTCTGAAAGTGATAAAGCATTAAATTATTGATGGTAAAATGGAATTTAGAAGAGGATTGTTGTTTGCTTGAAGCAAGATAAAAGTTGGGACGTTCTCTATGAATTTAAATTGTATGATGTCGATATGCATTGATTGTCATTTGAGATTTCTCTTGTGACTTAGAGGCAATAATTATTGCAATATTTTTGAAGTAATTTAATGTTAATTCTAAATATTTATATTTTCAGATTATTTCACTTTTTATATTGACAACTGTATTGCTTTAGATACTTTCAATAATCATAAAAGGATCTGCACTAATTTTTAATTTTTAAACATTGAGTATTTTAATTAAAAAATCATTATTGAAAGTATATCTTTTATCACATATTTAAAAATGTTTTAATTGTATGTTAGTTACTATTTATACATTATTTCATTAATTATTATATTATTTATACATTAAAGTTTAATGAGTGTTTGGAAGAAAGTAAAATACATGGGATAAGACCAGCAGTTTCCCATTTATCTATCCAAAAGAGGTTAAAAGTATAAAAAAGGGACCATATTAATATTCTTGCCTGTATTTCATTTTATTTGAGCTCCTTAAATGTAGATATACTATTAATAACATCTGTTGTCGTACTAATATTATGAAATGCCTAGTACTAAATCCACCATAATTGAAGATATATTATGTTACTTTGAATTAAATGCTTTCATTACAATACTCTCTTTTCCAATTCAGCATTTAGCAAGTAAAAAACATCAAGCCAAAGTTGAAGGAAAACCATACAACAAGAAGAAATTAAAACGAAAAAATGATGATGTAAGTAATGAGATAGACTTATTAATCTATCTTTTATAATTAAATTTTATATGCATTTCTTTTGAAACTTATGATGCTATCTTTTTTTACCTTTGTTGTCTGAAAACTTTAATTTAAAGTTCTTTATAGTATTATTATTAAACTTATCTTGTTTATGTTACTGATGTCTAAATAACATAAATATAAAGGGATATTTAAACTTAGAAACAGGTTTACAAATTTTTACGAGATTTTGGGTACATTTGAATGTCTCAGAATAACATGCGTGTTAGTTATTATTGCTCATTTTCCCTTCCTAACCCTCTCTCCTAAAATAGAATCCATAATTATGTAAGCTGTCAAAGCTATACAAGCATTAGACATAAGATCATACTATATATTTACATCTGTTCATTCTTATATTTGAGACACCCTCCCCAATTCTGTTGCAACTTAGTCTTTTCTTGTTTTTAATTAATTTACTATTGTGTCTTTATTTGCATGTTGCTGTTTTAAATAAATGCTTTTAATGCTTTGCAATATTTGCTTTATTAATTCCTATCAATAGGAATAATGCATCGAAACATGCTTCACTCTGATAGTGGATGGTATTAAATATGCATTTAATCTATTCACTTTTCTTGCTACGAAGCTACATTTAACTTTCAATCTCTGCATTTGTTGTTATTTTGTAATTTGTATGCTAATATAAAAATTGACCTGAATATAATTATGTATTTAATTTTAATTATTGTACATATTGGAACAAATAATTATATTTGTGCAATATTTTATACATTATTTATTTCATTGAAGGTTGTAGGAAAAGCTTAATATAATTTCCATTCTGCAAATGCTCATTTCTCTCAAATAGCATTTAATTTTAGCATTTATTTATTGTTTAAATCTGTTTGCTTTTTGATAGTGAATATAATAAAATATTTAATTGACAATTTAATCCTATTTCTATCATTAAACTTAGTAGTTTATAAAAATCATATGATATATTTATTAAAATGAAATATTTTGCTGTTTTATTGATTGTAAAAGAGAAAATATTTCATTTCCTTTATAATTAGGGTCAAACTTAATTATCAAACAAGTTTTATTTTTTTAAAATATGGATATTAAATAGAATTATGACCCATTCTAAATTGTTACTTATTTTTGTATGGTTTTAATATACTCATTAAAATTAATTCAAAATACCTTTTTCACATTTTAATAAATACCTTTTACATATTTTATTCTTAAAAATCATGAAGACATGACTTTGCATTTATAGTCAGTTTTTGTTTTGAAGCATTGTGATTTCATGAAAAATTAGAAATTAGTATAAGAGCATAGATAAGAATCCTTTTTAAATATCAATATAGAATTGTTTTTCCTTATATACATTTTGATTTTAATTAATATTTAGGAAAGTGAAGAAAAAACGGAACAGAAAACTGTTGACAATGCAACAGAAACAAGTGCTGCTATAGAGACAGCAACTCAAGAGTCTGCAACTAATGACATTTCTGAAGCCAAGAAAGAAACATCAAAAATTGGTGAAGCACGCAAAATGGTTGTAGGAGTTAAAACTTTATCTGCTTGTTTTGTTCAAGGAGATACTCTACAGTAATTGGCACCATAAAATGGTGCATGAAATGTTTATTCTGGCATTTCACATTGTTTTTGTACCATTTGCACATTCCTAACATGAACTGTTTTTCATTCTCTGCTTCATATTATATGGATTAGTGAGTTTTAAATTGTGCTTCCTTAGATTTCAATGAGTGGTATGTTTGATGTGAGAAAATGCTTAATTTCTTGTTAATTCTCATTTTTCTCGCATTGAATGAAATTCAAAATAGATATTTTTGTTTATTTATTAATTATTGATTGAGAATTTGATTCTTAACTACTTTTTGAGATTTTTAGAAAATTATTATTTATATAAAGAAATTAATGGTTTTCTCATATTGATCATTCTGAAAATAATAAATTGTTCAACAAAGTATATTTTATATTTAATTTAAAACTACCAGTTTTGTGGATGGAAACTTTGTTATGCTTTTCTCCTTAACTCAGATTTTTGCATTTTAAATTTGTTTAACATTTTGTTTCTTATTCTCCATGTATTATAATTATTGGGGAAAGGGAAGTTCACATTTAATAAATTCATTCCCCCCCCCTCTTTTCATTCTATTGGAAGGTAATAATTTGTTGTTCAATAATTATTTTGTATGCAATTATGAAATTTTTAAGAGGTTTAGTAAGTCCACTTGGTAATGATTAAAATTAAATCAGTGCTTTTGTAAAAATATTGCACACACAAAAAATGCTATTATTAATTTCATTTTAATGTATTTTTTAAAAATTTTGTAGAGGGATGGAATGTTATAATATGGTTGTTATTAGTAATTTCATTTTAATGTATTTTTTAAAAATTTTGTAGAAGGATGGAATGCTATAATATGATTATTATACATGCTATAAAAGTAAAGTTAGTTCTCTTTTTGTCTGTTATAAAATAATGAAAAGTAGTAATTTTTATTTATTAGATCAGATTTTTCAAAATTTTCTCTAGTTTTTATGAATACAATGGATACACTTTTAAAAAAATCTTTTGTTTCTTTTGTTTTGTTTATCAGATATTTCTTTTTGCTAAAAATATTTTCTATTTGAATGTTAAGTACAATATAAAAAAAATTATAAAATTGGTTCTACCAAAAAATATGAATGGTTAGTAATAACCAAAGCATTTTTAAAAAATTATTTGTGAAGATACCCAGAAAAAAAATGTGCTTATTAGAACCTTGGGTCATTCAATACTAATGCCTGGTGTTTTTACTAATCTTAAAATTGTAGATGTTTGATTCTTTTTTTTTTTATTGAACTCAGCATTAAATTTTGATTTAAAATGTCCCACTTTTTACATTTGGTCAAATAATTTATTTTGAAGATAGATAAATCTAAATAATTTCATAGTTTCTATTTTTACATTTATTATACTAATTCATTAAGCATAATCATTTTTTAAACATGAGTCATGTAGATTAATAGTTATCTTATTAGAAGCATACATAGCATATTTTTTCCCATTATTTTTAAAAATGTATTTCCTAGCAATTTTATGTGATTTTTCTCTTTATAATTATTCTCTAGATGTTTACTTAAACAGCATATAAAGGTTTGAAACCATAAATTCAAATTTCCTATGATCTTCCAGGTCATGGTTTTAATTGGAATTTGAACAAAATTATCTGTTGATTATTCTATTTTGTTTGAATGAAAAAAGTTTGTGGATGCATTATTTATTAGTCATTTTATCCCTTTAAAGTTATCTTTGTATTTATGAAAAAAAATGTAAGCAAAACTATTTGAATAAATTGTACTATTATATATATATATATATATATATATAAATCTAAAGACGCATTTCTTTATTCAACTCATCCTATTGGAATAAAATTACATGGTTGCTAATAAAATATTGATTTTCTAAGAATTTAATTTTTGTATACTAATTATTGAATAGTTTTAAAAGCATTTTTAAGAAGAAGAATTTGGAAACCTAATTGAGATTTCATGCTTCCATATTTTATTATATTCAATGTACTTTAAATAAATTGAATATATCATTGACTTGCAGCAGAAACCGAATTCATTATAAATAATTGCATTTTAAAATTAGTAATTTCAATTTTTGAAGGTTTATTATTATTTTCAATTTGGCAGCTAATTAGTTTTTTTTATATATTCCTATTTTAAATTTTATTTTATATATTACAAGCACATATACGAACTTTTATACATATTAATTTTTTTTATGTCACTTCCATTACACCACTGAAAACTTTCTTCAATATATGAAAACACGATCTTGTATATATCCTTAGTAGGAAATGCAGCATACATTTGTCAGTGTATGTATACATTGCCATAAATTATTGCTTAACATCTTATGGAACTATATATAAATAATCTAACATCTTTTTTTTTATTTGAAAAAAAAATTATTTTAACTAAACTATTATTTTAAAATTAATTATAAAGTTAAAATTGGATTTCTGAAAAAAAAACAAACATTTATATATTTTTTTATTCTGGTTACTTATATTAAAATAAGTTTACTTTTTGGTTTTATATCAATAGTTCTGTTTCTTTATTTCAAATGTATAAATCTCATAATTTAATATATGCAGCTAGAGAGAAAATTGCACTTTAGATTAGTTGTTTTTCTAAGGGTGAGTTTTCATGATAAAGATTCATTCTTGGTACAAAATTCATCCAAGTGACCAAATATTAGTTAATGCTCAGGTTTATTGTAACATAAGACTTGCAAGTTTTTCATGTAAGGAAATTAGATGGACTTAAATTTGAGTTGTCTGAGCTATTGTCCTCGGACAACTCAAAATTTTTTACTGGTTCTAATAAGTTTTATCCAGATTTAGTAAAGAGATAGTTTTCAGCTGTTAAAAGGGATTTTCATTTATATTGGATGGCGAATGGGAAAGTTGGAAATATAGTTGATGCAATGTGAATGGGAAAAGGTTTTGAAATATTGTTTATTAGTGAAAAAAATAGTTTGAGACAGTGTTATTAAAAAAAAAAAATTTATCTGAAATTTTTTTAAATTTATTTTTGTCAGTATGGGAATTGTATATAGCATTAGATTAGGTTTATCGGAGTAGTTGCGTTGTATATTGTCTCATAAAAGTATACTAGTAATAACTGTCCTTAAATATTCAACTAAAGAAAGGAAATTAAAAAAATTGATAATTTTTTGCTATAGTGCGCTACGTTATTTTGTATGATGTCATACTTACAAAAAACTGAAAATTCAGAAAGTTTGTTAGAAATGTGCAAAGAATTGTTCATTTTTTAATAAAAGTATTGGTTATTTTATTTTATTCGATGTAATTATTAAACTGGAGATCTAATATGCTGGGTACCCAAAATCTATTGCACTGTCATATATTTTAAAATATTTCTATGAAGCATTTGTGCTTAGTTTCAACTTTGCTTTTCTTGCTGTGCTGTGATTTATATTACCACCTACTATCATCAGCTACTCAAATTCCAGGTTAGCTATCTATCATAATTTATATTTTTAATAGTTAATTTATGTAATAATTTATCATAAAAATATATCTTTACACAGTGATTAAAATGAATTATATTTCATTTATTACTGTTTTTACTTAATTTTGTTTCATTTGTTTTGTTGATGAGTATTTATCATTAGTTACTATGCGTGTTTGAACATATAGAAGTGAGAAATTGTTCTTCACTTAGTCATCAAGCTGTACGTTCAGGCAGATGTATTCTTGAGTTTTCTTTTTCATATGAAAAAATAATTAGCAAGAAGGTTAATAAAAAATAGTTTTATGTAAGAAATATTCATTATTTACTAACTAGATTTTATTTTATCCATTGTCATTTGATAAAAAGATTATCTAATAAATATATATTAAAACATTTTGGTTTATTTAATGTTGGATTGAATGAAATATATATGAAAATTATTCAATAAACAACAGCCAAAGGCTGCTACAAGATACTTGTGGACAATTCCAGTATCTAGATTAGTTGATAACCTCATGAACAAAACGCACAATCAGGTGACATTAGCAGAACAGTAAAGAAAGTAACAGTAAAGAAAGCTGTTTAAGGACAATGATTCCATTGAGATATTGTCAAGCTAGTTCAGAAGCAATTCTCAGAACTCCACAGAAAAATACTAGTCTATTTTGTATTCCAGTGGAATAAAAATATTAACCATTACAGTAAATTTATGTATTGAACACCCCTTATGTTTTAGGTTGCTCTTTTTTTATCTTTATACAGTAATATGTGATTTGTTCATGATTAAATGATTTTGGTATATAATGAAAAAAATATTGCTGTAATAAATTATACAGGGCTCATTATAACAAGATTTTTTGATCACTTGACCTGACCTTTCTTTAATGAACGATTTGTATTTACTAGCTCCTTTGCAGACTCTTATCCAATCTACCTCACATTTATTGAATAACATGCACATAAAAGGTACCCTGAATTTTTGTCTTGGGCATCATCCTTTTGTACTATTTTAATGGAAATCCATTTCTTTTTATTAAATTTTGGAAATTATATTTTAGTTACTCTTTGTAAATACTCTTCTGATGCATATTTTTTTATTTAATAGCAATATTTGTGCAGAGATCCAAAAATCTAAACAATATTTGGGAAAAGTTCTGCTATTACATTATTAACATTTTATCATTATCATTTATTACAATATTGAGCTTCAAATATAGGTGTGTAGTTGCACTTTTGTTTAAAAAAAACTGCTTTCCAGAACAATAATATCTTTTAGAAATTCCAATTTTTTAAAAGTGCTATATTGCACATATGATGAAACAAACACATCCTATCTGTTACTTATGCGTCTCAAATTTTAATATTAAACATTCTTCAATATGAATTTCAAATGCTATAAAAGTACTTGATGATGATGCAAAATATTTACATCACATATGGTGTTTTAAATTGAAAATTCATTAAATTTAATATATATATATATATAATATAATATACACTTATTAAATTTAACTTTCAAATGAATAAAATAATTAAAAAGTTTTTTTATTCAATAGCATTCAATTAAAAGTTTTCTTTTTTGTTGTGCTGTTATCTAAATATTTTAAATATAGCATATAAATTTAATTCAACTGCAACTAGACCTTGAGATTATCGACTTTTAATAGCATAAGATCTTGCTCATTATATTGTTAATTTAATAATAAATGCAGATTTCCTATATGAATTCATTATCTAAGACCTTAATGATATTTTATGAGAAAATGCTAATTACAATACAAATATTTCATTTTATGATGAAGATGTCTAATTTACACATTGAAATCATTAAATTGATCACACTTATAACTTGTTACAACTAAGCCATTTCATTAATATATAAAGCAATAGTGTCAGCAATTTGTAGAATATGTTTTGGTTCATTATTTAATAATGCAAGTGAATTTAATGATAGCTGTAGGGCGAATTCAATGTTTTGGAAGAAAAGGTGTGAAAATGATATTTGAGTACAAAGCTGTTGAAAAGATTTATTTGTTACTTGATTACAAAGCTCTTTAACTGGTAAATGAAACATCATAGTTTAACTCTCATACACAACAAATCATTCAGAAGGCATGCAGCTTTATAGTCCATGAACACTGAGAATTGGGGAGGAAAAAAGGTGAATGTACAACTTATGTAGAAATCAAGAGAAAATTCTGTTGAACACTCACATGTACAAAAGATATTTGTTCTTGCCTGCTTTACCATATGTAATAGTGCCTATTTCTAATGCTAAACAAAAGCACTTCACAACTCAAAACAATTTATTCAGAAGGCATTAAAAATTGGAAGACAGTATGTTAAAACAGGTCAATTTAAGGTAGGAACAGACATGATATATGGCTCAAGCAGCTGATAAAGTTGTAGGCAATAAGCGATGGTTAAAGAAATGGCCATATTTATCATTAAATCTTTAACTGCACTGTATAAAGAGCAGCAATATAAGTAATGAGATTATTTATTTAGAACAATTTTCTCTTAGTTTTTGACAATGACTCTGCAAACTTTCTGGGAATAAGCTTGAGGAAAGTTTCAGTTTTCCATCTCTCTCTCTCTCTCTCTCTCTCTTTTTTTTTTTTGCAAATATTTGTTCAGAATTAAAACTTTCCTCCCACATTACATTGACAAGATGTAATTAACAACAAAGAAAGTTAGGAATGATTTGAATAAAAACACACTCAGTAGTAGTTAAATGTATATAAAAGAATTAAGAGGATTTTATTTTTGTTTGAAGTTTTTAAAAAGATTAAAAAACACTGGTAACATATAAATATTGTAAAACATCTAAATTGTAAATTATCAACTAAAATATATGCAAGAAATACTGTGTTGACTTTCACAGATCACACTGAATCACAAATGTGATAGTTATAAAAACAAAATGGTTATGAAAAGTTAACACCTTGAGAAAATGTGGCCCCACAAATAAAAGGAATGTCTTAAAAAATACTTGTAAAATCAAATACTATATAACCAGCATGTGTATAAAATTTAGATATACAATTTTAAAATATTGACTATCAATTAAGAAATTCATTACAGTAAATAGGATTATAGAAAGGGGGCAAAATTATATATGAAGAAGAAGACGGGGAAGGAAAAGCAATAGTATCTTAGACATAATTTAATTATATTTCCTTTTTTTTTTTTTAAAAAAAAATACACTTCATTTCTTAACCAAAATGCTCATTGATATCATCTTTTCACACCATGCTGGTTAGTTAAATTTAAATAAATTTGTTTGAAAACAAACTTAGTTCTACATCTCATACTTAAGCCAGAATGACCATCAACATTGATTTCAAATGTAATGATTCTGTTTTATAATTAGGCTACAAGTAACTTCATTATAACTTTTAATTCTATTCTAAATCGGCAGCTTCAAAAAAATATTTTAACTTTCTTCAAAATACTTTTAGCTTACATCTCTAGTTGTGCAATAAAAGTATAAGAATGAGTAAATTAAAATGTAATGTTTAAGTAAACGGGAAAAAATTTCTACACAGCACTGCATTAATTTATGCATACATTTTGTTTGAGCATTATTTTATCTAACAGATCACAATTGATTCAAAGGGGGAAAGAAACCAAAACTTGTAATGCAAACGGAAATAGGCAAATCTGTACATGTCAATTGTACTAATAATTTACAAGCCAGTCAGTCAGTTCCCAATCACCATCACATAGTCTTCTAAAAATTTAAATATAGCTCTACAATGTCTTTTGTTTAATCACAGCCCAGTAGTGGTTGGTTGCTAGTGGAATGTTAACAGGTAAAGTGAAAGAACTTTACAGTGATTATTTACAGGACACTCAGACAGACGCAAGGGACGGCCGTACTATCACGTTGGCACTTCTCACTTGTGGCTAATAGTCAGTAGTAGTCTCTCTTGGGAGCAGCAGATGCCTTCTTACCTTGCCACAAACTATTCTGGATTGTAAAGGCATCAATTGTTGCAGTCAGATGCTTCGTGTGAATTTGAGTAAACGATTTGCCCCCAGAATTGTATCTGTAATTATAAAAAGAGATTAAGGAAGGAGAAAATAATGATTATAATTTTTTTTTGTTTTAGGAAATTATTACAAATAAAATTGCATTGTTAGCTACAAAAAATGAATTGAATAACATATATGAGGATTAATTTGGATTTACAATGAATCAATCATTATTTAATAACTGTTGAAAAGTTTAAAAACATTGTAACCATTTGGACACACACACACAAAAAAAAATTGTAAAGAATATTGGTCATGCAAATTATATTATATATCTTTATTAAAAAGAGAGAGACATACATCTTACAATTTATTCTAACCAAATTTATAGGACTTAATTCAACTAATAACAACATTTGAACCATTTCTATTAGAATTAGAGATTCTATTAGAGTTACTTTTAATGTTAAAATATTTTTCAAAAAGTACATGAAGGTTACTAAATTATACTTAAGAATTTAGTATTAATCATGATTCCACTTAAGAGTTACATACAAATTTACACAGATATTACCACTTAATGAATTCAGAATTCACACTGTTTGATAAAATTTATTTCATAAAAACTACTATTAAAATATACATCATCATGCTTTAAAAAAGTTAATAACATATATTTCAAAAATTGAAAGAATTAACTATTAAAAAAGTTTTATTAATATTATAACTTTTTGACTAAACTAATTATTTTTTATTTGTAGGTGGTGAAGTAATTAGACAAAAGACAGCTCCAGAAAGTATGCAGCTAAGGTAAGGGCCATTTTGTTAAAGCCTTGAAGGATAGGACTTAGCAATATATGCCCATGTAATTGCAATACTTCATATTAGGATTCCTCAAGATTATAGGTCCTTTGAGTTGCAAGTTCTGCCACCTGATGTATATTCTACTGTTTGCAGTCCATAAATTTTTTAAAGAAAGGTTTGGGAATGGGAGAATTTTTATGCAAAAATATATTTTCAAGCAGCACTTTTTAAAATACAAAATCTGGAATACTAATTATTATTCAAATGATTAAATCAAATATGAAATCACTTACTTGTAAAATCTATCAAACATTTTGTCTGTAATGGCTCTAGGACCAATTCCATACATTTTAATAACTTCTTCTGTCTCAGGATTATAGGAATAAAGAGCACGAAATTGGCATCCTGCATCTCGAAACAAAATAAGGAAGTGCTTTCCTTCTGAGCGCTCGATTTCCTGAAGAAAATAAATTATGTCAACAGTTATAGGTTTTATTAGATTAGAAAAATTGGTAATTAACATTATAAACTAATTTAAGTATTCATAAGCAAAATAGCACTTGTGCCTTAATAGTGAAGAATGATTTTCCAGGTAAGAAATTAACTTGAACAATAAAGTAATAAATAATTTTTTTTTATAAGCAAGTTCAATTTTTAATTTGCATTACAAATAAATATTAAGCCTTCAGATAAAAAGTACAAAATAAGCTGATATATATGCATTAAAAAATAAAATTAAAGAAATACAAAACTCCCCCTCCCCAATTCATTTTATTTAAACTATATCCTGGTCAATAATGAACCTGTTTCCAAAATCTGGGAAAATGTTACAGATAAACTATTGACATAATTTTAAAATTAATGTATAAAAAGTCATTTAAAAAAGTACTAAATATTTACGTCACTATTTAATATATTTGTTTCTTTTTTCATTTTGCAAATTTTTAGATAGTGAATTTGTATTTTTTTGAAGTGTTGAGAATTTAAATTCCAAAGAACTGTTGTGCAATTTCTATCTTTCCATCTCTCTCTATATATGTAAATATGGTAAGAAATTATATATTCAACATAATCACTCAGACATTATAATATGGGCAATGGCTTTTCATTTTATTATTCAAATGTTAGAAGCGAAATGAAATCTGCATGTCAATAGATATAAAAGATGAAGAATTATTAACAGTAAGCTCACAGAATGCAGGAATTTATCCAGTTATTCAATAAATAGTGTCTGAATATTTATCACAAATAAAATTCCTTTCATAAGGGGTTTCCTGATTGAAATAGTTTACAGATATTTTTGCTTAAGAAGATTAAATATTTCATAGTTTGCACAGAATTTAAAACAATAATATTGAAAGCTATTTTATATTTATCTGGTATAATAACTTTCATATAATTAACCAATTATTTTATTCATCCTGTAATGTAACTATTTAGGGGGCAGCAAAGTTATTCATCTTGTTGTCACATGATAAATAATTTCTCTCTCTAAACTAAGAAAGATTAAAATATATAAGAAATACCTCTAAAACCTTGCGCTTAGTCTCCGAATTTACAGCACCTGCCAGGACGGTATTTACAGCATTTATTACAATACTACGATTAGACTTTGTCGAGGGTTTAACAAAGAGTTTAGGCCCTGTATATTCAGAGGCCCATGCGGAGGAGACCGTAGAACTACTGTCCGATAAACCATCACTTGGGGTGCTGCGATTCCGGGACCCGCCCAGCATTCCAGACAGCAATGGCCCAGGGGATGATGGAAAAGAGGTGGGGGAGATGGAAGAGGAGTAGGGGTAGTTGCGACTCCGACAGGGGGAAGGTGCATAACCATGCTCGGAGGATACTTCATCAGGATATCCACCTAAAATACCAAAAGAAGTAAAATAAATAATTTTAAATTTGTTATAGAATGTATACTTAAAACGTATATGACATAACTTTCAAAAGTTATGAAATCTTTGTTAAAATAATATTATTTTAGACTTTATATTTACAGATTTAAAATGTCACTAAAAGCAAACAATATTACCTTACATCAATAAAAAAATACAAATGTCTGAAACAGTGAATGACATATTCTATTAAATTATGAATTTTTGTAAAGTAATATACACCTATTAAAAGAAACAAAGATGAATAACTCTTATTCAATATGCTGTTTACTTTAATAATTTTTGTACTATTAGATGTATTTTTTTCCAAATGAAATATAAATAATTGTAAAAACATATTTCAATCAATAATACCTGCAAGGTTGTACTGTGATCCTCTTCCAACAGGTGAGTCAAGAGAAGAAGGAGATGACAGATTTTGATTACGATTATTTGATGACTGACCACTTCTTTGCCTTGGTCGTGTGACTGATGCAGACCTTAAAAATGAAATATCATTAGGATAAAAAATTAAATAGATAATTTAATAATCAAGAATAATTTATAGTTGGTAATAGCTACATTAAATAACATCCAATAGTAAATATACTTAAATTCAAATAAGCCATAAATTTTGAATTAAAAAACAATTTCCTTTGAATTTAATACAAAAAAATCTGCTATAATCTTGAAAATAAAATTGTAAAGAAAGTGTGAACAATTAACTAGCCTTCCTATAAGAATGCTCAAATCAGTAAGTTAAAACTTCCATACTGTAGGACTTTTGTCAGCAAATATAGTACGTTCTCAAGAATTCACACAAAATACTGAATTCCACTTCAGTATTTTGTTCCACTGAAGACTGAATTCCACTTCAAATAAAATTACTTTATATTTGAACATTTTTTATATGGATTATCAGTAAACTTATTTAATTTTAACTTAAGTAAATTTTTAATTTTTACTTAAATTTAAAAAATAATAAAGCAAGTACTTGCAAATATAAGCTGAAAATTCAGAATATTTTCAGACAACTTATTTAAAACTTTTTTTGGGAGGGGGGGGTTAAGCAGGTGCAACTTGCTATTATTTAAGCAGTTACCTGGATTTTGATCTAGTCATCGTAGCACCCCTACTTGCAGCAGTTGTCTCTTCCCTGCCTCTGGATGGACCAGATGTACCATCTTCTTCCTCTTGAGCCTTCCTTTGTCGGTATTGTTCTAAGATGAGTTGACGTCGAAGTTTTTCTTCTTCTTTCTTTTTCTCTAATTGTTCCTGTTTCATTCTTAAAAAAAAAAAAAAAAAAAACCATGTACATTTAGAAGGAACAAGACACAAATACAAATCCATCTATCTACAGATCTCTTTTAAATGGCTACCAGAATCAGTGACATGTTTATACAGTTTTGTGTAGAATAATCATATATGCAACGTATACTTAATTTATTTCTGATATATTCATTACTTTATTTTCAGTTAATTTTCACAAATTTCTTTGGTGTTATTCAAAGAACAAAATGTACCATTTATTTCATTTCAATGCATTAATTTTTTTAAAGCAAACTAATAATCAATATTAGCATCTTCAAATCAATTATACAATGTAAAGGAAAGAAGAGGAATTAAGTACTTCCTGAAGGATTTGAAACCAGATCCAATTAATCAAATAACAACTGACTCCTAGATTCATGTAAACATTCTCATGCATTTTTCCCTTCAAGAATTTCTTATTTAATTAAGTAAATTATAGTGTTACAGTTACAAATCACACATATGTAAAGTTGCAACATTTAAAATAGCAGTTCAGATCCTGTTTAAATAACTGTGATTAGTTTTAAAAGAAAAAAAAAAAGTACAAGGAAACTTGCATCAAAATTTTGTGTGATTATATTAAACAAATGAAAAGTAAATCACACAAATAAGTCTCTAAAAGAGTAAAAATAAACACCAAAAATCAAAAGAAATGTAGTAACATCAATAATTGTAGTAGGAAATTGTAGAAGTCAAAAAGTTTTTGTTATAAGCACAAAATTTTCATTTCAATGAATGTTTAAGAGTTTGTTTTTTTTAAACTTTATGAAATCAATTGATAAACAGATATAAATAAATAGTTGAATTGTTTATAATCAGAATTTTCGGTTACACACACACACACACACACACACACACACACATATATATATATATATATATATATATAAAGACAACACATTTGAATTTACAGGGGAAAAAAATCTGAGTATATATATCTTTTTAGACTTTAACATAGAAAATATGATTAAAAATAGCTATATTTCTAAGAATGAATTTTTTTTTTTATCACTAATTGAAGAATAAGTTAAAAAAATTCTGCACTGAAGTTATAATTCAACTTCAAATAAAATCAAAAATTTCCATCAGAATACTAAATCAGAACTAACAGAAAATTAAAAAAAAAAATTATAATTTTAATTACAGAAAAATACTACAGCTAATGACAAATATAATTGACAGATATGTATAGTGCTATGAGTCATCAAATCACCAGTGAATGATATAATTTTACTGTAAATCTTAAGACTGCTCCTAAAGTTGACTGAAATTAAATAATTTTTACACCAAACACTGAAATTTAATGACAGAGCATGAATCTGCATTTAATTCAATTCTGCTCAAATAAATCAATTTTTTTCATGTATTAAAATTACATTCAGAACTATTAACTGAGTATAATGATAGAGCTTTTATCTTTTGTAATATTATTACAAATTGAGGTTTTTTTTAAAAAATCATTCTTTATATCCCACTATGTTACTACAATAGTGATCAGATATAAACTGTACCTTTCCTCCTCTTTCTTTTTCAGATACTCCTGCTGTTTTTCATTTTTCTTCTTCTCTTGCTCAGCCCTACGTCTTAATGACATCATCATTATCATTTCTTTTCTTCTGGTCATTTCCATTTCTTTGTCCTAAGTAAACATATAAAATAAATTACAAATAATGCATTATTCAATATTATTAATGCAATAATATTCTTTTACAGATAAATGCTTTTTATTAAAAAAAATCTGACCTGTTTTCAAACTACAACAAGCTTAATTTGAAGGAAGAGAGAAAAACTTTATAACTTTAAACCAGAGTAAAAAATTGAGATTCTTAAGTTAGCATCCCTTCTTGCAATCCAAACCAATTAGGGGTTTTCAATCAGAATATTTAATGCATACTTTACCCACAAATATGGTAGAAGTTTGTAACAATCGAGTTTCAAATGCACAATTTTCTGGTCTTAAAACTGAGTCTCTACCTCTAGGCCAATAATATCAAGATAAAAAGTTCCATTCAGTTTTAATGGTGATCAAAAAGTACCAAGAAAAAATTCGTCAAATTATAAAAATATACTCAAGTGCATTGTAATTTATTATGAAAAATTTTGAATGTGCGAATCCCTTACTATATAGTTTGATGATTGAAATCGAAATTTTTTCTTGACACTTTTTTGTTGCTTTTAGAACCAACAAATAGCAGGTAAAAAAAAATAAGAGATAACAAAAATTGAATAATTGCATTTCTCTAAACCTTTGGTTACTTTTGAAATTAAAAATATTTTTTTCAAACATAATTCAGATTGGTGATATATGTTATCATTCAAGAAGATTTCATCCTCTATTATCTACAATGTGTTGTATATCAGCCTTACAAACACTAAAAGCATGGCAGTGAGCTTATTTAGAAAGCATAAAGAACATGCTGAAGGAGATAATTTTGTTTTATGAAATTGATATCATATGTGTCCCATATTTTAATCAACCAAATGTTTTTCTTATTCTTGAACTAACTGCTAATGATAATATTAATAGCTAAAGTAAAATCTCATTATTCAAACACTATTTTGTTTTATCAATAAAATTTTAAATTTGATATATTTATTAAATATTGAACTTAAATAAGCATACAGAGAAGAAAAAAAAACTTTTAAAACTCTATATTTAAATTTTAAAACAGTGCAATTGGCCATTCTACCAAACTTACTCAAGCAACATTTTTATTCCAAATCATTTTATGACCTCCCCCTCCCCAAATAGCTAGCCCATGTTTATTAATGCAATTTAAGTAGATTTATGCAACATATTAATCAGGTTATAAAGTTTTTGATTATTTGTCAAAAGCATCATTAATCTATCTTTAAATTTCATTGCCCAAAGTAAGAAGATCAAGAAAGTTAATATTCAAGCATACTATTAGAAAAAAAAATTACTTATATTTATTATTTAGAACTAGTATTTTAAAAATTGAAAATTATATAATATTTCTTTTGAATTAAAAAAATAATAAAAATTCTTTACAAGTAAAGTGAATTTAAAAAAGTCTACAACTGATTACTAAAAGTGATATTACATGATACAAGAAAATAAAATATTACTGATTTCATTTTATTAAAGGATATTACATTGAATATAATGCCCTTTAATTCAATGAGATTCAATTCATTTATGCTTTTTTGAATAAAAGATTCACTTAGTATAATTTTTACAAAAACGCTTATTATTATTAATTTTAAAGATACTATTTGGTTAATTCTTATAAGCTAGACAAGAAACAAAATAATAAATATTTATATTTTAAAGATATGCATAATTACATAAATAAATAAATAACTTACTGGATCTTCAACTGGTTCTGCTGCCACTACAAAACCAACACCTGGTACCTTTTCTTTTGACTGGTCTGAAGTTTCATTATCATCATTTCTGAGATCGTCTGCATGATCCTGCCTTGAAGTACTTTCTGAATTTTCTTGGTTGTTTTGCGATGAGTCATTCTTACGAGATTCAGAATCAATTTTCTTTTGCTGGTTTCGGGCTTTCAAATGTTTGGGTTTCAATTTGGGTTTGGGTTTACGAGGTTCATCTTCAAAAGATATGTAGAATCCTTTGTCATTAAGTTGATTTTCAATTTCTTTTGTATCCGATTCAGTTGTTTGTTGCTGAACTTGTGGCTCCTGTGATGGCGGTTGAGTAAAAGAAGATTGCTTATAATTAGGAGATGAAGGTGAGGGCACTTTGGATTTTGGAACTCTGAAAGTTTTACCCAGAACTGGTCGATTTGGTGGGGAATGTTGCAATTCTGAACCTCTGGAATGTCTGCCAAATTCGTCAGTGGTAACAGTCAAGGCATTCTTTTCTTGATTAGAACCATGAATAGAATGCCTAGAATCTGATCTATGAACATCAAATTGCACCTCACCAGGACTATTAGTTGTTCGATGATAGTTGTCCACCTCATCAGAGATATAAGTTTGCGAAGGATTTCGATGCAAGTGAAAACCTCGGTTATCTCCCTGATTTAAACTAACATTCCTAGTAAAAGTATTTTGCATCACTGGGTAACTATTTTGATAAGAATTATTGTATTGACCTTGAAATTGGTTATTTCCAGATGGCTGAACTTCATTTTGATAATAAGGATTTGGCTGATAATAATTGTTAAAATTGTTCTGAGGCATCTGCTGGGGGTGGATAGTGAAACCTTGATTAAAAGGAACAGCAGAAGGTGGTCGATCATACATTTGAGGCTGCATGTTTAAGGGTTGACCGTACATCAGTTGAGGTTCAACAGAAGAAGATCTTAATGATTGAGACTGTTGCCACATTGGAATGTTTTGTTGTTGGGGCTGTTGTTGCTGGAAACCACCAAATGGAATCACTGGCTGACCCCAGTGGCCACGACCACTTATCTGAGGGGGCATTTCAGGAGGAGCCATCATATTCTGGGAATACATAGAATTATTTTGATAAGTATTGACTGGTTCTGCCCATTTGCTAGGAATTTTACTATGCGAGTCCATATGTTGATCATGTAGGAAGTAACCATGCATATCACTCTGTGGAGGTGAACCACTTTTTAACAATTTCTGAATCATTTCTTGTTGTTCTGTCAGACGAGATATATCAGACTGCAGATCCGACAAACTGCTATTCAACTGTTCTATAGATTGCTGGATATCTTCTTCTTCTTCAGCCCCTTTCCTTTCAAGCCATTTTCTTCTAACAGTATCAAGATCTTCGGAAATATCTTCAACAGAGAACTGCCGATTCCTTGAGTAATTATTTTCATCTCTGATAGGTGTATTTCCTCCAGCTTTCACTGCTTGTAGAAAGGCTGCTTTTCCTACTTTTTCTCTTTGCTTTTTAGAAAGTTTTTCAAGAAGGGCTTTTTCATGTTCAATCCTTTTTCGTTTTTCTTCTAATTTTAAGCGAATATCATGCATTTGTGCAGCAACTGAAGAATCTAGATTTGGCTCAGAATTAACATCATGACCTTTCATGTAATCTGAAGAATTTGCATTGCTAGATGTTGGGCTGGAATTATCCATAGAAGGATGTGATTTGTTGATATGTAAATAATCAGGTCTTGTTGCTTTTTTAAATGTTCTCTGATCAATTTCTCTATCTTGATGAGTATAAACTATGTTGATACCACTCCCTGAATTATTCCTTTGTTTAGATAAATTTGCAAAACTGACTACTCCACCTTGATCTTCATTTACTCTGGAATCATCCGAGTTCTGAATTGTATTACTTTCCACATCCACATTCTCCTTATTCCATTCTGATGGAGAAAAGAGATCCTTTGGTTTCCTCCATGTAAGGCTTCCAGATAGTGGCTTGTTTTGATTTTCTAATTCACCTGAAGGACCTTTACCTAAATCAGTACTATACCTTCTGGATGGTGTATTAACATTGGAATTTTCAAAATTACTATGCATTGACTCATGATAGGAATTTCGACTCCTTCTTGGCTCCCTTGTAAATGTCCGAGGTGAATAATGCTCATGTGAAACCGACTGAACTTGATAGAGGTTATTCTCATCATTTGATTTGTTAAATGCATTATTATCTTGTGATAGGTGCAAATCTGACTGGCTCCTTTTACAAGAATAACCTCGCCCCTTAGGCATAGTCTGTTTACTGGGAGATAGTTGATGAATCTCATAAGAAGAAGGTGATCTTTGAAGATTTGTCTTAGGGGCAGATTCTCGAGGTTCAGCCCACTTGCCCCCAACAAACTCATTATTTTCACTAAGAGATTCTAATTGTCCTGGGGAAGAAAGTTCCTGGAAATGGCCCTGAGCTTGATGCATTTTCTGACCGTGGTCACTGGTAGGTCTATTTGAGCGTCGATTGTCTTCTTGGTCAAGCAAATTGTATTGGGACTGGGAATGAGGTTGTCTTGAAGAAAAATAACCAGCTAATTCATCATCATCATCTCCATGGAACCTATAATAATCGTAGAAATCAGTGCACTATTTTAAGCAAAGTTTTAAAACTTAAAAATTTTTTAAAAAATTATTAACTTGTTTAAGATTTAAATTAAAAAATATTATGTAACCACTATCTATTATTTGTTTTTCAAAAGTATGATTTTTCACATTCTTTAAAGGTAACATTCGCTAACATTATGCTGGTAATATTTCTTTTCTTTCTGCTTTTATTTGGGGTTACATGTACATAAACACTGCATACATATATATATGTTAAAAAATACCCCACCAATTTTAAAGTTATTTATCTAAACAGTACCAAATTTATATATAAACTACACAAATTATGGATTAAGCTTACACCCATGTTCTTGCTCACCCCTCCAAAAATTGTCTACTTGAGCAATATATGCTAAATATATTATTTAAGTAGACTTATAAATGGCCTCATATCTCAATAACTTAAGGCCTCATTGAATCTAAATCTAATACTGCATCTCTTAGTTGAAAATAACAATGAAAAAATATTGCAGCAATGTTTTAAAAACAGCACTTATAAGAAACATACTACTAAGTCTAAAACACAAATGTAACAAAAAAAAGCAAATGTTAGTTGTATATAAAATGTTTATTTACCTTTGACTATTCACAGATGGCACTGAAAGCTCTCCACGTCTATTAACTTCAGAAAAATTCACAGAATGAGTTCTTCTTAAAGATCTAGATCCTAACAAAAATATATATATAAAATAATGAATAACATTAAAAAAAACTATTATTATTTTTAGATAATAACTTTATATTAAATTTGTTCTTTACTATATTATTTCCTTAAATTCAAGTATTTGTAATAATAGAATTCAATAGTTCTCAATATTTCCAACCAAGCATAACACAAATTTTGCCATCTATTTTTAAGAAATTGTAATTCGCATTATCTAATGATGAACTGCATATTCTATTGTGTGGTGGATGATCCAGCTGAGTGGGCTATTTTACTGTGATGCTTGTGAATATATTTTGTGTTTAACATAAGCTTAAAGAACAATGAAAAGAAACATATGCTGTTATGATTAAGCCTAGTGCGTGCGTGTGTGTGTGTGTGGACATTTTATGATTGAAAAAGAAAGAAAAAAAAATCTAATATGTTAAAAAGAATTCAATCCTTTTTTATTTTAGAATATGACAAAATAACAGAATAAGTAAGTAGCAGGTCTTTCACAGAGTACATTGCTGAGAAAATTATCTATTGGTGTGTATGGGGGGGGGGGGAGGAATTCAATTTCATGGTTTCTATATGCATTCATTCTGTCCAGCTTATTATAGGAAGGTATTAACCAACTTACAATGATCATCATTGCATGATTTCCAGTGATTTGAAGGTTTTTATGTATTCTGTATGAACAAAATACATAAAAACTTACAAAAAAATCATATTACATCAAATACCTTTGTTATTTAGCAAAAAGGAATTGCAAAATAAAATATCTTTAAAATAAAACATAACAGAATGATATCTGGTTCTAAAAATATTTTTATAACTAAGAAGCCTCTAATAAATCGACAGACATTAATCACAATGAAAAACGTTTTTGGTACTAGATTGTTTTATAATAAACAACAAGACAAAGTGCACATGATTTGTATATTTCATACTTTGGTTTAGTAAAAATAAAACATACCAATATACTAATTTTATTCCACCTTATATATATATATATATATATATATATATATATATTGTGTATATTGAAGTTTTATATTAAATTAATTTGTATCACAATTTGATCATTTAAAAGAAATATATGGTAATGCATAAAAATTGGATTAATATACACAATTCACATATCTTGAATATATAAAATCTATTATTAAATCTTTAAAAAAATACTTTCAAATTTTATTATTTTTATAAACTATTTATAATTTAGTGCAAAACTAGAAAAATCAATCATGGGAAACAAAGAAAAGGACATCACAAAATAAATTATTAACAGATGCTAATTTTTTTCATTATCATTATTAAATATTATTGCTACAGGATGATCTCTACATTAAAAAAATAAATAATTGTTTTAAGCAAAGTCCCAAGTGCAACATATTTTCCATTAAAGATCTCATATAAAATGATAAATATATGTTTTTAGAATTTCTACAATTATTTGACTTTTTCCTTGACAAATATAAATGAAATTTTAACACATACTATAATTAAATACAGACTATACCAAAATGACCACAATAATGAACAATTAATATTTTACAGATGGTTACACTTCAACTGAATATATATAACTATGTGGGCCTGTTTTCAATTACAATACCCAAAGCTCATTACAATACATTATGAGAAATATAATTCATATAAATTCAACATATATATTTCTATTTACTGGAATATAAAAAAATTGTTATTTTCCAGGTGCTAATTTTTTTCTATTTTACCAGATAAGTTACATACATAATTTAAATTTAAGTTCATACACAAACAAAATTTAGTAAAATTTTGGAATTTTTTTAAAATGTGAATATTGATTATCCACTTTTTAATTACTTCCTTTTATGCATTTTCCATGGCATTTCGAAAAGTCTGATAATCATATAATTTTAATAAAAAAAATTCTTCTGCAAATATAATGTATTTTCCTAATGGTTTCCTAATCAAGAAAATGGTATATTTTAAAATTTTCTGAATTATTAATTAAAGATAATTTTTATAGTTACCAAAAAACACCATAATTTAAATTACTTAAAACTTTTGCCCCAAAACAAAAGAGTATAAATACGAAACTTATGAAAATGTCATAATATTTAAGAAATTTTCATTTAATTCAAAGTTTAGTAAAATAACAATTAAATTATATATGCATAGTAATTTATCTATAAAAATTTAAAACAACTAAAATAGATCAAAATAAACATTTTCTATGAATTTCTTCATAAAGAGCAGAATTTTAGACAAATAAAAACTTGGTTGATTATTGAAGGCTTTTCCCAAAAGTAAGAAAAATGAAAGCCCAAATTTTGAAAAATTGAACCGCACAAAAATATTGCAATTTAAAACTATAAACAGGCTTCCAATATTGTAAAAGCAGTAAAAGAAGATGATTATTAATTACTATTACTAATAAATTTAGCTGACTTTGAAGAAGCAAGATAGATAGCTAAATAGATGAACTAAATAGTAGTAAGCCACTATAAAAAAAAATTAACTTTCCACATTATTATTACATAAAGTCTACAAAGTTAACATTCTATGATACAGCTTTGGACCAATATTCATCAAATATGAAACAAAAATACTGTAACAAAATGTGATTAAGAAAATAATGCTATTTCATTGAAATTAAGTACATTGTCTACAAAATTTAGTTCTATGATTTAGAACAATGTTTTAAAAATAATAAACACATAAAATGAATTGTAATGATGCCCAGATTTTAATTTTAATTATTAATTCAATTTTATTTTTAAATTGAATTAAATTAACAATTATTAGCATAGTTAAGAATCATTAAATTACCATCTAATTTCCTATCTTCCTGAACACTGATCTTTCTTCCAGAAAATGATCTCTGTGGAGCTTGCCAACTACCACTAAAACAAAAAAACAACAAAAAAAAAAAAAAAAAACAAAAAAAAAATTATAATGAAAGACTGGTTGAATGATTTTTTCAGATAAATAGATTAAAATTTATCATAATACATTTTAAAACATAAAAAGTTTCTTTAAAACATACCTTCTAGTAACTTCATAATTTCCTGACCGAAGATCAGGAATAGGACTAACAGACTTTTGAAAATTTCGTATTCTGCAGTTCTGGAGAGGAGACTGTCTTTGGCCATTCATATAATTAACTGTTATAAATAAAACAAAAAGAAAATAAATATATTTTTCTGTTAATATAATTAAATCATGAGTTCAATATATAAGACTTTAAGCAATCATGCCATTTGTGAAAAATAAATTTGTGAAAATTAAAATAAAAAAAAAAATTTGTGAAAAAAAAAATAAAAAAATAAATTCCCGAAACAGGGGATTTTTTTATTATAAAAAAAATATAACTAAAATATATTATTGTACATTACGATTGCATATATCAATATAAAATTATCCTTCTTTCAAATTGGTGTTCAATAGCCAATACTGAAGTTTACAAATGAGATTAAGAATAACAAACAAAACAGAAAACATATAGGTAATAAAAAAAAGTAGATAAAGTGAATGCAAATCAAATTACTGGAACAGAAAACACATAGGTAATAAAAAGAGTAGATAAAGTGAATGCAAATCAAATTACTGGAACAGAAAACATATAGGTAATAAAAAAAGTAGATAAAGTGAATGCAAATCAAATTACTGGAACTAATCTTCAGTAATTCATTGTCATAAACAGAAAAAAAGCAATTACAAACTTTAATGACATTCAAATATATAATCTTCAAAAATACATAAAGCACTGAAATATTGATTCAATAAACATCCACAAGTTTACAGATAAGAAAATTGTCAAAGACATTCTGAAAATCAAGCCTATTAATAAATTATTAATAAATATATTATTTTTAAGATAAGGGAAAAAACCCAGAACTTCATGGAAAAAAAACCAGATTTAATAATATTGTCAGATTAAAATAAACATGTTCCTTTAAAAAAAAAAAAAAAAAAAAAAAACTCAAGTAGTAATTATTAAAGTTATTTAATTCAATTTTATTTTGCCATGTTTAGAATAATAATATACATAACTGTGTTTGGTGGTGCTGCCAGACATACCAATATTTAAAGCAAAAACCATCATAAATATTTTATTAAATTAATATTAATATATTATTACATAAAAATGTACAACAAAATAGAATCATAAGATGCAGAAATTGTATGAAATATAACCTATATGAATGTAAACATCTTTTTAATTTATGGACAAATATTTTCATCAGCATAGATGAGTAACAATATAAAAATTTCCATTTATTATAAATAATTAGCAAATCTATACACTAATAGTAAAAGGTCAGTTCAAATTATAATAGAAGTAGGTTATTAGCAATATGCATATGCAGATGTTTTTACATTTCCATCTATATAAATCCTTCATATTATTATATAAAAATGAGTAAGAATTTTTTCTAACCATCGGCCAATTTGGCTTCGTCCTCTCTCTCCAACTTAGCACCTGGTCTGCAGATGTGCTTAGGAGGCCGGATTTCAAATATATACATAAGGTCTGCTATGAAAGCCAGAACATTGGGAACTATGGATGGGTGCATGTATACCATATCTTCCAGAGAAAGGCAATAAATATCTTGGGGTAAATGTTCCTGACAAAATTTCTGAACTAACTGTAAATTATAAACAGAATCTGCTAGCGTCATTGGATCATGCAAATGGATATCTGAAAAATAAATTTAAATTTGATTAGCAATTTTATGTGGGAAAGTATTAACACATTTTCTAAAAAGACAAAATGTATTTATATGGATTATAAAGAAAAATATATATAAAGAAAGGAAATCAGTTAAGAACTAAAAATCCTTCTTCTCTTTCGAATTTAGGAAATTCAATTCTTTTGTAAACAAGTTCTTTTCTTAAATGATTTCTCTCATTGGCCATGGATAAAAAGGTTTAAATGAAAGATTTCATTAATTAAATCTATATTTGCATGTATCAAAAGCTTGAATACAGCAATGCCAAAAAACATGTATTCTACATCCTAATAATATGTAACATAGTTTTCTTCCTGTTAAAAAGTATTTCAATATTAATGACTTTTATGGAAATGACTTTTAATTCAGATATGTTAATTATTCTATTTAAAACACATTTCTTAAACTCTTGGTTCAAAGAATAATTTCTGAAAGCATCTATTATATAGCTAATAAATGATGCAAAACTAAATTTTTTTCATTAAAATGAATTAATAACTAATAGCTACATTTAAGTTTTACAATTACAGTTTTTTAATGAAATTTTTTTTTTTAAATATGTAAGTAAATAAAATCTCAGTCAAATGGTATTCTCACCTTGCCATTTGAAATACCTAGGACAATATAAACTAAGGACAGCAGCTAAACAACATCCATCACTCAAATCTCCTAGATCTTGAGCCAATGCTATAAAAGAAGCGTTACCTCGTTGCAGCTGTAGAAATAAACATAATAAATAAGCAAAAATCAAAGCAGAGTTAAGCCAAGTGACAAACTGAATCAATTTATGAAAAATATATAACATAAAACTAATGATGTAGATATCAAAATTCAAGAGACACTGGAAATTTAGACTGTTTGATTTAAAGTGAGGTGGTACTTGTTGAAGTAATAACATATGAGCAAATTTTTTTCCTCAAATATTTAAGTAATTCAAGTGATTTATATTTAAATGCTTATACAAAATGCATTTGAAATACAATACTGTAGACATATTTTGAATATCTTAGAGGCCAAAAGAAAATTAGATCAATTTAACAGGAAAACATGTAACTGAATCAATTTATGAAAAATACATAAATATCACATAGTTCAAATGATGCAAATATCAAAATTCAATAGACACTGAAGTTTGATTTAAATTGAGTTGACAACACTGCTCATTGAAGGAATAACATATGAGAGAATATATTTGATACAGTAGCTGATTTTAAATCATTTCATAGATTTCTTTCTTTTTTTTAACACATGAACAATTAAAGTTATTTATATTTACATACATATAAATATGCATTTAAAAGAGACAATTTGTAGACATATCTTGCGTATTTTACATGTCCTTTTTTTAGCACAGCAATTTTGTTAAGAATGATACAAATGAAATATAATATTTTATATGCTTTTAGTCAAAAATTGCTTTCCCCCTAAATAAAGTTGTAGGATAAAAGATGTTCAGAATCACTGCTTTTCCAACAAAGGTATTTCTAATTCCCAATAGAAATTACCTTTCAATTGACTGATAACAATATGAAACAATAATGATAGCAGAAAAATTTAAGAGCAAAGAACAACTATTCTGATAGCAAGATCTGACTTGTCCATATTTATTTTATTTTAAAATTTTGCTCTTAATTATATAGCGACTATAATATACCCACACAAAAAAATGCATTTAATATCGCCACATAAAATATAAGTAAAAATGAAACAAAAATTAAAGTAAATTAACAACAGTGTTGCAGTTAAATATACTTTTTATTTTAAAACTTCAGGTAGGTATAAAAATGTTTTTATACAAGAATATGCTTTATAAATTACTAAACTAAAATATTAAATTTTTATTAAAAATTCTAATGAAAATTTTGAAAAACCTTTTCTTAGTGAGATTTTCTACTCTAGAAATAATTTTGCAACAACATGATAGCTTAAGTCAATTATTTTTACTGTACAGTATTTTGAATGATTTTTTTATCATTCATTTAAAAATCAAGAATTAATTTATTTGTTGTTTTTATTCAATAATATAGTCATCATATCATATAGATAAAAAAAAAATGGAGGGAGGTGGTGAGGAAGAAAAGTTAATATTCTTGATTGATGTAATTAATTATCATATATTCAATAATACAGTCATTAAAGCAACCTAAAAATGTAAATCAACTTACATGACTAGAGTCTGGACTATCAGGGCTGTGATTGGTACCAAGTTCTTCTTCAATTTTATGTCTCATCTTAATGCAACATTTATTGATCCACAATAAAGCTGCTTCTTCACAGTCATATGGAAGTTCACTTTCAGGATTTACAACAGAAAAACGACTATGAAATATGAAAAGAAATCCTTAAACAACTTTCCTTCTATGCTTTATATGATTACAAATACTGAATAATCTAGCATGTCGAATATAAAGAGTTTGTTTCATGCAACAATATATTATAAATATACATATATATGGTTACAATTTTTGATTAATACAAAAGCATTTGATGCATTTCTTTTAAAGTATATCATTCCTAAAACTGGATTAAATGGGAGAAATATAATAAGCAGAAAAATTTTGAGAATAACAAGTGCTTACAATATTTGGGGATTCAAGAAATACTGGATAAATTAAGAAATCAACATTTTAAAAATATTTGTAAAAATGATTCCTATTTCCACATATAAAATGCTAATAAATTATGCACATCTAAACTAAGAAACAGCAAAGATAAAGGGGATGAAAGAGGAAGGAAAAGTGATATTCTTGATTGATGCATTTTAATCATATACAGCAAAGCCTCGCATAATCTTTTCCCAAAATTATATGAATTATTTCCTAATATGAAACTTTTTTTTCCCATAGGAATCCAAGTAAAATAGGACAATATATTCCATTTCCAAAAAAATATTCAAACAAATTTATAATAATGTAATTTATTATTTATAATGCATGTTTTTTTTTATAAGAAATTGTCTAAAGACATTTGTTTTTGTCTATGCCTGAAAATTTGGCAAAAACGTGACACAGTAAATGAATTTTGAATGAAGATATGCACTGCTTTATCAAGGTGATGTTTCTCAAAATACGATGCAATGATTTTCCGTGATTTCAATATCCTCCTTATTTCATTGGAAGACTGCTGCTCTGTTACTTTTATCAATTCTTCCCCTGCTGAATAAATCTACTTTGTAGCTTTTTGCTGCAATACAGAATGCAGTTTCAAAAGCTCCGAGATAAGTCTGGTCTTGTTTTTCTGCCAACTTATTGATGTTGTTGCTATTCACCTCCAGCCACATAATCTTTTTGATTAAGGTTCCACAGGCAATTGCTTAATCTTCACAGATATGCATTTGAAAATGTTATCTGACCAAAAGTTCGTCTATATAGATATAAGAACTCTCTTCAAACAAATGCTCAATGCAAACTGATACAAGTTAATTTAACATGTGCATGGTATCTCCTTGACATTCGTTCTGCAAAATATTGCTTGTTAAGCGATATTTTATTTATTCTTTTTTATATTTTATCTTGCTTGTTATGTGAGGTGCTCATTAAGTAAGATTTTGTATTCAGAAACATTCTACTACAGTCATTCTTATGGGTTTAACAATTTTGATAAAAAAAAAAATAAAAAAAAATTGAACTTCTACAAAAAAGAATTTGCAAATAACATATTTGGAGTCAAAAAATAACTCAAGCATTTTAGATTCATTTTTATCTATCATCTAAGCATCTTTAAAAATATCTGTCATAATTTTCATCAAAAACAACTTAAATCATGCATAAATAAAAAGACTAAATAAAAAAACAAAAAAAGAAAATTACCTAACCACCTCCATAACCTTTTCAGGAATAAGTACTTCTTTAATAAAAAGTGCCATTATGCCTTCAATCACAGCCATATGAGCATTCTGTATACAAAAAACAAAGATCAAAAACTATAACATAAAAAATTAATAAAATCACTCTTTCCTATTATTTAAAAATTCCGTTTATGAAGGAATTTAAATGATGAAATAGGCACTTAATTTAACATACAACTTTTAATTTTTTATAATCTTTTAAATTCATTTATAAATTAAATAATTTTCTTTAACTGTACACTGTTCATTAATTATCCACATTTGAAAAAGAAGAACAAAGCGAGTGAAATTATATTTTATGCTGAAAAAAGAAAATTACTAAGGCCTATATAACAAATTTAATTAAATACTATACATAGCAAATGATATGTTACAAACTGATATATATATCATACATATTGAATATGGTAATAAATTATTTGTCAAATTTTTAGTTCATCTATAATGGTAATATAAATTATAATTATGTGGAAATATTATGAATGAAATATTTGTATTTATTATTAATATATATCTGGAAGTAATGATGTATATCATTTAATAATGACAGAAATTATTAAATTAAAACATTTGTTATTTCCAAGTTATTTTAAATTTACTCTGAAATATTTCCTAATAATTATTATGTTTATGTTTAATAATATGCCTCAAAAGAAATTTCTATTGCTTTAAATAAATACTATTTAAAATTAAATTATTTATTATAATCATGTTAATTTCAATTTATCTTCTTAATTTTACATCATGAAGCATGAATAGAAATGTGATTACCATTCTAATAGGTGCAGTCTGAACCAAAACAGTTTCTGTTAGGTTCGAATCCATGGGTTCATTTATTTCTATGCCTTTCCTTGTTAGCACTTGAATTATACCATGATGATTGAGATTATGGTAATTGGGATCAGCATAGATATTGGCCAAAGCCAAGCAGTACAATTCCGCATTGGCTAGAGCATGTACTATCTGTGGCTTGAGACGATCATTACCCTAAAAATAATTTTTCGTCAGAATCCCAATGTGATTGACATTTATTGATTTGTTTTTGTTATAAAGAATATCAAGAATACAGACATAAATAAGAGCATATATAATAATTAAACAATGTAGTCATTGCATTTTAATTAATAATTAGCAATTGTAATAATAGTAAGCTAGAAATGGAATTAATCCTTTCTTGCTTGAATCCAAATCAGAAATACATAACAGGTGACTAAAATTAACACAATTTTCATGAAAATACTAAATTAAATGAAATTAATGAAATTAAATGCATTCTAAATTAAATGCATTCATGAAAATACTAAATACTAAAATGCATTATCTTCTCAGAAAACTATTAAGAAAAGTCAAGTACAATTTTTTTTTTTTTTTTTTGCAATAAAAAACACCATCAAAACACAAGGCATAAAAAATATTATTGGTAATTTTATTAATAGCCTCATTTTGAATGTTATGATAAATAAAACAGAAAGGGGGCATCTAATAATGAAATCACATATAAAAACAATCTAAGAATTTTCAAATATTTCAGTTAAAAATTAAACAAAAATGGTTTTATTCAATCATTTGGCCCAAGTTGATTTATTTTCAGTATTTGAAATTAAAACATCCATTTGAAAGATTAATTAGTATTTTAAAACAGATAATTGTCTTATCATTTATTTACCATAAAATATCAATTTTGGAAAAATGTTACAGGATGAAATACTTCCAATGACATTAGTTGATGAGCATGAAAACAGTGATTTTTCAATGATGGCAGTAATGTGGGGGGGGGGGGGGAATCACAGAATTGAAAAATTATTCAAACTATTTTTATGAGATAAATATTTTCTAATGTTTTTTTTTTCATAAATCTTACATTTATAGGATGAATTCAGCAAAATTTAACATATACCAATATGAGTTGATTCAGGAAGATGGAGAAGGAACTTAATGATAAAAACATTTAAAACAGCCATGCTTCATTCTATTAAAATAGAATGTCCCCCTCCTCCTGACAAACATAATCATCCTCTTTTCTTTTTCTTTCTTTTTTTTTTTGAGTTTTTATAGCATAATGGCATCAACTTTAAAGGTTATTCAAAAATAACCGCTACTTAAATTCCATAAAAAGTAAAACTAAATGATTTTTATATGATAAAGATATAAAATAGATATGAGATCATAATTAAATGAGTTCTAATATTTTTTAAAAATTCTTGTTAAATACATCAAAACATTTCGTGTTTATTAACCCAAAACAATAGTTGATTAATAATGAAGATTTTCGATTAAAGAATACATAATTCCTGATCTCCGTGCCATATTTTCTTTGAAATTGAACTGATCTTTTACCATATTTTCAATGAAATGGAACTTAAAAAAGGGCATGCACTTGAACTTGTTTAAATAAAATAAATCATTATTTGAATTTTAAAACAATATTCTAATATTAGTCATAATTATTTACTTATGCAAGTATCATATTATATTGCTTTATAATTCCCACAAATTAGATTTATAATCTAAATATTATCAAGTTCTAAAATTAAAGAGTATTTAGATAGTATTAAAAAGTTTCTTTTTACTGTTTTATAAACAACTTTCAATTTTAAATTTCTCTATAGGCAAAATACTGAAATAAACCTTTTTTATTTTAATATTTTTTAATGTAAATGTTTGGTTAATTGATTTATTTCATCTATTCAAAATTTACTACTTAAAAATGCCCAGATAGATAAAAATAAAAGTCAATAATAATAAAAAATCTTGGAAGTTGGAAAGGAGAAAAGTCGGTCCCTGATACCTGCAATGCCTATGGGACCTTATAGGGCATATTTCAATACTGATTATAATCAAGTTTAAATCAGTTTATGAGAAAGTCAAAAGTTCACTAAATTTGCATTAAAGAATTTTCCAAATAAATTTTCTTCTTGAGTTTAATAATAAATATGAATACACACTCCTACAATCACATATCCTTGATGTATCTAATTAAGAGGGTAAGAACTAAAAGAATTACTAATAGGCGTGCATGTTGATATATTTAAGAAACGATTTGAATAAGAATTTTATGGCAAAATTCAAGTATCTACTTTGCAGATCAATTAAAATTATTCTGCAAATAAAACATTAGTAAATAAATCCATTCCATTTATTTACTTGTTTTATAATTATTGTTTTATAGTAGTTTTATAATATTTATAATTTTAGAAATAACTAAAATTAACCTAGTAGTATTACAAATTGTTTGAAACATAATACTCAAGCCCGCCATAAAGTAAAAATAAATAAATAATAGTAATAGAAAAGAATAAAAAGCTTTTTTGATATAAAGATTATCACATACTTCATGATCTCGGTAACAAGGCTCATAAAGCTCTGGTGGAATCTTGGGCATATATGCTTTTGAAAGGAGCCACAACACAGATGCCCTTTGTTTGGCCTGCAAATAAAATAACCAATCATAAGAAATGGATAGAAATTACAATGTTAATTGTTTTTCAATTGATATACTAAATAACACTTTTTGTTTTAATGAAAAAAAAATGAAGCAACTGTTACTTTCCTATTCTAAAATAAATAAATACAAAATGTTTACAGTAAAACTTCTGTATCATTTTATACAAAATCAAATTTTATAAAGCATGAAAATAAAATATTTTTATACATGTAATTTGAATAAAAACAATTCTTAGATACATTTATTAATTCTTTTCAAGAAAATTTAACAAAAGAGTCATAATGGCAATAAAAATGACACCATTTTATTTAAACGGTTTAATATTTTTTAATGCTCACTCTTTTCAAAATATAATCTATGCAAGTAAACAAAAGCATCTATTAGAATGTTGAGGAATTTGGAACTTAATGCATAAGAAAGCAATATATTCTTTTTCTTCTTATAAAAAAACAAGCAAACAAAATCCTCTTAGCTTATCACTACATGGATGCATAATTTTTTCCCTCCCTTTTTCTATAAAAGCTAATGGCTTCGTATCACAATCTGAAAGTACTTACATTCCTTAAAAATGTATCGAAATATGTGACATGTTTAGTAATAAAATTCAGATTAGTGCATACTTTGGAATAAATAAGTATTAAAAAAATCATCTTTTGTCTATAAGTAAGAACCAAGCATAAAATTATCTAGTAATGACAGTCAATCCGAGAGTTGTTTTCCTAGGAATGCATTATGAAGGGTTTTTATCAATAGACATGTCTCGAAAAAAAAATTATTACTTAACAGTTTAATATGCTAATTTAATAATAAGGAACGCATTCTTATAGAAAAGGTAATTTTATTTGATCATTAAATCAGCTTTTCTTATATACATAAGAGATGAGCTTAAAGGTAAGATATTTTGCACATTTTAGACAAGGGGAAAAAAAATCATAGAAAAAAAAAATCAAAAACTGCATAAGCTGATTTTCTAAAACTGATGAATGAATTATTGAATAAAACGCGCGAGTTTGTTTTGAATATATTTGTTTAGTAAAGTTGCTTTACAAATGAGATCGACGTAAATTAATGTAAATAAAAAGAAACTTACTTAATTGTTTCATATATTTGTATGTATAATTTGCAATAAAGGGAATAATTGTACTAAAAATGAAATGTCTACATTTTATTTTTTCGTACAATTATTCATTAGCTTTCGAACATTTTTAAATGACCGTATAAAAATATAGGAACTTGGGGGAAAGGAGAGAAAAGAACAGAAGTCCTTACCCTGCCGATTTACATATAAAATAATCGATTGTTGATTACTTTGCTTATGCCACAGGTACCTTCAGAAAAGCAACATGTAATCAATATTCAAGCAATTAAAAGCACACAATAGTTTCCAGTAAATGTAAATGATAAAAAAAAATCACATGAAAGTTGATTTAAAAGTACATATACATAAATATATGGAATGATTCAACGTAAAAGAGAGAACAATGCATGATTTAATTTTGAGTTAAATTGAAAGTCCAAGAAAAAAAAAATATTAAATTTTCTCTCTCTCTCACTTATTGAATCCATTATTTAAGAGCAACATTGAAGAATAACTTTTATTTAAACTTATAAAATCAAAATCGAACAGTCGCTCAAAAAATATTTTTACGAGGATCAGATATATATATATATATATATATATATATATATATATATATATATATAATCATGTCTATGTAATACCATAATATTAAAAATAGATAATTTAATCAGCAAAAACTTATGGTAGGGTAATTACCATAACAAAAACAATGTAAAAAGTGTATTTTTCAAGGTTTTGTTTTTTAAATGCTGAAAATTGAATATTTATTTATTCTGCACAAAGATTTGATTAGAAATACTATTTCATGTGTAAAGTTTCATTTAAGTTTTCTGAACGTTCACAAATTACCACGCTTGTTAACGGCAAAAAAGTTATGAAGACTACAGTGATGAATTACGAACTAAAAAGACAAAATTGTGGATTCTAGGCTTATAACATTTTTTACTGTTAGTAATGTTCCCAGTGAAATGGCGACAAACAAAAATATTTATATTCAGAAATTCATTTTCTATTTTGCTCTTAATGAGATGCGAAGAATCTAGGCTATTGCAAGCGGCCCTGCAAAGAAGTTGGCCCTAAAGAGCAAACATACACATTCAATAATAATTTCTTCTTCCTACATATCAGGGTAAAATAATGAATTATTTTGTATTATTAAGTTAAAGTTCTGTAATCAAATAACGAATAAAATCGTTAGGCATCGTGCTAATTTATCCTATATTGTGTTTTACTATCTTTTTCCGATTTTCATCTAACTTATTGAATTTTTCTTATCTTGAAAACAAATTGTTTTGCATAAACAATGGCTGCTCTGCTATTAGATTTTTAAAAAAGATTATATCTATTTTAATTACATCAAATTTATATAACAATAAGATCAAGCTCATCTTTCCAGTAGACTATCTGGGCTATGGCTAAACAAATTGTTGGTCAAAGAATCTAAAAATGTACTCTTTTAACGTATTTTATTTTCATTTTCAGTTTAAAAAAGTGTTTATGCTTGTTTTAGCACATTAATTTAAATATTCTAAACCATACAATAATATTCTAATCATATCTAAAAAAAGTGGTAATCTAGTATAATACGGTATTTCATTTATACATACATAAAATGTTATTTAAAAAAAATTATAAATGCTTTTGTTATAATGTGTTACCTTTTCTTCGTCTCCCCCCCCCCCCTCCCAAACAAAAATAATGACCAGGAATGGCAGAAGCAGATCAATCGAATCTTATTTCGAAAAAGTACAAGCAGATAAAAAAACTTGTAAGGCGTTAATCAAAAACAGCTGATCTCTTTATTTATTTTGCAACACGAGCGCCCAAATACCCTGTTATGGTTCTTATAATAATTCTAGCCCAGGGCACTCAAATCTGTTAAGACGACCTTGCATAAGATTAGTTCGGATTATAAAACCTCTTTCAAGAAGACAGCAAATAATGCAGACAGTTCGATTACCTTTTCAGCTTACTATATCAGATATAATTCCATGTATAAAAATTATTTTATTTAACACCAGCGATTGTTCTGCAAGAATTCAAAGTATGATCCAATGAACGTGGTCGAATAAAATAAAATAAAAAATAATAAATTGTAACAACAAAATGATTTTTTCACCTGTGAAAAATCTTTTGCAGTTACATAATAAATAGTAACTAAGCATTAGTAGTTTTATTTCATACTAATTATTCCATTACAATATAAAGCATACGCATAAAAATATTTTTATAGCAACTATTTCAAAATATTCACGAAGAGCACGAAAGGCTGTTCAGCGAAGAGTGAAAAAAAAATTAAAACAGGAAATCGACGATGAAACAGAAAGTGCAACTTGGATCATTCCTGTAAAAAGATAGCTGTCAAACATGATGTAGATGACGTAAATAAAGCGAGTCATAAAATCATTCACAAAAATGGAATTTCATTCGAGTCACTGAGCCAATCGATACTGCTCGTCCTTCAGAAGTCATAACCAACAGGGAAACAAAAGAACAGCGGATATATATAGTTCTTAATCTTCATAATGTTTGTTGACATTCGTAGCTTAATCGGGATTTATCTGTTGCTTTACACAGGACTAATATTAAATCTAAAAGGGTAGCTTTAATCGTATTAATAGAATTTAATCAAGTTGAGAGGAAAGTATATTAGGAACTAATTAGCATTTCATATGAAAGAAAGAACTTGAAAGCTGAACGCAATAAAGCGAAGGAAACAGTAAACTTTAGCTTAAAAAACAAAGCCAATGAAACAATGACTAATATAAAAAATATATATAATTTTTGCAATGAATAACAGACAAGAATATACATAAATATATACAGTGTAAATAAAATCAAACAATTCTTAAAATGATCTGAAACTGAATTAAACACACACACACATTATCATATCGATAAACCTAACATTACAGAAATAACGAATTGTAAAGCAATTAATTTTAAGACAAAATAACCACCGAACATGCGGTTTTGCTTGCGTTTATGCAGGTAAGAAAAAGTGAAACAAATACTTTACAGTCGAACCCTTCCGTTTTAAAACCCACAAAGTAACATTGGACAAATATTGAAGTTCGATGTTTCTAGTTCAAAGCATCTTTTTTCAAGCGATAAAATTTTAAAATTGTCAAGAAAAAGCAATCTAAAAGTTCTTTAGTGTCTGATAATAGGTCGATGACTTAATGCTTGATGTAATAACACATGCAAATTGTTTATTACAAATTGCTGCTAAGATAAAAGTTCCAACAATTAACAATTCAGATACGTAATTAAATAATTTTCACGGTGTCAAATGAGATGTGGGTATTGAAGAATACTAACACATATAATATATATAATGTTTAAAAAATGGTTTTGGTATATATACTTTTTTTTTTTGCGGGAATATTTTTGATTTGGTGCAGGCTTTATGATCGGCGTTCATGTAAATTCTATTCACTATAAAGAAAAGCGAAGTAAGATGTTGGGAAATAAAAATCTAAAAGGAAATGTTTGATAACTTATTTTAAAACTAGTCGCCTTTGGTTAACTCTTAAAGTTAAGGTTGGTTGGTTGGTTGATGGAGTTTATTGGCGCAAGAACTCATTTTTGATTAAACTGCGCCAAACACACGGTCTTAAAGTTAAGTGAATAATGGGAATGTATTAAAAAACATTTCACCTAGCAACTTGATACGACAGGAAAACATGAATTCAATTGAATCAGAATACTAACAATTAAAAAGTGTGCATATTACGAAATAAAGCGGAAATGAAAATCCTATTATGGAGTTAATATTAATATTTGAATTTCATCATAGTCTTTAAATACATTTATCAAAGTGAAAAATATCAAAATTAAGGAACGCCTTCTATGGGAATGAAACTTTTCTAAAATATCATAAAGTTTTTTTTCTCCCTGATTCTTAAGATAATACAAATACTTTTTTGTAAAATAATTATTTTAAAGAAAAAGAAAATCAATATCCGTAGGCAAGCTACCTAAAGAAGACTAAATCTATATTTGCTTTCTAAACTTGATTTCTTTTACATGTTTTCTCTGTTTGAATGCCCTTTTTGATGATACGGCGAACCATCTCCAGAACATTTGTAATAATATTCTGCGGTTTCATTAATTAATCAAACATTGAATTCAATGCAGTTGTAACAATTTTCAATGAAGAATTTATCATTATTATCATTGAAATGGCTAAATTATTTATTTATTAACTTTTTTTTTTTGCAGCAAAGGTTTGTCATCCTTTTATGCCAGAGTTGAAATTCGTATAATGGTTTGTTTACATTTGACTGTTACCATTCAACAATACGTAATAAGAGCGATTTCTGAGTCAAATATGTTAGTTTTTTTTTCTATATGGATAACGACTTTGAAGCTCAAGCGATAAAATAAATCATATTGGAATACAAATTGATAAATGAAATAAAATCTTAATTAATGAAACTAAGCTGGAAAAAAAGTAAAAACGTATCATACGTCAACACATTAAGATCTTAAAAATGCTAGAATGTCAAACTTATACCAAAAAGTTGTAGAATGCATCGTTCAGAAGTTTTGGCAATAAAACGTAAAATCTCCCATCCTCTCCCTTCAAAGGATCGTAGTAACGTTTTTAATATTGCAATTAATCCTTCAAGATGCTAAGGAACAAGTGTACCAAATTTCGTTCAAGGCTATCAAAAAGCGGGGAATCGTATAAGCATCAAACGAACAAAACAATCGGATTTATTTTAAATATAGATTATCTGAGAAGAGAAAGAGAGCAAATTCCATCTTGGTTCTTATTTAGAGATCATCAAAAAACTTATTTCTTTCAAGTGCATTAGCAAATATTTTTTCTTTTTTATCAATATTTTCATCCCTTGTAAATCAATAAGTAGACCATATTTTTCTAGCAAAAAACTCAAATAAAACAAATGTTCTAGTAAATTGCAGAATATTCAAGTAAATACTAAATAATTTTAATTTATTAAAAACATGTGAGAATAACGTCAAAACATGCAATAAATTTGCAGTTCCCATAAAAGCATATATACGTAAGCATAATTTTTGCATCAGAGTCGTGACCGAAGTCAGAGAAGACACTTTAAATTTTTAACTATTTTATTTCCACCCCGGGAGGCACGATTTATGAACAAGCAGAAGCGACGAGCACAACACAGAGCGACACAAAACGAAATGAGGAAAAGCTGATGAAAATTTTATTCCTGTGAATATATACTGTGAGATTTTAATAGGGATTTCCTACACGAGTCGACCGCAGGTAAGGAAGTCATTGGGATCTTTTAGAATTTGTTTGTTAGCAATATTTTATCCCTTCATTCGAAGTGTGGGAACTTGTCGGCTTTTCGCCAATTCAGCAATTTTGGAACTCGTACTGAATTAATTAAATAGAAAAAGTGGAATAGGATCACGAAATAAGAGAATATTTTAGAATGAAGTTGATAAATATATGCTGAATTGAGCTAAAAATTAAGAAATTAATTAAGTTTAAATTAGAT
>JAPMOR010060062.1:888614-955843 GCA_026543865.1 Argiope aurantia
AGACTTGAAACATTTCTACAAGTCCTATCACATTTTATTGATCCAATGCTCTTGGTGCGAGCATTGACTTCTCGACTATTTATACCGGCACTTTCGGAAGTCCAATGGTCAGTTTCCGGATGTTTAGTTCGCACTTCAGTTAAGATGTCAGTAAGAAAACAGAATTCATTCAGCCATACAAAATTGGTTTGCTTGTAAGCGCTTTAGAGAAATTCAAAAAATTCAATAGACGCATTTTCAATTTTTTTTTTTTTAACTTTGAAATCTTCCGCAGTGTCTATCAAAATTTTTATTAATAGCTTCCATTTTTGGATCCGAATAAGAACTATTTGAAAGTAGAAAAAACACATATAAAATATATTTTCAAATGTATCCAGTGTCAGCATAGTTTAAACGAACAACATATCAATTCAAGCAAAATATATTCGGTTACGAGTAATATTTGATCCTTTAGTAAATCCATTTATAAAAAAATTAGCATATTAATTTTAAAAAATACAATGGAACTTCAATTATCCTGTTTAATTAGAACCAGATCTTATACGGATGATCGCATATTCGGTAAATGAAGGAAAAAAAAATTATTAGGGGACGGGGCGATATTTACTTATAACTTATTAATTGAACGGCTATAATACTTCTTAATTCATTATTTAGTTTGGAAGATTCCTTCCCCCCCTCCTCACAAGGCAATCGGTATTTTACTTATGTAAACATTTTTACTATAGATGAAACTGTTAAAAAAAGAGAGAGGCAAAATTTAGATATCAGCACTTAATTTTTTCATTAATTTTCACATTTTTTTAAAAAAAGGATTCTAGTTAAAAATAATTTATTAGCCATTCATATAGTGTTAACAATATTACACTTATAAAAAAAAATGAAGAATATTCATTAACCATGTCTTAACTAGAATAAATTTTAACATTAGATTAACTTAAAATTTAGCTACGCCATGAGTGAATAAATACAAATAAATAATTTAAAAAAATAAAATTTAAACGTAATATATTTGTTACGTCATTCATGCTACGATCACAACGAAATCACGGAAGTTGAGAACCATTGAGCATAGGGTCTTTCTCAAAACCTCTCAATAACAGAATACACATAAAAACGATCAAAATACCGATATTGAACCTTAATAACAATGCCATTTGTATATACTTTTGATAATATGAAGTATTATAGGAAAAGATAAAATTAAAATAACCCTTTTACTGTAAACACTCCATTTAAGACTAAATTAAACTAACTTTTAAGACTAAAGTAATTGTAAAGAACTCGAAACATTTTCTTTCTAGCCTGATTGGCATCCTTTAATTTCAGGAAATGTGAGAACAAAGATTATATTATATTTAGCATATTAACCAACTATCTACATAATATCAAACTTTTGTGGCACCATATGTGCAGTTTTTGTAAAAACATTCCACTAAAACTACATTCTGCGTTTAGAAATATTCAACTCAATATATTTCGCACTAAAAGTTGCAGCAACTGCATCGCTTTCCACGTGATCCACATGATACTTTTACGACATTTATCTGAAGTCAGAAATTCCTCAAAGTTTTACGAATGCCACTGAAAAGAAAACACCGACACCATATTTATTTATTTATTGTTGTTTAGTCACGTGAACTAATAAATCTTCCTCAAACTTTCTGTAGGTGTGTCTAGAGGCAAAGCAAACGGTGGAAGAGTACAAGATGGGATCCACAAACACAAATATTGTATTGTGTTTTTAACCAAGACAAGCGGATGAAAAAAATAAAAAAAAAATGCTATAATTCGTAGCTTAATTTCGCCTGATCAAGCCACTAAGCATATCAGCCACACGTATATAAAATAAATAAATTTTTTAAAAATTACTACAAAATCACACATGAATTACCTGTATATTAATTATCAAGACAGAGTAAATTTTACTTATTTTGCACATTTATTCAACAAAATAGTTTTTTTTTTTCAAATTTTGATTTTTTTATAACAATTTTAAATAAAACCTGACAACTGGACAGTTTGGTGAATTTTATTTTTTAATTAAATTTCTAAATCATTAAATCTAATAGCACAACAAATTCTTTCTATGATGCACAGTTTATATTTTAAACTGAGTATGGGAAAATTAATATTTAAATGAAAGTAATAAAAATATTTTTAAATACTAAATGTGACAAGAGCATCATTTTCTGCTAGTAAAGAGCCCAAAAATTGCGGTATTTTGAATATATTTATATGCAATTGTTTTATCGTTTAAACATAAGCGTATAAAGCAAGTTTTATTTATATTTAGAAGGCACAGGAAAAAAATCACAACATAGATTGTTAATAAACACAAAAAATTTAGATAAAAAATATGTATAATTTTATAACCCATTAAATTTAAACATAACTACCACAACAGAAAGAAACTTCTGAATTAATAGCATTAAAAAGGAGAAATATTAATTTATCTCGACAAATAGCTTTAAAACAAACTTGGAAAAAAAATTCCAATGATATTAAAATAATACTTTACATCCATTCTGCTTCAGAAGATTGAGTTGTGTTTGTTATTTAAACGACATTGCTTTACATCATCCAACATGATCACACCAAACAAAACAGTATAATCTACATTGAACACATGATCTCTTTCTTATGTATCCATCATATTCTTTTAAAAATAATTCATAAACACATAATCCAACGCCGGTAATCCACGTAAAAGGTAATCCATGGCATGATTTTGTATCAGATCTGTATCGGTATCAATCGAAATCGCACATAAGTGCGATGGCACATGGTGAAAAGTGCGAATCGATGCAACAGGTGCGCCTATGTCCTCCTACGAATGGAACACACGGTACCTCCTTGCCCAAAAAAGGTTCTGATTTAAGCATTCCAACTCACCAGAATCAGCTGGTAATCATCCCGCTCCCTCACCAGGAATAAGGGAGCCGAAAGGTGTACCATGGCACTGGATGATTAATCCGGGGGTTAATTAATCCATCGGAAAAGGGGTGTACCACAGGACAAGTACCAGAATTTTTGTTGAATGCAGAAGAAACATTAGATTTTCTCGCTGCGACCACGCAAGCCCAGTAACTGGGCCGCGACTGCTGAACGCGCGTCAGTGCTTTTGCTTTGCCCCCGTGTCTTGTTTAGTTGCAAAAGTGGTAAGGCGAGTTTTCATTCATTTGTTTTCCCCCTTCTTTCTTTTTTTTAAATTTTGTTTTTCCTTTCTTCTTCTTCCTCTCTTCTTTTCTCTCTCGTGTTCTGATGATCACTTTTTGTAATGGGGGTCCATCAGACCGAAACATGATAGTTGGACTGCGTCGACACAACTGCAGGAAGACGTTGGATCTCGTTTACAGGTTTCACCATTTTGTTTTTAATTTGCCATTGGGAAAGGGTAGTAGAGACTTAAATTGGAATTCAATTCTATATAAAGCATTTTAAAGAAAAGAACTTTGATAAGGGTATTGATTGCTTTTATCAATCCGATGTCTCGGCGGGAAGATAGATATGAAAGCAAATAGATAAAAATATTCTTTCAATCATTAGCAGAAATTTGTCGGCGAATTCAAAAGATGAAGTAGTTAACTAGGAACTAACTGCCATTTTAAAGATTTCGGATTCTCTGTCAGAAATTGGATTTATAATACGTATAATGTGCCGATCAGAATCGAAGAAATTGCATTTTTTTGACAAGAGATATTAAAATAATTTATATGTTGCTTTGCTAATATTATATATATCTTCTATATACATAAGTTTTAAACTGATTTTTTATTGAATAATTCAGTCCAAATAATCAATAAGTCAGCAACTGATCAAGACTTGGTCAAATAAGAGAATCGATGTAACAGGCTTTTTTTAAAAAAAAATTCTTTACTACATATGCTGATTTAACATCTATTTTTAAATCAGAAAAAATGAATTAGAATTCAATAAAATTTTTATAACTTTTAGGAAAACAGATAATAAGCATCAAAGTTTTGTCTATATGGCGCTCCGATTTATACTTCCTTAACTCTGATCCCCTTTCCCTAAGTGTTGTGGCATAGTGAGTTCTGATAGTGCATTAGCTTTAAAACAAATACCGTAGTAATAAATACTATATGATTACTTTTGCATAATGATTAATTTTTTAATATATAAAAAGGAATTTTTGTTTGTTCGTATTTTATGCGCTGCTGTACTGCTCATCCGATTCCGATTAAACTTTGCCAAATCATTCCATACACTTGCGCAAAGGTTATAGGCATAGTACAATTATTATATCTAAAGTTAAAAGAAAGAGAATAAATATTATTGATAATTCTCCTTTATATATTATTAAATTTTAATTGATTTATTCACTGTCGCCAAGAAAATAAATATTTTTCCAATCATTCTTAATTAAACAGGTTAGCTATTTCAAACGATATTTCAAAAATTATTTTTTCTGCGGCAACAACGTGCCCGTTACCAGCTAGTATTTTATAAGTTTTGGTAGAGTAACATGGGGCTTAAACATATAAAATATTATTCTCATTCTTTTCCATCCATCTTAGCATATCGGCATTAAATAAAAATTTCATGAATATGTAAATGGTAGTCATCAAAATCATTATCATATTTTTTTTTTAAAAAACAATTTCTTAATAACAATTACTAAAAATTGTCTTTTTATTATATCGTAAGAAAACTTTAAAAATAGATAAGTTTTAGTCTCCTTTTTTATAATTAATAATATATTCTATTCATGTTTCCAAGAAAATATCGAAGCTTTCCCATACTCCATCCTCCTGCCAAACTGGGACTTCCTTAATTTCTAACTAATTAAAAAGACTTCTTTATTTAATACTTTACCTTCCTCCCTCTTTCCAAATTTAATCTACGAAAAATTCAACATGAATTTCTCTTAAAAAAGCAAGATTGACGTTTTTCATTAATGATTTCATTAATAAAAGTCATTAGAACTTTTATTTTGTTCATCTCGTAAATGGACAGAGGAAAAAATTACTAACTAATTTTGTCACTCAATAAAACTAATTTTTTTAAATTATCGTTTTTAAGTGCATGTATAAATAATAGACTGAAAGCAGTTCTAAAGCTTTTAAATTTATAAATAGGTACATTACTGGATGAAAACTAAGACAAATAACTGCACTTAATGATATCATTCAGTTTGATAAACTAAGCGACTACACGTATAAAAAATGATAAAGGATTGCTTAGTGTTCATTTGCATGCGTGTTCTTATTGAAGCAAGATATTGAAACGATAAATGGGTTAGCGTTTATAGGAACACTTCCTTCATATGCATATAATGGAAAATTTTAAAAGGAACGAACGATCAAATAACTAAAAGAATTAGTAAGTAGTGTGTCCATTTTTATTTTAATTTGTACAGATAAATATATTTTCTATTTATTTATTTTTTTCTAAATTTGTATATGAGGGCATTAATGAGAAAAAGCACGATGTGATGTTACATAGTGGCATATTATTTGTAACCTGTGTCATATATGATTAAAAATAATGCAAAATATGATTAAAAATAAAGCAAAGTGCTCTACAGGATAGATCATTGGACCTAGGGATATCAAATTTGCCACATAATTACTTATTATGTAGCACGTGCTCACTAAGAAAAGGTTTTTAAAAATTTTATGATTTTTCGTCAGTAGTTTCTGAACACATTATCGTACAAAAAGACTATTTCTATGACGCTTTAAAATCTCAAAAGTTAATTTCATTTCCCTAAAATTCACTAATATGTTTTTAAAAATATGTTTAAATATATTTTTTAACAATATTTTTCATTGATTTAGTAACTGCATTTATACATAAATACGGTGCGATGATATTAATACATCTTTTACGTGCATGCTATTGTTAATGTAATTAGGAATAAAAATAAGACAGAAAAATCAATCATTATTGATTATCGTATTACGATGCTTCAGAATAAACGCGAAATAATAAAATAATGTAAAAAAAGCAACAAGTATTTGGATGTATTATTTATAAATAATCCGGCAAAAACATTTCTACAGAAGTGATTGATTTAAATACAATTTTCTTCAAAACTGTTTTTAAAACAAGAAAAAAACTGATAGCAAGCAAAACATTTATTTATTTAATGAAGGAAGGGACCCTATTTCGTAAACGTTAGCAAAGGAAGCTACCGAGAATTAAAAAAGAGTGAGAGTACCACGGAATTACAGGATAATAACAGTCGCATTTACTATCCTTATTTATTAAAAAGAGATAAGAATTCAAATAAATTTTAAAAACAGAATATCGATAATTTCTACACTGAAATTCAATATTAAAAATAAATGTAAATGTAAAAATAAGATGAACAGAATCATGAATTTATCTATAATTCGTTCGCTCGTTTCTTTCTATTGCAACTTTTGCCGTTATAACGCTTTTTCTTACCAAACCTTTCAAATGTGCCCTAACAGAAAAGTGCCATTAAAATGATAATTTATAAAACACGTGAAACCTAAAATGGAAGATAGATGGCTAGAATTAAAATAAAAAACGGGATGGTGATTTCTTTAGGGCAATGTAGGAATTGAAAACAGAAATATGTGCATTGATAAAACACCTCTAAGAATGAATTTTATAAATAAGCCTAAAGAGTTTTTGAATAATACTCTTTAAAATACTGCATGTAACAGAATTACAAGGAATGATAAATTTAATGGTATTACAAATTTTCTTGTTAGATATATTTATATATTTAAACTAATATTTGTCACAGAACAACCCATTTCTGAACAATAATGCGTTTGATATGTTCATTCAACTATCGAATATTCATTATAATCAGCTGTAATTAAGTCATTAGTAAATTCGTAAAAGACAAAACTCGCGCAAGAAAACAATCTCGAATATCCTTAAAATTCTGAAGTGAAATAAAATGAAATTAAACTTGCCAAACAAAACATGTCGTTTAAGAAGTTAAAAGGAAAGCATATATCAAGGAAGTAAAAGCTACAATCTCATAAAATAATTTTAAAGAAAACGGGACAAATTTATTTATTCAATGAAAGGTTATGAATTGCTGAAAATGAATATAAATAAGGAAAAATATTTTCATTCTTTTCGCAGCTTTATTCCACAAAAGGGAAGAATGCGATGAGGGTTGGTTTATGGATATATTATCCTTTCTGGCCGGTTATTTGCTGATTAAAAAAATCTAGAAAAAAGTCTATAATATTACTAGGATATAAGTAGCCACGACGCCCCCGAGGAATTAAACTCCCGACTACAAAACTAAAAACGTTTGAATATTGATTACAAAAGCTTTTCAGATATACAAATATGAATGAATATTTACTTTATACCTCCCTTTCATAATAATCACATTTTGATACAAGAATTTCAATGGAAACAATTTATGCTCACGTGACAGGAAATAAATAAAAGCTGACAATTTAACTAGAGAATCCATGGCATACCTTGAAGAGAAAATAAATAAATAAAATAAAATGATATCACGGTAAAGATATTACAAAATGCTACACCAGTCAATCTGAAGGCATTAAGATAAATTTGAACTACCAGAACACTATGATAGCATTGGCAGGTACTGTAGTTGAATCCTACGGGCCATCACCCAGTAAATCCGCGCACCGACGGCCCGTTCGCGTCTTGAGACAGGCACAATTTGCCCTCTTTCCCCTCTCTTGTGATTAGCGGAGTTCTCTGATGTCTGTTCACTTTATCGACAATTTGTGGAAAGTTCTCGGCAGATGTTCACAAACCGGGGATGGTCCTACAATGGGTCAATTGGCAGATTTACGATCATATCCGTAAAGGCAACAGGCCATCGAAACGGGGCTTAAGAGACACGTCCCGTCATCGATGGAGAATAGCCGACTTCATAACATTTTTGTTCCTATTAGGGCTGCGGGAACCAACCACCATGCCGGAACGTCCCCATCAAAATGTTTGAAATGACCTCGGGGGAATACGTTATAACATAAGATAAAGTGCTGTAAAATATTAGATAACATGCATAATTATGTTTGTCTTGCGATTGTGATGCCACTCTTATTGATTCCATTGTCAACAGAAAGAAAACACTAGCAAATCCATTTCAATATATCACTCAACTACATTACTTGGATTTATCCCAAGTTCTGGGTGGGGCCGAGCAATCAACTATGATCAATTTCAAAAGCAAAATAATTCAAACCACGCAATTTCTCGCACGCATGATGTCGAGAAGATTGATTTAAAAAAACTTGAAATTTACAAAAAATTCATGCAAAAAAAAAAAAAAAAAAAAAAGCCGGCATAAATTTTGGAGAAACAGATTACATATAGATTTTTGGATGGTAATCGGACTAAATTTTCCATATTGTTTTACAAAATTCAGGTATCGTAAAAAGAGTAGAATTTAGGAATTTAAATAAGTAAACAAAATATTCATTACACGTTTGAAAAAGCAGTTTTCTTTGAATTTAATCAGCTACAAGTAAATCTGATATTATTTTAATTCAATACAAACGAAGAAAAATAGATTTCTACAGGAGCTATTTTCTGACATGAAAAATGATAAATGGAAAGGAGGAAACATGAAAGGTGGAAAAATGAGGGATGATAGCAAACGCATCGCCGACATAGAATTCAACAAATATTTTTCCTCTATCATTTGCATTATTACATTATTTTAGTAATATCTTTCCTACTTCAAAGTTTTGTAAGATTTAATAATAATAAAAGAATAACACGAGGAAATGAAAAAAAAAGTAAATTACAATTTGATAAATCATATTAATTAAATACATAATGCATGTTTCTAAAATCCAGAGAATATTGTAGAAAATATTAAAAAAAAATGTGAATACTCCTTATTTTCTATACTTCTTAAAAGCGATACAAAAATTGTCTTCTGAAGAACAGAAAAACAGTGAAAACAAAATTGCACTCCTCTCCTTACTTTCTGAACCGAATTAATTTTTAGAAAGAGTTCAAAAGCCACACTACAAATTTACACTTATTTTTTGAATAACAAACAATACCGAAATAATATTTTATGAAATTTCTTTGCTTTTTTTACTTTCTCGTATATGTAGAATACAGGAAGTATAATAATCGGCAAAAAATTCGAACTCGAGATTTTGATGAATCTCCACGTTTTAGATTTCCCTGAGTTCAAAAACACTTTTTTGAAAAATATCCGTCTGTTTGTCGGACAAAGATAACTCAAAAAACACTCTGATCCAGACGGATGAAATTTGGTATATGGTCTTTACAAATTTTCAGATTTCTATCGAATTTTGAGCAAACTCCGCTCAGAGGAAGCCTGTCTATCCGACTATAATTTAACACCATAACTAGAAAACGAAAAGAGATAAAATTCGATACACAGAATTAACACAAAGTCTACAGTGTAGATATATGTCGAATTTTGAGTCAAATCCAACTACGGGTTGACTGCTTGTCGGTCTGTATACTTTCAGATACACGTGAACGCGATAATTAAAAAATGCAATGACTTAAATATATGAAATTTGATATGGGATCTTGTGACTACAAGTGCAGTTTTTCAAATTTTAGTTTCAATCGATTGGGAAAAACGCCTCTAAAAGAAAAATACGTTTTTTGGACATTATTTACCGCATGCCAGGGATAAATCACCAAATAACTAGCCAATGATTACACGGTAGATTCAGCAAAAATGCTACATCCACGCCAAAAGATAATATTTCGTAACTATTGTACGCCAATGCCATACAGTGTTCTGTGGGATAACAGCTTTATTAGAGAGAATGTGTGAAAGTTTTGGGAATACCACTTTCGCTGGTTAAAGAAAGATATAAACAGGAATAAAAATAAAAGAAAGAAAAACAAAAAACAACAGAAAAAAAAAAAAAAGATGATTTTTTTTTGGTCAAGATTACCACAGTTCAAGATTGAATTGTGCCTTTACATCTCACACGAAAATAGTTGTTATCTGGATTAAAAAGTAACAAAATCTACTAAAAAATGAACAAGAAAAATCGTAGGAATCCCATTCATATTCTATTATTTTCAATATCGACTATTCTGAAGTATTATGAAAATAAGAGGTATTTTCTTGCAGCTGTGGAAGCACCGTTTTTAGCAGTTTTGCTAAAAACCTTTGCACCGTTTTTAGCAGACAACATACTACATATTTGACGTGATGCGTGGGCGGCTGAGAAGGAATATGGGTCAGTGCTCCCCTGAAGAACGAGCGAAGCGTTCGCGGTCAAGGACAAAACAACCTATTTTTCCGTTGAAAAGGGCCCACGCCACTTCAGTTGATTTCAATCTCTGTGAGCTCAGAAAGATTCAAACGTATCTTTTATCCTTGATACATTTGAAAAACGATTTAATCCTTCGTACAAATTTACTTTATTTTAATATCAGATTTCAGTAGCAATGAATATTATACAGTAATACGCAAGCCAAAGTGGAGCACGTTTTATTTTTTTGGATTTAAGAAATTGTGAGATGGGGGTTATACCACTAAGATCTGACTGATCTGATCTGTCAACTGCTGAAAAGTTGACATTTTAAACCCAAATATTACCGAAAATAACTCTTATATAGTTTATATATCAATTTTTTGCAAAGGACATTTCTTAAACGAATTCAGTTTTACTACTGAAAAATTGACATTTTAAATTCAGATATTACCAAATACAACTTACTATAGTGGCTAATAAAGACAGCTGCGTGTGTTTCTGATTTCAGAAATTCGAACTTAGATTTCGTTTCAGTTGCATACAATTTACATTTAACTACCTTAAGTTTCAAACAAAATTATAATAAAAAAGACAGAGAGTTGCATACTTAAAATATCAGTTAAATCTTTGCAATCCCTTCTCATGCAAGCAATTTATCATAACTTGTTGAATGTACTACAAACAGAAATACGTATAGATATTCATCTTGTCTATAGCTTTAAGCAACTAAGGAATGAATGACTTAAAGAATTTTTTTATTGATTTGCATCTGGAAAAAAGTCCCTCGGAGCTATTTATATTCACAAAGGAGATAAATGGCACACTCAAAGCTAACAGACGATGCCCTCATTTACTGTCAGAGAGATTCGAAAAGTCGTCCTCTTTCTTCCCAAAAGAAAAGAAAGTGCAGAAATGTGTCGTGATGTCATATACAGAAAGTCTTCCATAATCTTTTAGAAGCCACGCCTGCAAATCCGATTAGTGTAAAAAAATTTTGTAGGTATTCTTTGTATTGAAAACGTATCGCTCTACAGAATAGGGTAATTTTAAAGGGATTCTATTTGTAGGATTAAAACTTTTGAGAATATGACCAGAGTTCACGAAAGCGATAATAAATATGCGATAATAATAAACATTTGCAAACAAAATGCGCAAGCAAATGAAAACCAATATGGGTAAAATTGTGCACTTGAATTAATTATTACAGATATTTTTATGAAAAAAAAAAAAAAACTAATACTAAACCATTAGGAACGCTAAGATGTATTTTTCAAAATCATCTTAGTATAACGTGTACTATAAAATGACTTTCAATATGTTATGTCTAACAACTATCTGGAAGGAATCAAAGAATTTTTATTTTGAGAAAAGAATTTGCATGTTAAAAATATTTTTGAGCAAGATATTCATAAAGAAATCAACGAAGCTTAACATCCACATATTGTTGTAATATGTTACAAAAGAATTATTCAGCCTTTATGTTTAAATTTCACATAATTTTTTTGCAAAATGGTCAAAGTCAGTATTACTTACTGAATCATGCAATTAGTAACTTACTTATTGAATCAGCAAAATGGTCAAAGTTACCATAAAGCGACCGCTTATGGGCGCTTACCAAACAGAATCGCCATTCATAAATCATGGGAAAGAAATTGATAATTCTTAACTCACTTATTTACCTCTAGAATATTTTAAAAACTTCTGAATAAGACTGCACTCCGGCAGATAAACTCTCATACATTTGCTATTATAAAGTAATAAAGAGAATTCCAAAATTATTTTTTATGCATATCCACAACATTTGAAATATTAGAAATGAGTTTTTCCCAAATATAAAATGGATAAACTATTCACTCAATCGGTCATGACTCCAGAAAGTCAAGTTGATTTGACAATAATATCAATCAACAGAAAAATATAAATAATCTTGATATCGGTACATTAATTCAAACATTTGATTGAACATAACCCTGAAAATTTTAATTTCAAATGATAATTATTTAAAATCATTATGTTGTGCTGTAAATATATTATTAGGTTAGTTGAGGGACTTAAAGCTAAAAACATGTCAATAATATTACTGGAAAATATATTTTGAAACGATTTAAATACTGTATAAATCATTCAAAAATGCACGTGAAATAAGTAAATGCATATTGGTAAGAAAAGTATGAACTTTTCTTTGTCGAAGGTCGCCAATGATTCTTGAACAGTCAGTAAAGTTAGAATTGCAATGTAAGATTCATAATATTGAAGCATTTGAGTACACCAAAGCTGTATCTCTGAAACTTTTTTTACAGTTGTAATTTCTAATCAATTGATAAATTTTTTTCCTGTAATTGCTCAGTTAGAAAAGAAATAATATTTATAATCAATTAATGGCTGATGAAAAAAATACAATTAAGAAGTTACTTAGCAGTTTTTAATGAAATTTGTTCTGTCAGTTCTGTTAATTATTTATACTTACAAGTGTTACAGAATCAACACGACAGTCCTAAGAATTTTCATAATCACACTGGGTGGGGGTGGGGGGCACGATCCATAATTTTAAAGAATCTAAGATCGGCAAATCTTAATATACAGAATAAAGATATTAAACATAATGCCCAATGAAAATTTTCAAAACATGTGTTATACTTTTTACAGCAGATTAATATTTTTTCATTGCCCAGGAAATGATACAGAATTCGAATTTGCAATTTTAGGATAACAACCTAAAAAAAAATTTACACTTAAGTAATAATAGTCAGCATTCAAGTTTTTCTGAAGGTCGCTCTCATTTTCTGGATATTAGCGTGTACGTAATGGACGTACACGTTTCACATTCTAGTTCCTCCGCAAAGGCGTTCTTAAGTTAAACATAGTCAAATAGTTGGATATCATAATATAATGTATATATAACAACTTATAAATCAATTTTAACTTATGGATACATTCATCTGTACCTTAGCCTCCGCAAAAATGTCAATGACTATACTTTTGTTGATTCATAATGGCAAGGCACTAGAATAATATCTTTAACCTCAGAAGTTAAATTGAAGCACTAAAGCACTTACTAAAACCAAAACATTGTTTTAGCAATGTTTGAAATGTAATAATTAAACCACAGCAGGATTCTTAATAATTTTCTAATTTTTACATTACCCTTCTTTGAGAAGAGACAGGAAAAAAATCACTACATTTCTATAGGAAACTCCAACAGTGGAAAATAAATAAAAGAAAGATTTTCTTAATTTTACTTTTACTTTCAAATATTAAAGACTTTAGAGAGAATTTCGGCGACCCACAATTAAAAAAAGTTTAAATTAGAAAAAAAAAATTATTTTTTTAAACTGTTATTTACAATAACTCAACATCATGCTTATGGAGTAGTGGCACTCCAAGTCATTCTATTCTTTTTTTTAGCTCATCTATTTAAGCTGGTCATTCAAGATTGTTCACGCTACCCTCATACATATCCCACAGTGTACCCAAGCTCAGCGCCTTTACCTGCATTCAGTGAGCATACAAACCGAAAGACAGCATAAACAAGATTGATAGTACGGATATCAATACGGATTAGATATCCACACTTCTAGCTCAAACTATGCCAATTTTTCGCATTAACGATTGATTTTGGAACGCTACCATTCTATTAATGTGGCGAGGAGTGATCGCAAATATCACACGGCTTAATATCTCAAAAATGAAGTAATAATTTCTAGAGCATAAGTTTAGTAAAAGTCACTAAAATGGTATCAACCTTATGTACACTAACATGGCTTTCAGAATCCAGTTACACAACTGCTCCGAAATGTGCTACTATTCATCTTCAGGTCCACTTGCGCACAGTTCTCTTGATTTTCTAGTGTATGTTTTATCGCGAATATTGAGAATTATCGGGACGTGTGCTATTTTATACGACTTCCTATTAGTCAAGTAGACCACCAATAGTTTCAAAAACCTTGAACTAATAAGATTTGGGCTCAAATGAGAATTCCTTCGTGTGGTTCTTAATTAACAATATATTCTGTTGTGATCTTTCCCTTATTTGAAATAATATAATCCGTGAAGGAGGAATAACTGATAATCTATTCTACCAGCATGCATATATTAATATTACATATCGGTTTCCAAGATAGTTTGAACGCAAATCTAACAAATTTTTATATTTAGACACTAATTTTTAAATCTGATTTTCATCTTATAACTATTATTTATTTATTTTTTAAATTTTAGAATGGAAGTGCACAATGTATTTCAGTAAGGGTATAAGTAGTGAAAACTATAATTGATATTTAAAAAAAATTAACCTGAAATTTGTTTCTCAGAAAAGTTATGTTCATTAAATGCATATATGTAATAAAAGATTAACGATGTTGTATTGTAGTCTTGAAGAAAATGTCGTCGCGATAAAAAGCTATAACACAGTTTATTTTAAATTTGATCCTTAATCCTTAAAGATGAATTTTACATGTAGTTTTCAGATATTATTGCTAACGAGTCCGAGCCATGGTTATTGGAGATAGCTCCACCTGTAAGAATGTCAAAACAAGAGGAGGTGAAAAAGTTAAATTAGGGAGAGATTTTGAGCGCTTAGAAAAGGAATCTCTTCCACCCTCCCCTCCGAAACGAAACCCAAATTTAACAGCCAACGAAAGAGATTCCCCATTTCAAAAGAGAAACTGGAATTGAAATTAAAAAAAAAATTACTTAAATAGCAGTTTAAGACAGTTGAAGATACGTCTATTAGATTCTAAGAAGGTGGGAAACGCGTGCAACTCAGAAGTTAAAGTACTTTTTAAGGCTGGATGAAAGTAGAATAATTTTTAAATTAGAAAAGCACAAATAAATTGAATTTATTACATATACCTTAAAAATTTGATACCAGGAACAGGATGTCATTTTGTTGCAGAATGGCATATTATTATTGGTATAGATTTCATTTTTTCAGATTAAAAAAAAAATCAAAAAATCATTAAAAATTTTCACAGAAAATAATGAGGGGGAAAAAAGCAGTTACATTGTTCTTTGTTAGTCATTTCATATTCAATATTATTTTAGTTTAATACACCATAAGTAAAAAGTGACCGATGTTTACATAAATAACATCAATCTTACAAACCAATTTATAGAAATGAGAGGGGAAAACAATTTAAGAGATTAATTCGAAAATTTTTTTAAAAGAAAAGTTTCGAAATTTGTTATTTTTATTTTTCAACCCCATTATCAAAATAATTAAATCTTACTTTCCTTTTTCTAAAACTTCACAACAAAATTTCAACACTAAAATAATCTCTTCTCATTTACGTGTGACAGTGGGTCAAAAATGGTCGCTCGAGTAGTCACGCACATGATGACTGTGCTGGTAGCTGAGTCAGTACAAGTGACGTCATGCTACGCAACATTTTTCTTTTTAATACTAGTTAATCGACATCGGACGCTAGGGATTTTACCACACCGACTTGCATTGCGGTGGTAATCGCTGACCGGAACGCAATTCGGTAGGCTATTCAAAAGAATAAAAGAGTTACAGACCCGTGGTGTTGAACGTTCTATTTACTTTTATTAATTTTTCTAAAGCCTACACATTTCAATCTACGGTATTGTATGCATTTTAGAAATGTTTGTGCTACGTTAATAGGGTTACAAGGTAACAATGAATTGAAAACTAAAGTAACGAAATTTTTTATAAAGAAATTTGAAAAGAACATTGATAAATTACGTTTGTTAACCATAGGTACCCAAACATTCTATTTAATTTCTATGATCTGAAATAATAATAATAATAATAATAATAATAAAAACGCTATCATATAAAATCATTTAAAAAACTGAAATAGATGTATATGTTATTTATAACCTTTTACAGAAAATTATTTAAACTTTCATCAAATATGTATGCCATGAAATAAAGCCATCTCCGTAACAAAAACTCTTCTAAACGACTCAATTTTCTGCATGAGTTGGTGCTACCAAATAAAACAAAACCGTTTTATAATTACGAAGAGCATTAATTAACTAATAAGGAATTACCATTTATATTGCAACAAGGATCATTATATAAATTATAAGTGGTAAGAGGAAACTGCATCTACGTAATTTAAAGAGAGTTTTATGATTTTCTAAAACTGATAAAAACCATGTACAACATAGTTTGATATATCCGATTATTCTGTATTTATGCTATTTGTAAGAAGATCTACAGTTTTCTTTGTTTTATAAATTTAATTCTTCTAACTTCCAAAAATTCCTCTTTTAGTTTCCTAGACAGGCTTCGGTCTAAACCGTTCCACAATTTATCTTCTTTGCCCAAATTTTAGAAAAATTATTAAACATGCCTACACAGAGGCTCAACATTATTTCTTCATGATCTACCCAAGAAATATTGAAAACGGAATTCATAATATTTCCATCCATTCTGTTTTAAATATAACACATTGGTTATTTAATTAAAACTATATTATGAAAGGCAGGAATTCGAAGTTAATAGTTATTATATTCCTTGCAGTGCTTGATTTACTTCTACTTTGAAGCCACTTGCGACAAATTTGGAATTAATTGTCACCAAGCTTCAACAGCTATCGGACCAGGGGAACAGCACTTAAAGTTGTTTCAATGCTGCATAAATCGCGAATATGAAGAATTTTTAATTTCACAGCCTCTAAAGCAAAGAATCTGCAAACAGGCTACAGGCATTAAAATTATTTACAGAACAGCAATTTGCAATGTAATCAGATGTAAAAGAATATTCATATTTATATCATTTACATTAATTACTAAAAGTTATTGTCGTTTCTTGCATGTAACGCCTATTTTATTTATCGGACTGTTTCAAAAGAAATGAAAACAAACATTCCAATTAATTGTTACACAAAACTTTTCTAATTAAGCTTATAAAAAATTATTATAATACTTTCCTCCTGATTCTTACTACAGTACTTATCACATTACATTAAGACAATCTCATTCTTCCTTTCTCACGCGAAGCGTAAAAGACGTGGAGAAAGCATTTTTCTTGTGAGAGAAATATCAAGCACGCAGGGAAGTGTCTGCATCCCTGGTATCAATCAAGAAAAACCGAAACAATTCTTTCCGAGCGTCAAAGAAGAAGAGAAAAATTATTGTACAGGTCTAGACGAGTTTACCTTTTTCGCATCAGTGGTTCAAATACTCAGGTTAATAGTTCACACAGGTGTGCTTTTTCTTTTTTGATCGTACAAAAGGAAGAGCAATGACAAAAGTCCGCCGGAAAAAAACTGTAATCCCGCAAGATACAACACGTAAATGTAAAGCAAGCTTTGTAACATATATGTTATTGTCTACGAAAACCAGAGCGGTCCATTGTCGTTCCAACAATTGTTGAAAATGAAGAAATGTGTCAAAACACTTGCTACCATCTGTGAAGTATTGATTTCGATACTTGTAGTAAATGAATTAAATTATAATATCTGCAATACTTTTGATAGTTTATATATTTTTTAATATAACAATGACTGGATTGAAAAAAACATCGCATATTTTACAGAAGTTAGAATTTATTAGACCTTTTAAATGCAACAGAACAAAGTGCAACCAATTCCGGACCCATAAACGCACTTGCGCAATCTCTTTTAAATGCTTTTGATTTTTAGTATGAACAAATTTTTTTCTCACTTCAAATCTCAAATAACCATTCAGACTAATGAGTAATATCTCATTTCTGCTCCATCCTTAGCCCTCTACTACTCCTTACTTTCTAGGATACTAGCCGCCTATAGTAACCAGTTTGTTTGTAAAGATAATTGGGTTTTTAGGTTGTTAATTATTAATATGGGATACATTTCTTCAAAAAAATAATTCACCTTGTAATTTGATAAGACTAAACAACATGAATTCAATTAAAACAGTTTACTGCAAATTACAAAAATGTAATATTACGAAATAAAAGCGGCAATGAAAATCCTACTACGGATTAAATCATTGACAAAAGCAAGTGCTTAAATGTTTTGACGGAGAATTTGAATTCCATCACAGCATTTAAGAACATTGTTTCAGATAGTATACAAAATTGAAATAAAAGTATCATTATAGTTAAATGAAAAATTGCACGGATATGAAATTTATATCATTAAAAAGGTAGTTTTTCTTAGTCTTGACAGAACAAAAAGCATTTTTTATAAGATAATTGTTTTGGAAGACATGGGTAGCAATTTCCATACGCAAATCATAACGATTATGAGTAGTTTTAAAAAATTAAAATACGAGCGCCAAAATTGAAAAATTTTAGAGCGATTTCTCGACAAATATAATTATGACAATTTTTATTGCAATTTTGTAAGTCGTTTGTTTGCATTTCTGCTTACACCCACGATTGCAGACTTTTAGGGAGTTTTTAGACGATTGGCACGATCTTGACGTGCTTGGCGAGAAACCGTACATTAATCATAAGTCTTCCCACAATAACTTACGTGCTAACGGTTAAGCCTATTTTTGTACTAGATTGAAATTTTTATTTGAAGCCTATTTTTTGATTTCTTTTATATCTTCTCTCCTTTGACTGAATGTCCTCTTTGGTGACATGGCGAACTACCTTCAGAACACTTTCAATAATATTTTGCAGCTCTATTAATTAGCTAAGTGAAGCGTTCGATTCAGTACAGCTGTAAAAATGTTCTAATGAAAGAAGCAATCTGAAATTCGTATGACATTTTGTTTATATTTGACTAATGCCATTCGACAATTAGTAATAAGTTCGATTTCTGTGTCAAGTACGTTAGCATTTTATATATATAGATACTTTGAGATTAAGAAGCCGAACAGCAAGTATAAATCTCAAAACAAACACTTTTAACTCCGGCAGATTAAATTTATAATTTTGAATTTAATATTAGGAAGAAATCAAAGAGGATGAGAGAATTACTTGATTCAATTAAAAATACTGATTAAATGAGCAGGTGCTGGTTAAATAAGTTTCATAACAGAAGAAAGTTTTTTAACAAGTGTTATCTCATTTAAATACCCCTCACAAATGACATTCAAACTGGAATCTTAACATAAGCAATGCCTGTTTCAAAGACAACTACAAAATGCTCCCTTTTATGCCTATCCGACAAACTTGAGAACTAATGAGGTATTTCTATTTATGCTTTGAAAGATTAATACAAAAGCGAAAAAAGTTTGCATGAAGACCAAATTAACTTACAAAACAACTAATTCGCTCCTTCATACCAATAAGGAAAACTTAAGCAAATATATCGAAATAAACCTCCATTTTTAATTGTTTTGAGAAAGGAGATCAAATTTTAAAATATTAAACAGTAAAACAATATTTTAAGATGCCATTTTAATAACATTAGATATCTCAATTTCATTCAAAACCGAAATTTTTAAAAACTTTAAATAGTCCTATCTCTAAATATATATATATAAAGTTTTTCGATATTTTATATCCAGGCTTAAGATAAAATTCTCACTCATAATGCGAATAAAACAATTCCTACTGTTTCAGATTGCTATTCAAAATGTTATTAAAAGAATCATTCACTTAAAATTCTGAGTTATTAAAGACAAATCCTCAATTCAATTAAAAAAAAATCTTATAAATGAAAAAGTCTGATAAAATATAATTGCCATTTTACGAAGGAAAAGTAAAAATCAATAAAATAATTGATGATCATACTGGAATACCCTTTTTCTGTTTCGCTTTCTGAATGAAAGCAATGAAATAAGTTCACTTTCTTTCTTTGAATTTAATTATTTTTTTTGCAATGAAAATGCTAAAACCAAATACAAGTCTTTATTGGTAAATGATTCTTTCCAAATAAATTAACAATTTTCTTGTTCATTGACTCTAAATGAAAGATTTATCAATTATTCTTCTGCAAAAGAAGAAATGAAATATTATTAAAGATTAATTATGTAATGTAACAAAAATAGAACAAAACGTAAGAGCATTTAATTTTGCAATTAATTAATGCACATAAATTTGGAGCATATGAATGTTTCTTCGTAAAAATAGAGTAAAAGATAATAAAATAAAGAATGAGAGAGAACAATAATTTTTTTAAAAATCTACAATTCCTAATTTTGGCCAGATCACAAAAAAATAAAAATAAAAAATAATAATAATTAGATTATTTATAAGTTATAAAATTGTTTTGTTAAATTCCAGTTAAATAAAAAGACCTCTCTATTTTCAGCAAAAATTATTTTAAAATATTAAAAATTATTTATTCGTTGAATACATGGCGCTGAAGTTTATATTATTCCTCAAACCACAAAAAATATTACTGGATATGATTTTTGTTCTATTTTTCTAATAGAAATTCTTTAAATACATAGATTTCATATAGAAATATTCAGATAGTTCGTGAAATGAAATAGAAGCGAAAGATCAGATTTCTTCGCATTTTATTTCATTAAAGTGAACGATCAAGCAGGATCACAAAGAAGCAAGTGATATCTCAATCCAAAATTTCTCATCAAATCGTGAGAATTGCCGTTACACAATTCAATTTTACATTCTAGCATGCAAAAAGTAGCATTAAAAAAAGATCAACGTGAAGAAAAATCACGCCTAAATGAAATTAGCAGTTTCCAGGCATCTTTAAAATCGCTAATATGTATTATTCAGCTGTTTTACGAGAGCTTCACAGCAAACACCAGAAGTTTACACAGCTTGGAATCCAAGGTAAAACAACAAGCACCAAATGTATTTCCCAAACTTGCATCTGGCAATCGGAATTTTTATTCTGTGAGGAAGTTACAGAGCGACTTAGGCTAAGAACCTGCAAAGAATAAGAGTGGTTTAGGGTCGAAAAAAAGGTTAATGAAATTGGCGAACCGTGACGGACAAACAGAACTACAGGCCAATTACTCCTTCTTGAGAGGTAAAGAGCCCTCGTTTATTGTAAGCTCTTCGAACTATTAAAAATTTGATTTTTTTTTTCTTTTCATTTTGCAACCTTTTATTAGCCCTTTTGCACCTTTTTACTTCACGAAAAATCAATTAGAAAATTATTTTATTATACCAAAGGAAAAATTACGAATAATATTAAAAAAAAAATGCAAAATATTTTTTTTCTTTAATAAGTGGATGTACATATGTGTTGAAAAGGAATATTTTTTTAAAAACAAACAAAAGGAATTAATATCGGGAAATCATCATAAAAACCAATATTGTTTATCAGAAAAAAATATTATACATGTTTTATTAAAGAGAATAAAACAAATGTTTTCAGAATTGCCAGACAGAATGGCAGCTAACTTCAGGCAAATAGGACGGGCTTTGGATTAATTTTTTGAAAACTTTTCCCATCCTAGGAATAATCCAAAGTAATTTATAAAATAATACAAATGCCCTCTCTGACTGGTATCAGGTGCATTTATATAACTCCCGCTTTTTTTTTGCTACACCTCTAATATATAAATTAATAATATTTTTATTGGTTTTGTTTGATAATTATTTTGTCTTTGTCTTTTTTTTGCTATTAACTATGGACACGAGAACAACAGCAACAACATAACTGTTTTAACCAAAATCTTCCAAACGAATAACAACCTTCTTCCAGGGATGTTCCTAAGAATGAAAATTATTGGAAAAATTACCATTACGATGGAAATGCAATAAATAAATTTTTTAAAATCCCCCCTTTATATAAATGAATCTCAGCACTCACTCTTAAAATATAAAAATGGTTAATAAAAGTGTAAATTTTTGAGATCATATGAAATATTTATTAAGGTATCTTTTTTAGTTTTTAAATTTTATTAAAATATCATGGCATAGATGAGAAATTGTAGCATAGTTGTGAAGATATGATGGTTGACTTTCGGCCTAAGACAAACGAGTGAACTTGGTGAAAAAGGTGAAACGTCGAGCAGGTAGCAGATAAAATAATAGGATTATAATAAATGAGATTTTAAACAACAATTTCCTCCTATACTTTTAATGTATAACATTGATTGGGAATATGCTTCGTTTGAAATTTGTTCTCCAAAATTAACAAACACAATTCTTCCTTGAACACCCGCTAATTCTTCTGCGAAATGCTATAGCTATTTCTCAGTATCAGATCACAATTTTCGTTATTGCAAACGATTATTTTAAAATCATAAAAGAAAATAAATAAATGAAAAAAAATTGAACTTTCCGATAATATCTAAATTAATTTTAAAATTCAAACCAAAAATTGTTAAAATATAAGAGAAAAATGAAAGAAATTTCAATAATAGGAGGAGTAAATTAATAAAAAAATTAGAAAAAAACAAACAAACAGTAGAATTCAGATTCAACATTACACAAATACAGATTACAGATGTTTGATAGGCGAAGTATCATGATAAAACCAAAAATATATAGTCTTGGAATGAATTTAATAGCATCTTTTTCACCTACATAATAGAAAATGATCCTACTTCCGAATAATTCAAGAAACATCCATCGGGTCGCTCCGCCTTTTTCTTCCAAGGTGACAATGGTTAATGCAACGAGGCCATTTTTAACAACTTCCGGTTGAATAATACTTCTACCCACAAATTGCAGCTAGATATCAGACAGAAATTGTTATGGGGAAAAAAACTCTATATTCAGTGCTCTTTGGTTTTAGATTTTAGTTACAATATCCGACACTTTTCATAACGATTGACAGAAAAAAAAAAGTCTTGAGTATCAATAAATTGATCTCAAATTTTGAATAACTCATCACACATGCATTTGTATTAGAATTTCTGCATATTCTGAGAAAATATAAAAATATTATGATCATCAAAATACTGATTAATTCATTTTGACCGATGTTTTTTTTTTTTTTTTTTAAATTAGGAATGACTTAGACGTACAAGGATCTTTTTATTACTAAATGTTTTTATATCATAAAATTACTCATACTTTTTAAAGATTGCCAGCGGAAGAGTTAAGATGTATGAACATAAAAGGCAAATTCTATTAAACATACATCAAAATTGACAAGAAAGAAAATATTCTTTTAATTAATACTTCGTGAGGCACCATTCTTCTCGAAAGCGATTCCTATGAATTTCATCCTTCAAAGATTTGAAACCACTGACAATAAAACAACTCAATACATATTTTTTTCTTTCCCACTGAGGCATTCCTGATTGAAAACATTTCGCAGTGGTCAAATTGTAGTCACTGGAAAGGTATTTTGCCAAATGACCATCCCTGACCGGAAGACCATTCAAGGGGGTCATTTAACGGGGGAGGGGGGAAATGACCTTGACATTCGAAAAGAGGAGCTAATTCCAAAAGAATGAAAAATGTTATTTTTTCTGAATTCCAAGGAATCTGGATTCCCAACTGACGATGTGTAAAAAAAGTCAATAGACAAGCTTTCCTGTGCTTATTTTGTGTGTTTCTGAACCTCTCGACTTTCAGTTTAATGCGTTTAACCTTTAAGCTTCGGGAGGCCAAACTCAGAAAAGTTACTTTGAATACGGGCATTCAGTGAGAAACGCTAGAAGATGCTTTCCCCCTCTTTTAAAGGCGATTGTTGGAAATAGCCTTTCCGATTTCGACCACCTGTAGTGATAATTGGTCATCTCCGGCGCAACCAGGTTGCTTTTTTGAGGTTTTACCACGTCTGAACTCTAGAAAAAGCTTTTTATCGCATTCCCCCCCCCCCCTGAAACATTAGTTTACTAATTCTGTAGGAGAAAGTATTGAATTAAATATTATGACAAAAAAATCGTAAATAGGATAACTGCTGTATTGTTATTTAGCACATTAAGCAAAATATTGTCAATTTTTCAATCATATTTGTAATTAAATAAATTTCTCAAGCATTATTGAAGCTGTAAATTTAATTTTTATAAAGCTTGAACACATCATTGTGAATTTTATTTTGTTATTCTAACTCATCAATTTTGATAAAATGTGACGATATATATATCATGCATGAACATCCTAATTATTTATATTTCCTTTTTAAAAATATTTCCATTTCTTTGTGCATAACACAGATAACAATCATCTGCTGTTTTGTAGATTAAAATATCTTTGAATGTTTTAGTGTTAATATATTGCGTTCACAAAAATCGAATATAATTTTTATTCCTAACATAGTTCGAACGGTTTTTAATATAATTACTAGTAACGTTTTGCTATTTTTATTGTCGATTCTTATAATTTACAGTGATATTTTTTTGTTGAGAATTTCAATTACTCATTGCAGTGTAGTATTTTTGAAAACTATTTTAATTTTGCAGACAATAAATACCTGAATTATAACAGAAAATTATTTTTTTTGCAGAAAAATTTATTATACGTAGGTAATCACCAGATTTAAGAAAATTAATTTTTAGGGAGTAAGATTAGATATGGTTTACTTAGAATTCGATACATAAGATTACATTGCGATAATACTGCGCTGAAAAGTAATTAGCAAAAAACTAAAAACAATATATTTGGCATTGGATCAGCATTCGTTATTAGATACAAGTTTTACTAGCAACCGATCTTTCAGAAATGCTTCAAATTAAATCTAGAATTCCTGACTTGATGCAGCTACTTTATTTTATTTCAATACAAATATTTCTGGAATAATTTAAGTGTAGTAACTTCTCAGAAATTGAAGGTATAAAGATTTTAAGAACCTTCTTCAATATTTTAAAATTAGAATTATAACTTTTAAAGAATGATTAATTATAAATTATTAAATCAATCTATTTCATAAATCATGAAAAATAATGGCGAAAGCGACACCTTACTTAAAAATGAAAACCAAAATGTATTTTTAGCAGAAATATATCGAATTAAAATATTAAAATTTAAAGCTGAAAAAAATTGCAGGTCGTTTTAATACTGTGTTAGACTAATACATTAGTGACTGGGAAGTATATATGCCCAAGGCTTCAGTAAGGGTGGAGGGAGGTAAGCACGAAGACAAAACAAAGTGTTTTGTCACTTTTTAATGTAAAATATAATAACAGAGTGAAAAAACAACAACAACGAGGTTCCATTTAGTTTTTCTGTATCAATTGTGACGAATGGGAGCTAAGAAGTGACAATTTGTCTTGGGTGCCGATTACCTTCATAATACCATTTCGTCAGAAATGAAACTTCAAGTAATTCTTCTTGTTCAAATGATTAGTAAATTCTTTCAAATAAATTCTTGGTTCAAATATTTAGACAAATAGATGGGCCCAGCTATAACCATATATTATTATAAAGTTAAAAAATTTTATTAAGTTAAAATATTAAGGATTTTTTTAAAGTTAAAAAAATTAAGAAACAGAGGAAAGTTTACAACGAATATTTCCCACAAATGAAATTATGCAAAATCATTCCATACATCTTAAGAATGTTACTTAAAAAAAATGCCGCCAAAGCAGGGTTCACAAGAGTTTCTAGCGCCAACAATGATTATAGCAACTGCTGGACGAAATCTCCTGATCCTAAGGGGTACGACACAAAAGAGAAGGGATTTTACGAGGCAAAGAAGGGTTCAACTGGAAAGTTCAAGTGGGGGAACGAAATTCAAACTCGTTCTTGGTACAGCAGTTGTACCCAGCCGTAAAAAAATCTGGTACAACAGTTGTACCGGCCGTAAGCTAAAGGTTAAAGTTTTTCCTTTTCTTTTTTATGACTAAGAAATTTTAAAAAAATACCAGATCTGAGGTTTCCACAGTTGTAGCTTTAAATGTTAATGCAAAACATACGCCTCTTAATTTCCCTCTTTTTAATGGAAAAGCTGCCATGCTTTCTTAGTTTTGCATACCTCTAAAAAGAGCTGAAACAATGTCCAATGTGCATTGATTTTTTTTTTCTTTGGCTCATTACTTAAAGTTAATTAAACACATTTTCTTTTAAAAAATAATAAAAATGAGCTTGGTACTTGAAAATAGAAGCCAAATGGCGATTTCTTAAAATGAGGATTTACAATATAGATGTGTTAATAAACAAAACAGAAAATTCGTATTTCATCACAAATTGAAACAATTAAAACCAGGGACAACCTAAAACGACAGAAAGAGAAAAAGAGTGAGGTGAATTATTGGGGCCATTGCAAACGATCCTTCATTTAAAAATAGGCGTTGTAAACAAAACAAATTGAATTCACGAGTTCTTTAAAGTTCTTATTCGTATAAAAAATGCGCATTTATTCAATTTGCCAGACAGGTGATAAGATAGATAGCTTTGTTAACTCAAATTTCTTCAGACTAATTAAAAAAAAAAAACGCGACAGAATCTAGCAAAACTTGTTGCACTTTAATGAATAAAATTTTTTTAATATAGTTCAGAAACGATAAGGTTTTGGGATTCATTTTACAAACACATAACATAAGCGTAACTGTCAATGTGTGCAATTAAATATTACATTTTGCTTGATTTAGGCTGCACATACTTTTCGCGCTTGTCTGACAATCTCAGTAACATAAAAACAACCAAATTAAATATTATTTTCACTTTTATAACAAATAAAAATGAAAGTTTCCCAAATCAGAACAATTTTTATTCTGCAACATCAACAAAATTTTGGTAAACAGATAATAATTATTGAATTTATAAAATGAAATATAATCAATCAATATAAAGAATGATAGATAATGTAGTTTTAAGATTGCTTACGTTCTGGAATTTTAAATAAATTGGGTATACTAAGTAAACCCAATTTATTTAAAATTGGGTACATATATATAGGAAAATAAATACAGGTATGCATATCAATTATTTCTGAACAATTTAACATAAATTAAAAAGCATAATGAAATTAGTTTATTTTTTAGACACGATGCAACCATATTGTCAGTTCAGTTTCACGCAAATTGATCTTCAGCATTCTACAAATGTTTTTGCGTGACGATTTTTTTAATTTATTTTATTTCTGGAGTTTTTGCCATCTCCCTTCGCACGCTAACATGCATCAAATTCATCAAGATACTTCAAAACTATCACGAAATCAAAATAGTCATAATAGTTAAGAATAGAGGATATATAACTTATACAAAATAAGGAAGAATTTTTACCCTTTGTCGCAAAATTGTATTAGAGATATAAGCAAATAATTTCAGTAAATTTTTTCTAAACAATGCTGCTTTTGTATATTGATTAGAGTGACAGAGAGAAAATTAATACAAAAATATTTAAAAAAAATCTTATATAGATGTAATACAAAACGATGTAAACATTTCGAAAATACACACTTCACAAAGAGAAGAATATAAACATTTCTACAAAGAAAGAATAAATTCGAAAGCTGAAAGATTAAAAATAGATATTCTATTCCCCATAAAGGTTTCGGAACAATTCTTAGGGCAGAAAGAACATCTCCAATTTAATCACGGAATTTCTCCAGGAAAAAAATTTGAAAGGAAATGCTTAATGTACTATGGCAAGGAATTTGCAAACTCCATCATTCCACAACAATTTCAGCACATTCGAAGTTTTCCTTTTGCAACCGTACATGAGCGAAAGTTCAACGGTCACGTTTCAGTGTCTCGCTCAATCGGAAGATTCCTTCATCATCTAAAAGGATTTTGAACAAAAAAATAAGTTTAATGTCATATTTCTGTGGAGTGTTTGCGTGGGAGGCGAATTCCAAGATTCATGAAATAAGTTTCGGATAGTCTTCTTTTTATAAAACATTTACGAACATTAGTGAAGAAGAGTTATACAATCGATCAAGAAATTGCATGGATTTCAACAGTTCTAAAGTTTCATCTTTTAAAGGATATGTTTATACTGAATAACGGTGAATGGTTTTATTGTTTATAAAGAGAAAGAATAGTAATCGCCAAAAAATTTGAACTCGAGATTCTATCGAATCTACACATTTCTTGCCCTCCACGAATCCGAATAGCACATTCTTGGAATTATTATATTATCTGTCTGTCTGCGAACGCGATAACTATTTGTCTATAACTATTCAAATATAAGTTAACAAGGAAAGTATAAAATAAAGAAGCTAGACAGATAAAATTTAGCACATAAATTTAAGATCCAAAGTGCAGACATTTATTAAATTAGGACCAAATCTGTTAAGAGGTTGATCGTCTGTCATCCTGTACTTTTACAAGGAAGTAAACGCAATAATTCAAAAACGCAATGATTTAAATATATAAAATTTGGTATATTTGTGATTACATTTGCAATTCTGTGTCCAATTTTGATTTCAATCTGTTAGAAAAAAATCGTCCAAAATATATATTTGGTTTTTTGATTATTGCGTATTAACAGCACCGCAGTAATTAATCGTCAAGGATTGCACGCTAATAGGCTTTTTCATAACTACTGTTCGCTACCGGCATAAGGTTAATAGTATACAAGTAAATTTGTTAGAGAATACTAGAAAGTTTCGGGGAGACTACTTCCACTGGTTTAAATCCTGTGGTTACAAAGCTAATGTTTAAAGATAAGGGCCATGACATAAAAAAAAATCATAAGGCTAACAAATGAAGAGCTATTCTATCTTAAAATGATTGCTACCTCGACGGGTTTTGCTGACTTTTGTGGTACTTAAGGCAGTTTTAGTTATATTGCAACATAGTATATAATTGTATCGGATCTGCCAATGAAACCTACGGGAATAGGCATATTTACTTTTATTTTAGCGGATTTAATTCAGCATTTTAATATGAAGTGTAATCAAAATAGCTAAAATAAAAATAACAGAGTTCGTAATATTTTGTTTAAAAAAAAGCAACTAAAAAGATAGTATTTTTAAATTCTGCCTTCATTCAAACGCAGGATGTCCCCAAAAAGTGCAACAAGTGTTTATTTCCTTAAAAACTTCATCTAGCTGTATACTTCTAATTACAAAGTTTCATTAAATAAGACGGGCAAAAGCATAAGTATACTTTTCGCATCTGAGAAAACTGATATAAATAGCTAAAAAATAATTATATTTTTATACAATCCCCATATTGCAAAAGTGCAAATTAGTAAAATGTTTCGCTTACAGTCAGTCATCAGTATAACACATGTTTCTACTTCAAAATTTGTAGGAATATTATAAGCTAAATTTACTGGCTTAGATAACCTTTTTATATCTCAGACTGTTGTTTCAACGAGTTTTTAGTAGTACATTAAAGATATATTGCACTATGACAACATGCTATTAAAAGAACTTAGTCAGAAAATGCTGCTATTAACTTTCATTAAATTTTTAAAAACAGCCAAATACTATATTAGTTGAAGTGTTTGCAAAACTTGTTCATACAAAGCATTCATTACATACTTCTAGCAATACTTGTGTATACACATGCAACTCTATTACGATTACTTACAGTATAAATCATACAGCATTTTAAAATGTTCCCGAAAGTTTCATATCACATGCACCAGTGCGAGCAAAGAATTTTATTGTCTTGTTCGAAACTGCATTACTTATAAAAGGTGTTTTATAAATTTAGTTTCTGAAATTTCTTTTCCTTTCTTTATTAAGGAGTAATTACATCTATCGATCAACTAAAATGAACATCCGAAGTTGTGATTAGCAAATTTCTTTAAAGTCATGCTGATTGAATGATTTAGAACTAAACAAATGTTTGCACGCCTCACTTTTCTGTATAGAATAAATTTACACTATTTAAATAAGCATTTCCATCAAAATTGTGATAAGCTTCTCTAAATTATAAATAAACACATCTTTGCAAATTTTGTAAATAAAAGCGTGAAACTTTGTACATGCATAAAATTATGAAAGCGAAACATTTTAATAACTGGCACTTATAAACCCTGGGACCATAAAATTTTGTTTTAAAACTTCCAATTACTAACCTACAAAGAAATTTGTCTGTTCATCCAATTACTCACAGTATTTAAATTTCGTAATTGGAAGTATGGATCTAGATGTAGTATTTAGAGAAATAGCCCCTTATTCCACTCTTTTTAGGAATCCGACATTCTTTTCAAACAGAAAATCCTCAACTGGAAGGGGAAATTATTTTTGATAATAGCCGTTTACTAAAAAATTTCAATTCAAAGCTCAATAGTTTATCATGAATTTCTCAACATAGTTGATTTTTTTTTAAAGTATTAGATATAGTGTACAATATGATCATCAATTTTATCCCCAAAATGAAAACCAAATCATGCTCGAAAATATATGATTGCCATTGAAATTCAATCGTAGTGACTTTAATGATATCAATTTCATTTTTCAAATAAGAAGCATTTTCATTCATAATTTAAACTGTAAAAAATTTAAATTATAATACATTCTTATGTAAAAAAAGAAAAAGTTTTTGTATTCAGAAAGAAAGGAAATAATAAATTAAATCGGATCAAACGAAACCTGGATTGTAACAACTGGGAATTCAGTCATTATCTATACTTATAATAAAGCTCAATGTGTGTGTGTGTGTGTGTGTGTTGGCGCTCTACAGACCAGACCATTCAACCTACAGCTACCAAATTTGGCACGTGTATACCTTGGAGGCCGGGAATGTGCACCTGGGGGTAATTTTTTCGAATTTTTAACTAGAATTTTATTTATTTAAAAATTAAGTGAAATTTTGACGTGTTTCTGCTATAACTGCCGAAAATATTACCGCACAAAAAAGATTTTTACATGAAGTTAAAGATAAAAAATTTATCTTTTAAATGATACTACTGTTTTAATCTTAAAATTAAATTTCTATTTTTAATGAATTTTTAAAAAAAAATTTTAACTATGTTTTTCAATAATTTTTTTCGTCAAAAATAAAAATGAGGATTAAGCACGTTTCGCATTCATGAGAAAAAAAATAGCTTTTTTCAAAGTGTTGCCATCACATTAATTAAAGCTCTAACTGAAAATAAATTAAATCTTTTTAGAAATGAAATCTGCAAAATTATAATTTTCGGCAAATCTCTGTAAGAAATGAAACAAATATGAAATATTATTTTTTCTAAAAAATAAATTCAATAACAATTATTTTATGATCTTTTACACTCTCTACACAGCTTGGGTATTCAGTCCCGGATCCATTTTGATATTTAATGACTCATAAAATAATGAAGATGTAAACAAACTTATGGCATTTATTGATGGAATAAATCATATATTTTCCTTTTCAGGTTTGAATATTTTTACTTTTGTAAATATCGTCTGCGCGTGTTTTTAATTTCAGATAATTTCATTTTCCAGTCTAAATATCTGTACTTTTCTAAATATCGTCTGCTTATTAATTGCATTTTTCTCTCTTTTGTTTTTGGCAACTATTGAAATGTTATGTTTACTTTTGATGTGTTTTCTATGTAGTATTTTTGTAAGCACAAATTTTATGGTGGTCATAGAGTTAATTTCCTATCAACTAAATCACTGACTTTTAAGAGTTAATTTCAAATCACTTAAACTGACTGATTTATGAAGATTTGAATATCACTATTCAATAAAAAAAGGATAATTTCAGATTTTTCATCGATCGTTTCAAAGAAAATACGCCAATAAGCGCGCAGGTTTCTCAAGATTAATTGGCCTAAGATTATGAAAATGGTGAGTTTTTCTAAATTTTTAACATTTAAAACTTCATAAATAAGTCTTAGTTGATCGTGGAAAATAGAAACATTCATTCATTTATTTAAAATTTGGTGTGTCCAGAATATTTATCAGAATATGATACCTTACTGCATTAAATTTAGACTTCAAAATTTTTGAAATATATTTATAAGCAGGAACAAAATATTATTATTGATTTCATTTCAATCCTTTTGAAAGCAAAACTAAAAACTGAATTTTATACTGAATCTCAGAAATTTTTGTTGAATTATTGTTTGAGATATTACATAAACTATGAAAAATATTTTGTAGTTAACATAAGACTTAAATACCGAGCGATTCTGTTTGCAATACTCATATTCAATAATAATAATAATAATTAATAATTAACAATAAAGATGATTAATAATATAAAACTCTTGGTTTTATTAAAAAATATCTTAATATTAATTGCAATTTCGTCATTTACATTTTTAATTAAAGTTGAAGTTTTACCGGAAATGGCAGCAAATTAGCAAAATATATATAGTAAATTGAACGAAACGATCTAAACAATATAAGTTTGGTATGACTATCAAAATTTGAAGATTAAAAATGTTTTGTTTGAGAATCCTTTAAGAGACCAGTTACTTAAAATATTTAATTGAAAATTGTAGCGAGCGGTAATACTGGCGAACCGGCTGGTCGCCAAAGGCGGCTAGTTCAAAATAAAAATAAAAGAAAGGAAGAAGCAATTCAGGAATAGATGGCTTCCCGGCGATATCATTTATGCAACGTAATTTATGCAACAACAAGCAATTTGCATTTTATTTTTATATGCATAGCATAGCTACATAACAAATTCATTGTATTTGTACAAACATTTTTGTACTTAGAAATTTTAAAATTCGGAATGAAGCAATTTATTATCTCAGTGTCACTTAGAAAACAAAAATAACCACTGGTAATTTATTTATATGTTACACTTGTTACAAATATATTTATCAACTCTTTCACAGCATTCCAAAGCAACTTCAACGGCAGTTCTGAAAGAGTGCTAAATTCAGTTATTAAAACTGAATACATGTTCAGAAACAAAAGCTGCAATAAGAAAGCTTTCAAAGGAAATATTTTGAATTTTTCTAACTTCGATACTCAAGAATAACGACCCATTAAAAAAATGCTCGCAAAGTGCATATCGATTCATACGATCAGACTTCCAACAGATAATTCAAAGCTTCTGAATTTCTGCCTCATTGCTCGCACTGATAATAGTTATTGTATGTATAAACGAGTAGACCTTCAAAAAAAAATAGTAGTATTGAATGATCGATAACATCTAACGATACTGATGTGATAGATCATTAAATTATCGATCAAGTTGATGCAGAGCATTAACTAACTATATCTCATCGAAAAATCAACGCTCCTTATTTTTGTGTACAGATGTTTTAATCAAGATATTTTTGATATTGATTTTCTCATCTGTAATAGAAACAATTCAGATACACATGATACCTATCAGATATACTGCGTAAATTAAATGCGATTCACAACATCGAAGGAAAAAGAATGTGACGTCACAGGAGAGCGTAAGACACTACTGTTCGTTTCAGTATTCCGAGACGACCACTTTTCGACGATTCTATCTCATTAAGGGGAGAGACGCAGAAGGATGACTTTGATTTTTTTACCTTGATTTTCGCCCTATTAGATATTTTTTTGTTCAATTTTTTTTCCTTCACGTGTATGTGAATATCGTGTCGTTTCTGACAGTATTATTTTAATTCAGTCTGCTATTGTTTATTGTTAAATGTAAACACTCCCTTCTTTCATCTTTTCTCTCGTCCCTATTTTGACGAATTAAACCTATCGTAATACATGCGCAAAAACGCGGAGCGTTTTAGAATCCGTTGTCAAACAATGTGTTGTTGGATATTAGATGGTGTGAACCTGAAGGTATGAATTTGTCATATGACTGTGTTTAAATATGAATTGGCGTCACTTAAAATAGAGATATAGTTTACAAAATTGCCATCCTTTTATACACATACAAAAAAATAAAAATGTACAAAGTATTAAATCGTTTATGCTAATTCAAAGACTTTCTTCTATAAAATGTTGTTTTATCTAAGAAAAATAAAAGTTTAAAAATAATTGCCAATTTAAAAAAAGTACCGAAAAAAATTAAAATGTAAAAAGAAAAGAAAAGAAAAAGAGAAGAAATTATTAACGTGTACCTAAAAATTTCATCAATAAAGCTGATAAAAGGTAATTTTATAATCCAACTCATTTTTCTATGAAAGAGATTTTATTCTTCAGATAACAGAGAGACAAATGACTTAGAAAAAAGTCTCAAATAAAACTATTATAATATTTCATCGGTATTTTTAGAAGTTTCTTTTCATTACATAAAAAGAAGTCAAACTAAAACTTTTTTTTTTGAATGAGATAAAAATGCCTGTATGAATTGAATGTAGTTTTATATTTGAAGAAATCTAATGATGTAGAAACGATCCCTAATAAGAAAGAAAATGATCTTGTGATGATCCATGGTTTTTTTTTAAAAACATCATTAACAAAGTATATTGAAATTTTCAATACAAAAAATTTGTTTGTAAGATAAGAAATTGTATTATAGTCACGTTAATTCTGATTTTAAATGCTATAAATTATATACTAACAAGAATTAATTACTCATACTACACAACTCAGAATCTTTCTAGCGTTTAAAAGCTTTAGCCTATTATCTAATATGAAAAAAAAAAAAAAAAAAAAAAAATTTTTTTAGCTTGTTACTATATATTTCAATCGTCAAATTCTTGTTTTCGAAAAATATTTCTTACATTTTTTTTTTTTTTTGGTTTCAAAATCATCATTTTTAGTGCCGCAGTGTGAGAAGGAAAATGCCTTTATTGATATAAAAATATAAAGAGCACACAGAAAGAAATCGTGATATCAAATCAAGAATCATTTGTGCATACAAAAATGCAGGATATAAGATTATAGTTCATTTGCTTAATAAAATTAATGAGACATCATTATGAAAAATAAATTTATATTATAGAATGAATAAGCTAAATAATCATATAATCCTTATGCAACTTTTCCTAACTAATCTTTATCTATTTTTGTTAGTTCCCCTTCTACTTTTTCTGTTGATGTCATTTCTATTCCAATTAACAACTTGGGTTCAATTTAATACATGCGAAACATATAAGATTAAAAAAAAAATGCAATATTTTATACAAATGGAATACAAAGAATGATGGCAATGACATTTTCACGCAGGATGTTTTGGTTACATCCATCCCTTGATCTTTTTTTTAAAAAAAGAAAAATCCCGATTTCACCAAACCTGTTTCGACTATAGCACGGAAACAAGATGATTTTTTTTTTTCATTTTCACTACCATTAAATAGTATATCTCAAACCAATGAATGAAGCTTCCTAATATTTCCACTAAAATATAAAACATAAATTCTAGCAATTAAAGAAAATGACTATCAGTATCTTTTTTGTATATGAACTGTATCTTAAAAATGAAAAAGGTAGAAAATGAAGACTGGGTGCCAGAAAAATTAAAAAAATATCCATATTTACATGAAAATATTTATTTTTCACCATAGATTGTAGAATAGAATGCAAATCGGAGATATTTTAATTATCTCTTTTACTATTAATAAAGGAGACGTGTGTCTGAGCATAAGTGTCTGTTGACGCTCCACAAGCAAGATCTTTTGATCTATGCCGCCAAATTTGGCACAAATATACCGTAAAGGAGGTATTATAAAGTTCATAAAAATAAATTGGATGAACTGGGCGGCTTATATATATTTAAAATAGATAATGATTCCATATGAAAAAAAAAAAATCTTTTACATAAACCTTTACAAACAAGAAAAGGGATAGACACAAAATGAGATGGACGGAGTCAGTGGAGACAGACTTCCTGGCTATCCAGGAAAGAGCACAAGTGTCAAAAATAGAATGCGGTGGAACGGAATTCAGAGGAAGGCACTGGCCCACACTGGGCTGTCTAGCCAAATATGATGATGATGGTTTACCGTAAAGGATATAAATATGTATTTCTATGACTTTGGAGTTTTTCAAGGATAATTTTCAAAAATATTATTATTTAAAACACTTTTAGATCGTTTAAAACTTTCTCTTAAATTGACATTTTTTTTTTTTTGCATAATTCACCAATGCTTTTAATTAGTATAAAGAAATTGAAATGTTTTGATCGTTCTATTTAATTTATCATTCGTAAAGTTTGCACGAGGAAAATGTGAAATATCATGGGTTAAGTGATAGAAGATATACATTCTATTATTATGAATCATCAAATAGTACAGATAAAATACCAACAGGAATTGTTCTTTGCATGTATAAAATAGAGAAAAATATTATCACAAAATTTAGCTAAAGGTGCAATTAGAAGACAGATTACATAGAAGTCATGTTTTTACAGGTTCTGCTCAAGATTTGATTGAAATTAAAAGGAAGTAAGAGAAAAATGTCACATATAATTTAACACTATTTAGAGATAAAGTTTTTAATTTGAATCAATGTTCTCTTGGGAAAACTTTTTTCAATAGCGCGCACGCACGCACGCACGCACACACACACACACACACACACACACACACACACACACACACACACACGATACTGTAAATTTTCTTTCATCATTTGACAATAGAATACCCTAAAGCTTGCTGCTACAGTTTTCATTCAACGAAGTCACATATTTCTAGACAACATTCCTAATCTATTTTCTGCAAACGAATAGTCAACACATACAATTGTCAAATCCAGCAACCCACTTTTACAAACCGAGAAACGCAAATCAGAAGATCCCGAAACTCTCAGCCCGAGAGAGACGATAACAAAGCCCAGACAAACTAAAGAACACAACATCCTCGATACATTCACATTTTTATTTCTGGTAACAATAAGCGACGCCGAGTCACAGACTCCGTAATCGAACAAGTAGCTTGTCACTTCGGAATGGTCGTTCATCACGCTAGCTGGATAGAACTAATGGCATAGTCGCCCCTGAGGGATTTATGGTCTACGTCTACTCGTTGTGTTCAATTTTATTTTATTTGCTTTTCCCTTGTCCCATTTTCATCTCTTGTGGGACAAGAAAAAGGGAATATCATTTCTCTCTCGCGCATCTCGTCCTTGAGGTCTATGGATGGAGTAGAGACCGCCTTGGCTTGGGTCGATGGGATGGCTGACTTATTGTGGTGTGAATGGTAAAATGGCGGGTACTCAGAGCCAAACGGAAGGTCTATAGTTAAAGGAGGGGAAAAAAGGAAAGAGGGATTAATGGCTTTTGCAAAAATATTTCTAAGGGTAGTATTTATTTCGGGTTGTTTGGAGATGATGCAAGCTCTTTCCAATTTTGATTTGGAAGAAAAAATACTTTACTATTTCTTTTCTTCAAGAAATATGCTCTCGGTTCTTTACGCAATGCTGAATCATAAAAAGTTAAAAGATAAAATGCCAACAAGAATTGCCTGTTGGCTTGAGTCTGCGAAATAATAAAAATTATAGGTTAAAATAAAACATAGAAGAAGAAAATTATCTTATCAATAAATTATAAATAAAAATGCAATGCATTTTTTTAACACAAGGGAAAGAATTAATTATTATTTTTTTTTTTGAGTTTTAGAAAATTTCGTGAATAAAATAAACAATTCAAAATACTTAAAAAAAGTAAGAATTATTTTTGAAAAAATATTTTCTATCCTTAAAAGAAACTAAACAATTTTAAATAATAAAAAAAATTCATTAAAATTTGATAATGGTATTTTAACTATGTTCCCTTTTCCTAACGAAATAATAAGCGGAAATATATTACAATAAAAATGGGAACGAAATTTTTTTTTCTTCTTCTAAAACTTGAAAATGATATGTACGCTAATAAATGGATTGATTTCGAATAAAATTATCTAAAAAAAATCATGAAACGCAATTATATATATATATAATCCTACCTTAAATTAAAATATCAAATTTCGTATGTGACAAATAATTAAAGGGAAGGGGCAAAAAATAAACAAATATTACTCGGAATTTTCTTTTAAAATTATAAATAATATATTTATATCACAGAATTAAAACCACCAGAATTCTAATAATTTTTATATATAAGAAAATGATCCCACATAAATAAGAAGAATTAATAAAAGTTATGACTCTTCGGTTCATTAATAATTCTATGAATAAAAACGAAACTAAATGAACCACACCATCCAATTTGCTTTTTGAAATCAATGTCTTGGCCACAATAAGGAGAAAGAGGTCACAGAACTCTTGGCCGACTTCCATTTCAGGAAGGGAAGAATAGTTAACTTTTTTAAATCAACAAATTAAATATAAGACTATGTAGAGATCAAATAGTAAAATGATAATATTTTTTTTTCGTTTAATTCGAATTCAATGTATCTAAAGAATAAAGATGTTAGCATTTAGGATAAGGAGACTGTTAATTAAGAGACATGCTAAAATTGAACATGGAAAATAAATCTCTCGATTTTTTTTATGTACGAAAATGATGAAATAATATATTATCAGTTTTATAGAAAGATTTAATCTATCGAGAAATCCGCATTGTATATTTTAAACCCCCTCCCCCCACTTAAAAGCTTAAATTTGACACGAAACAAGAGTGATGCTTCATGATCATGAGCTAACAAAATTAATAGCATGTATTATTACTCGCTAGTTTATGCAAAGATTTCGGTTCTTTGCCCAACAATTAGATGCAAATTGTATTCTGAAGTTCAGTAGCTGCAGAAGATAGACGTCACTGACTTTATTTTGCTTACAAAAGTTGATGGTGTTTGCCTAATCAGGTAGTAGCTAATTAAGGCATACATCTAATTAGGAGGTGTTAATTAGGTACGGACGTTCAAAAGATAATCTAAGAAAGCATGGACTATATTATACATACATAGGGTGTCCCTAATTTCACGAGTCAAACTTTAAGGGCAGGTTATATATAATTTTTTCTTCTTTCTCTTTATAAAAATGCGAGTTTGGCAATGAAAAATTTTGGCAGAAAAAGCAAAAATACTGAGGAAATGAAAAGAAAGCTCTTTACCTACATAATATTACAGTAAGTGTACAAATATACTACTACCAACATTGATATATATATTTAGTTGCAGCAGCAACTGAAAGTTTTGTAGTGAGATCATCATTATAGTCAACTGGAATCATGAAGACATTATACATTTTTCTGTTTTGTTTCACTTACACTTGCATTTACACTTACTTATTCCGCTTACATTTTTCATTTTCTACCACATACAGCTACACAAAAAATGCATCTTTATATGTATTTTACCTACCCTTAAAGTTTGGGCTATGAATTCAGGGAAACCCTATATATATATGAGAAGAAGATAATTTAGCCAGTCGTCATTTGCTAATGAACTATTACATGACTAATAAATAAAATGTTACATCTAAAGATTTCTTTGTTTTAAAATAATTAAAATATTGCGAATCATAAAACTCACTGATCTGAATTAACTAGGACTGAGATTGATTTGGATAAGCTAGCTTTCAGATAATTCGAAGTTATTTCCTGAGGGCAAGATTACACCAAAATGTGAATTTCCAGCAAGTAACATTAATAGTAAGGGTTATATCATCGACGAGACATATATTATTAATTCTGAAGGAAAGAAAAAAAGGAGAGGGGGGGGGGGAACATCGCCTAATTTTTTTAAAAATTATTATTATTATTATAGGAAGAGGGTTGGAAAGGTAGTTTTTTTATGGTCATATAAAAATGTTACTGTTTGCTTTACACTATATCGAGCAGCTTCACTAACACTATACCAACTGAAATAATGTTACAATATATATTACATCATTATGCTCTATACGCCAAAAGCTATCCTGTTTTCTACCAACATTTCATGAAGAAATTATAGAGAGCTATTGGGTATTTAAGGAAGAGGGGAAAAAAAAAAAAACCTAATTCAGTGAAACAAAATAAAAAGAAAGAAATTTCCGATTTTATTCATTAAAAATACAATCAAGTTTTCTTTTCTATTAATAGAAGTTATGTGTATGAAAAAAATTCTAGAAAATGATATCAAACAACCGCAATTGTGTACAACATCAAAAATTTCTAGAAAAGTGACCCTCCTGCATTCGTCCACTCAGGACAAAACGGCGATCTCAATAGGGCTAGAATAAGAAAAAGCCATACAAAGCAGAAAGGACTCTAGAATGAATAATGCATGAAAATATCGAATGCTTTCAGGGCTTCGTAGTTTATTTTATGTCCCTGAAAGACGAAACAAGAGAAAAGCGTCGAAAAAGATATTGAATGTCAATGGATCCAAGAAAAAGCTAAATCATTTTACTCTGTGAAAAAATAAGAACCGGCTGTTCTTCCTTATATTTTCCCCGTTCTCCTTTGAACCTAGATAGAGCGAAAAATACATTTTCTCGCTTTTGAAGAAATATTTTATGGCGGTGTCTTCTGAATTGAATATAAGATGAATTTTTACAGTTTTTCTGGGAATTGAAGGAATACTTTTTGTCACACCAGGTCAATGGATGAATAAAGTTTATGATTTCATCACGAAAGTTTTGTTTCTTAAATTATGATACCACGTTGGCTCACGTAAGATTTTTAATATGAAAGGAAAACTAAATGTCGTAAAATATGAAAATTATATTTTCAATATTGATGCTTGAAATTTTTAAATAACTTTGTTATCACATCAGTAGTTACTTTATTATTCAAAAGTGTACTGAGAGTTAAAAACTAAATGCTTTTAATAAAATTTATCAGAAACAAAGAATGGTTTCGGAGTAAAATTTTAGTTCTAATATATTTTACAATAATGAATTGAAATAATAACAACCTCAAATAAAAAGATAATAATGAAAATTTATATTATTATTCTGTTTAATTTCATCCAGGTTACCCATTTATTCATAGATAAGAATTTTTTGTCATGTCAATTCCTACATTATTAAATTTTAATTGAATTTTTATTGAATGTTGGTTGATACATTATTGATACTTATGACTTGAGACGAGGCAAAGGAAAATGGTATTCAGGTTAAAATTCAATTTTTTCGATATTTCTTCGTATTTCATTTTATAACATTTATTAAAATTTTGTCATTTATTAAAATGTTGCCCTTTACAAATCTGGCGAGGAGAAACTATAGCCATCGTTATGGTACTCTTATATTTCAACAAACTAATCACTATTCATATAGACAAGCAAAATTGATGTCATGATTAAATTGGGAAATATTATGTTTTAACTTTAAACAAGTAAGTCTTGTATACATATGTAAATGTACAAAAGATAAATGTATGTATGTACGCACACACATACACGTGCGCGCGCACGCACGCACGCACACACACACACACACACACACACACACACACACACACACACACACACACACACACACACACTTTATAACTAAATATTAGAATAAGTATGTTTAACTTCTGCTTCGAAGAATGGGCATTGCAATATAGCGGTCAGAACATAAATAATACGCGTATTGCGAGTCCTCGGTTCGAGTCGCGTTTTTTGCTTATGTATTTATATTTAATGCGCCGGCGTCCTTGTATACGGGTAGAGCATCTTCCCCGTGATCTGGGCGTCCAGGGTTCGAGTCCTTGTTCGGGCTGTTCTTTATTCTGTCTATGAGGTGTGTGAATATGTTCCCCTGTAAAAAGGGGTTGTGCAAGCAAATGTGACGCATGAAGTAGCTAAGTCGTACTTTTTGCCCTAGTTAGCGCTATTGAAAAAAAAAAGAGGCGCTCATTAGGCTTAAATCGCTGACAGATAACTGTCAGCGGCCCTGTAAAGTGCCATAAGTCACATCTCAACAACACACATTTATATTTAATATTTTTTATTTTTAAGTTTATCTATATAGGAGTCTTTCTTGAAACACACACACACGCGCGCGCATTTTTTTAAAACTAATATTAGAGCCTTTTTTTTTTATCTGCTCTCATGATGATAATGTCATATAACGTCATCTCGGAACCGATTTCACCATGGAGAAACTGAGTGTAAGTTCAAAAATATAAGTAATGGAAGATAAACTGTAAAATGAATACTGAAATATAGCAGATTGTTTCGAACAACATGTTAAACTAAGTGCATTCATAATTTCAGTTTCTTCTTCTTCTTCTTTTTTTTATTTTATTTAAATGACCAGCTTATATGTGGGGTAAGACAGAAAAATATTCATATACAATAGGTATGTGATTCGTATCTAACTATTTTCTCAGAAAAGAATACAATTTTATAAAAACTGCCGAGCGAAGCTCAGTCTTCCTGATATTAAATAATAACACAGAGCAGCAAGAACATAATCTTTTGAAAAAAGCAGAAAATTTATTTTATAAACATCACAGTTTTTAATTAGATATATAAGAAAAAAAAATTCCAGCATATTTTATTAGGTTAAAATAGAAAAATAAGCAAACAAAAGAATCTTAACCATCCAAACAACCAACTTAAAAAAATAATCACAATCAATTAAAAATATGTTATTTAAAATTACATGAAATTTGGTTAAAATAAAATCCGGATATCTCGTTTCTTAGAAAGAAATAAAACAAGTGAGGAACAACAAAAATAATTACTAATATTTTGAGGCATTTCCTAAAGAAGAAGAAATGACAATAAAAAGACGGAGGGAAAGGGTATTTAAAAAAGAAGCAATGATTTAAATGTTGTAGCAATACTTATATAAATGGGTTAAAATAAACATGCAATTAAATTAAGCAATCCTTCTCTTACTTTAAAAAGTGAACAAATTATAAAATTAATAAAACTCAAAAATAAATTTGGATGAAAACTAATATACGCAATCTTCTCCACACTCATTTTTCATTCTTAGTATCTCAAAATTTCAGCTACTACTTGAAAAACAATTGTAACCTTCGAAATGATTCACAATATTAATAGAACTCAATTTCTTTACTTGCCAAAGAACGAATTGCATTTCGTCTGTTTTTTTTAAGGGTGACCAGTTCGCTTGATGACGAAATTCGAGTTAGAAACAAACATCATCATCAGAAGTTTGCGAAAAAAAAAAAAAAAAAAAAAAAAGGATGTGCCTAAAATCTCACTAGAATACTTTTCAGCGAAAGTCTCCACCCCGAAGTATTGAAATGTCCGAACCAGGTATTTTCCTTTGACCACATCACGCTACTTCCGGTTGAGTAAAGAAGACCATTATGAAACCACATCATCATTCCTTGCAGAGGAGTAATGCAAGATGGAAAGTTCACTATGATGCATTAACAATGGATTTACCTGTAACGTTCAATTGAAAAATCTTTTGATAATAGCTTTCGCAAAAAATCACTTTACTGTAAGTGCTTTAAGGTATGGGCAACATAAGCATTGAGAATGTTATTTGGAATGACGCCATTTCTTTCTCAAATCTTTTGTATATGAAATGAAAAACCAAGATATTTTTCGAACAAACGATCTTTGGAAATGAATTCTATTAATAGGCAGAAAGAATAATAATTTGGAACATAATTTTTTTTTTTCATAAAAAACATAGATATTTTAAAAAACGCGAATTTTTGAAATTTATACTATTTTTTTAATTAAGAAACTGTAATGTGAAATGAGTTATGAAAAAGACTTATATTTTGAATACGAATAAATTTAACCAGCAATAAATTTCTCAAGGACTTCTTTGGAATCAGTATTTATCATCTGATTATTTTTTAAAATAGCTAATCGATTCATTTCTTTAAAATATATCTTTTCACTTAGGAAATAAAATAAAATTGAATACTTTCTTTAAATCGGTTTAAAAAAAACGGCTCAATAATCTCGCGACTTTTCTAATAATAAAAAATAACAATAACCGATTCTTAGATTTAAATTAAGAATAGATTTATATAATTAGAAATACAATGTTTAGAAAATAAATAAACGATTTTTAACTGAGATAATTAAAAGTTTTAATGCTCTAGCAGCTTACCTCGCGACTTCCGCGAGTTGGCAATCAGTCCATATTCGGTTGCATTCCGCGTTTTTCGCAGTTTAGTGAGGTTATTTTTACGATTACAGATATTTATTATCGTATAACATATAGTACTACTTCACTTTGTTAGGAAAATATTTAAACTTATTGGCAAACAACGCATCTAAATAGTAATTTTAAAAATTACACAGTCAGAGGGTTAACAAGCATATAACAAATACAATAAAATTATGATGGTATAAACTGAATCTTGTTTTCTTAAAAAGCTATAATAAAAAATAAAATTTCAAAACATCACACAAGAGTTTCCGAAGAATTCTTTGAAATAAATTTATAAAAACATTGGAATTAAATCCGATCATCGTAAGGCAGCAGAATAAGTTTTAAAATAACCATAGCTTGCAATTTTCAGTTTATTTCAAGCGTCAACTAAATTCCTAATTACAAAATTCACATACCTAATGAAAATAATTAAAGGTTAACTGTTTTAAATAAGATTCAACTACACAATATTAATAGTAACAACTGAAAGTCTTGTAAAAATAAATAGCAACAAAAGAAAAGGAGGTTAACTAACAAAATGAAACAAACTTTCACACATGCAGAGCTTACTAAAATATACTCTCTTATTTACTTATTTTTTATAAACAAAGCTCTGAAAAACGGGGTTTTAGAAATTATATTAAATCAATGAATTCCTTCTCCTTTTCTAACTTTTCACAAATTTAATGACAACACCAGATCTTTATCCAAAATTGCATCATTTTTACATACATTAACTGATACACAGAAAGTAATCGAGTTTAAGGATGCAAACTGTTGATAAAAACACCTATTAAATATACATATACTCAATTTGAAAATGATGATCAAATGGATATTATTTACACAAGAAATAGGGCATCTTCAGAAATAATTCTCAAATTCAAAAACACTCAAAGCAATTCATCCAAACATTAGTAAGTCAAACGTCCCAATAAGAGCGTGCTGAACGGCAGATGTCTGCTGTGATCATCGTCTGTTGTAAGTTAAAAAAGAAAAAAGATGAGCCGGTAGCGTCTTAATTATACCTGATAAATCTGAGAATGCACTTTTTCGAGGTTAATCGGCCAACGAGATAAAAACTGACCAAGTTCACAGAGCAGCCTCGTTATTCTTGCTGGACGGTGCATAATGGCGATGAATGCTGTCGATTCTTGTTTATAGAGACACTCCAGTTTCACAGACGATTGCTCCTGCGAGCAGAACTCTAATAAAAAAGGGATACTACCGTAGTGTAATTTCGTATGCTATTAATGGAGATAGCAAGGAATTTACGGTAGTATTGGAAGGTCACTTAATGAGGGATCCAAGATTAAAGAATTTATCTCAATGACTGAAATATTATAATATATATAGCAAAGCAGCATTCAGAATTGAAATGGGGACGTTTCAGGATGGAATATTTGAAGATTTAAATGTAATTTTCAATAACATTTATAAAAATACAATTTTATAAATGCATATTAAAATTTTTAGATGATTTACTTTGTCTACTTTTTAACTGATAATTATAAATTCTTCAAGTTTAATTAACAAGTTTTGCAATGGAAGAAATTATTATCCTTACAATACTTCGAAATGTCTCTCCAATATACTAATACGTATTTGAAGTATGAAAAATGCCTGAAATTTATGAATAAAGTAAGATCTCAGGTACCAAATAAAACCAAAAGGAGACAAAAATATATTTTATCATAACAATATTTCTAATCGTTTTTAAATACCTAAGAAAAATTGCTTCGTTTGCTAACACATAAAAATGAATAATTTACTGTAAATAACTCGTACGCAAAGGAATTTTTTTTTTTTTTTTTTTGTGTGTGTGTGTGTGTGTGCGTATGTATGACAACTTAAATGTTAACATATTACTGCGATAAAATAAAAATTCTTACACGGCAATACAGACCGTTTATGTTCAGATGCAACACGCCAAGTTGAATGCATCTATTTAATTTAAAATTCATTGATTGTGCCTTTTACAAGAGGTAACAGTTGTGACGACGTTAAAGCAATAGTCAATAGACGGCATACTGCTTGTTTCAGCACCTTGAGACCACATTTCGATGATTTTCTCTCACTAAGGGGTGAGGTTCAGAAGGAAGAGCGCATTCAAAGAATTCTTCGTCATTCTTTGATCTTGATTTCCGCCATATCGAATGATTTTCTGTTCAATTTTTTTTTATATGAGTGTCGTGTCATTTCCAGCCGTATTATTTTATTTTAATTCAAAATTTATTTCTTTTATTTTCATGGATAATCCTTTTTTACTTCATTGTTAAATGTAAACATCTCCTTTCATTTTCTCACCCCTTTTTGACGAATTAAATCCATCCTAACGCATGCGCAAAAGTGCGGAGGGTTTTCGAGTTCGTTGGCAAACAATACCATGACCTTCGTAAAACGGTCGTGGCAACACGCAGTTATAATTGTCATGTGATTATGACGTCATGTAAATTGATACCATTGATAAGTATGAAACAATCTATAAAACAAAGCAAATAATAGCGTGCTTACAATTTTTCTAACTTAAATAATATTCAGGGCATTAAAAACTTGCGGAAAATTTATTTCCAAAATATTATCTAAAAGTAGATTCATTACACTCAAACAAAAGAAATTATTCTGATTATATGTAGAGCGATTTGAATTCCGAAGAATTTAACACAAAACATGTATTGATCATCAATACTTAATTCTAATCTTCAGATGCGTAGCGTAGGGTTCAACCACGATCGCTTATTACGCCTACGGACCATTAAATTAATTATAAAGCTATTCTGGATGAGAGGAACAAAGCAATTATGTACCGATTTCACGCAGGTTAATGCTTTTTCTTTTCACACTCAGATTTTAAGGAACACAATGAAATTTTTATGAGGTTACGGTAGCGCTTTTTTATCTATAAAATAACCAATTTATTAGAAGCGCAAATGTTTTGAAGATAATTTTGCAGTCTTTGGTAGTTCCTGTTCCTATCTAGTCATTACACAATAAGCGATTGAAAAAAAAAATGTTTAATAAGTTCAATTTATATTTAATGACTATGTTTTGTAGAGTTAATAACTGATTTTATTGAAAATTACAGAAACAGTAGGTCATATTTCGATAATTAGAATTCATTTTTTTTTTGGAACACGTGATGTGATTTGTTGGATTAACATGTTTTTTGAACTATAATTAGCTACTTAATGATATTATCAATCAACAAAAGAAATAAGCAGCGTTGCACTATTTTAAAAAAGAAATTTTTTTAACTACCCAAAGTCAAAATTCTGAAATGTAATGTCATATTTCGAATTTTCTATGTTAAATCAAAAGCATAGGTCTAAAAATATGTTTTAAAACAGGCATGTTTTCTCATCTCAAAAACTTTATTTGAAAACTTAAACCAAAGAATGAAGAAGGAAATTAAATGGATAAATGCAACTTTTTTTTGGGGGGGGGGGATTATAACAAAGCAGCACAAGAACATAGGTAACAATTTTGATTTAATTTTATCTTTTCAACGCTAAACAGTAGAAAGACAAATTAATAAATGAACAGTGTCACTAACACATCTATGTATATAAACTTGATTCATCGACACATCGACATCTAATTATATATATATATATATATATATATATATATATATATATATATATATGCTTTAAAGAAAGTTGCACGAAAGAATGCAACCTAGCAGATGTGAAAGGAGACTTAAAACATTTGGAAAAGTACCAATTTCTGATTTATTCAGTCATTAGTGACAAAAATTCAATAATAACAGAAATAAGAAAAGACCATCAAAGAATCCAGAACTATACATGAACAAATTCAGGGAATGCTTCAATTCTGCAATGGATTCAACCATCAAAGAATACTTTTACAACTCTATCGAATAGTATCATTTTTCTGCAAATTATTTTATAATAAGGAAGAGAGTTTTACAGATAACTCAAATGTTTGTTTGGTCAATAGCACTCAGACTTGACGAAGGATTTAGCAATAAAAATAAAGATTCTCGAAAATGCAAGAATTTCGACAGTATCAGTATTAGAATCAAGAAAATCCTAATTTACACGAAAATCGGATTCTACAAGAAATTTTCATATTTTATGATGGAAGTTATATAGCGTAGGTGTACAAATAAAATTGAGACATTCAAATGAATTCTCTCTTTGAAAAGAGATCGCAAAGCGAGCTCTACGACAGCTTTCTGCTGTAGTAGTTATTTAGTAACAAATTTCTACTGGACTGAGGCTTTTTTTTTTTTTTGATTTTTACAAATGCTGTTTTGTACGTTTCGACTGTACTTTACAATCCGTTTCCTTGTGGAATAAAGCGTCGTTATTTGTTATCGAACTTCTTAGATTTAACATGATCATGCACTAAACGGACTTTCTAAAACAATACATAATATTGGTTTATTACAGAAAAATCCCTTGTACATTGTGGCAAGCATTTGTAATTTCTTTTTTCAGTATAAAGACTGCCATCGAAATTATTATACAAACGAAAATAATTTGAGAAAAAAGACATTTGAAAGTAAGTAAGATTTAAACTATTATCTTAGATTAGGCGTGAAAAAAAAAAGATTATACTATTATTAGAGAATGTAACATTACTTATAGGTGATATGAGATTAATATATTCGACATTATTCATACTTTAGATTAGAATTTAATATTAGAAGTCAGAAATTAATATTCGCTAAACATTATTTCAAATTTCATTTGCTTAGCTTCTAAAGATGGAAACTTAAAACGCATTTCGCCTTTCACTGGCAATGAGATTGGAAATAACTTTCAATGCATTAACAAATTGCGCCATAAAGAATCACATTAGGTTTTTTTAATGCATTTTATAAAATTCGTATATCCATTTTATGAAAGTCCATGATGTTGTAAGTGTATAATTCCTTGGCTCATGCAATCCAATTCAAAAGCATAAAATCATTATGCATCCGGAATCGAATAGCAATGATAGCTATTCATTTTTACAGTACGGATTTCGATTTTTATAAGGTGCTAAAATTAATTACCTTATTGCAATTTGAAAACTATTTTATGGTGCATAATAAAAGGTGCCCAGAAGAGATTCAGAGATCATCTTTGAGAAAACAGATTTCTAGTTATATAAAGCAACAAAATCTAAAAGATCAACAATTTTGACCGCATCAGATATGGTTGGCAAACAGAAGCAGAGAATATATGTATGTACAGGGTGATCAAGAAATAACAGGAGGTGTTCGGAGTCCTGTAAAGTGTTATGTACTGGACGAAATATAACAAAATCTGGCCACCATGCACATTAAAGTATGCGGTTTCGATTTATCAAGGTTAAAAAAAATAATACCAAAAAATGCCGATAGGGGAAATCCTGGGACAGCGATCGAAAACTTTATTATATAATTTGCCTATACGGGTATTTTGTGACATGACATCGAAGATAAAAGGATTGCGGGAATTTAAGTCATTCTACAAAAATTCGCCCGTCGATTGTATTGTCACTACGTGTACGCGCCTTATTAGTCAAGCTGTTTTATCATCGAAATGAAAATGTCAGTGCTACTCTTCGTGAATACTGTCGGTTAAAACAGTTAGTAGAGCACCGATGACTATAACTAACTTACGAAGAATGGTTGAAAGATTTGAAACAATAGGAATTCTTGGTGTGCAACCAGGCCGAGGACGTAAAGGTATCTAGCAGGAACAAGTGAAGAAGTTGCAACCGCCGTTATGGATCAGGCGCGAGCTAATAAGCAGGGTATCAGCAGTGCACGTTCAAAAATCACGACAAAGAGACATCTCACGCAGAAGATATTGCGTAAGATCCTGAAATTTTATCCGTATAAGATAACACCTATTAACTGATGACACTGATCTGAATCTTGTAAATTTTTGGTTGTGGGGTGGTTCTGGTTCACTTGACAGACGTTGTGTATCAAGGACATGTTCCTGACATTCCTACTTGAAAGGATCAAATAACGCTACGTGTCAGGTGAATAAATGCCGCTATACTGCGAGCCACCGTCGAAAACCTCGTGTACTGCATGCAATTATTAGAACTTCAAACTGATGATTACCTTGAACCAAATTTGTAAGCTCCTATAGTACATGTTTTTCATTGGTATTTGGTGTGTCGCTATTTACTGTTTCCATTGGTAGTTATGCATTCTTTTCCCACACATTATGCGCTTGCAGCACCAGGATTTCCTCTATTGGCGCTTTTTGGGCCTAATTTTTTTTCCCTCGGTAAATCTAAACCGCATATTTTAATGTGTACGGTGGCCAAATTTTGTTATATTTCGTCCAGTACATAACACGCTACAGAGCTTCAAACACCTCCTGTTATTTCTTGATCATCCTGTAATTCCAAAATAATCTATTTCACAAACTTTGGGAACAGACAGCACTCAAGAAAATGATTTAGGAAGCGATACAACAAATATAATAACACTGCAGACATATTCAATTCAGACGGGTATTCATATCGGTTGATGTTGAAAACAAAACTTACTTTAGATAGCTTATAATAAATATTTTTAATATTATATTTGAGGATATTTTAACATATTTTGTAGCAGATATTTTGCATTTCTTTCATGTAAATAATTAAAATAAACGTATTATATTTTACCTAAGTTGATTATTCATTTCATGATAAATCGCATGGAAGTGAATTCTTAAAATTATAACAAAATAAACTTATCACTCTTTACCAAAGTTTTAAAGTATCGATTACAATCTTATAGCGAATTGCTTAAAAATCTGTATATTATTATTTTTGAACTAACCAATAAAAATAAAAATTTTGCTACAGAATCCAACATTTGAATAAAATTCAGAAAAAATAATTTAGAAAGACTATTAAATAATTTTCTATTTTATGTTCCAATTCAGTTTTGTAAGAAAAATTAATAAAATCTATGGTAGTACAAGAATTACTACAAATAATGCTCAAAGAAATGGTCATTACTTGTATGCAATAAATTCTGCCTTACAGAAAATATATGCAGATCCAATAAGGTAGCATTAATCAAAAACCAGCATATTTTTGCGATTTTTTTTACTTCCTTCATGGCTTTAAATCTTTTCATCAATAACATTTTTTTTTCAAAAAAATAAATGTTAAGATGAGAGCTCACTCAAAAATTTAATTATAAAAATGTTTTATTTATTTTAGTCACTTGGAGGAGGATATTTAAAATTAAAGAAAATGGCGCCAAAAGCAAAACATTGTCAATGTCACTTATTGAGTTCTATGTCAAACAGGCAATGAATGACACAGATGTTAAGTAATTTAAATTTGTCTCTGAGTCATTTGGCAGTCATCGATCGTACAACACAATCGTTCAGAAATATAGCTGACTAAAGAATTCTAGGAAAAATAACTTTTTATTTCGTTGACTCGGCGTATTTTTATAATAATGAATGTCGCTAAAAAACAATGTGAAAGGATAACAGAAGATTAAAACATCTGTTTTTTGAGCTTTTCTGTAAAGTTATTTTTTGCCATTTAGGAAAATGGGGCAAAAGTAACAAATTAGTATCAGTTATCTCTTTATTTTCTTTTTTTAATTTAAGGGGACACCCCCACCCCTTTTTGAATTGTGACTGATATTAGCGCGACAACGGTGATCGACAATGATATAGCTATTTTATTTTACTATTTTTTTATACGAATCTAAACATGATTTAAAAATGATTGATCGGTGCAATCACACGGATTTATCTATCAATGGTACTTAACTACAGGCAGTAATACATCCAAGAAAACACATTTATTTTGAAATTCCATACTATGCACAATAATGTATTAAAATTAAAGAAAAAATAATTAAAATAAAAAAATTCTATCTATTATTATACGAATAAAAGTGTAATTTGAAAGAGTATTTATTTAAAAATAAAGTTTTTGGTTTGGGAAAATATTAATTATATTTAATTAAAAAATTAGATGGTAAGCTTTTACTAAAACTTTTAATATCAACAACATAGGGTCAATCTATTTTGAACAGTTTGAATGGGTTAGCCTGCAGAATAAATATATAAAATAAAAGTATACATATTAACAAAATAGATAATTTACGCTTTCCCCCCTTTCTTAAAAACTTTTGCAGACCTTTCCAGATTAAAATTAAGAACATTTGGTTATTTAATTACACTTAAGATTTAGAAGCATCGGAAATATTTTGTTCCACAGGGCAACAATGGTTCAGACATAAAATGGAAAACATACTGTACACGACAATTACAGTGAAATTTATGAGTCACCTTCTAGACTGAATAAGCAGTCTAAAGTACCTTTTAAAATGCAATCTACTTCCAGAACAGAGTTGCATAAACAAAATTTGTTTTCACATCATTAACCTAGCGTTTATTAAGTAAGAACGGAGAAGCATGGAGGGACACAGGTGCAAAAATTTGCATAATCACCATCATATACGACAAATCCAGCCTCAAGTAAAGAATTTTGCCTTTTACCCCAAAATTCTAGAAATACGTCACGACAAACTATTAAAACTTTCATTTCAAGTTAAAGTTTATTAATCTCTTTTAGCAAAATTGTTTAAAAACAATCCGTCTTGCTAACGAAACTGTATAACTCATGTTGACGGAACTGAACACGTGTTTAGTTTAAATGGAATGAGCACAAAGAATAATTAAGAATAAAAAATTCAGCAAATATTTATGAATTAATTAAGTCATTAATTAAAAATTACTGCATTTAGATACATTAATCATGAATAATTATTGAGATGTGAATGAGTAATGGGAAATGAATATCATACGTCCTTACTGGAAAATGAATTTGTAAACATTAATGTGTCATTAATTATCAAACTTATCTCATTTTGAATAAAATCAGCGTAATATAAGAATCAAAATTTTTTTCAACAACTAATTCGTTTACTTAAAACGTTTTATTTGTATAACACAAAAGGTTTCGCCTCCAGTTATTAAAGTGATCAATATATTTTCCCATTTATGAGCATTGATTGACCATTGCATGAAGACATTGACTAGGAAGGAAATTCACAATTACGTGAACAAATCAAGAGCACTGCCTCATTTTAATTTTGAAATCTACGATGGATTTTAAAAGAAGAAAAGTCATCATAATTCAGCGTGATACAGTGTGTATTACAAATTAGGAAACAGGTGCAATCACACACCGCTTCAACTGCATATATTGAAAAAAAACTTCATTTTAATAAATTTTCTATTAACTAGTTATAACTAGTCTTTATTAACAAGTTATAAATCTCAATGAAAACGATATTTTTGGATACTAAACTGTTATTCTGCATTTAATGTCAGTTTTAGAAGTGCTCCTTAGTCAAAACTTTAAAAGTTGTGTTCGCAGCAATGAAAATTTAATTTTACCCTATATTTCAAAATAACAGCAAAAATGTTTGAATTATTCTTCTAAATAATCTGATTTATGGACGCTTATAAAATAATTATAATGACCCAAGTGGGTAATATAAAACATTTACTAAATACTCTTTATAGATTTAAAAATGCACAATGAAATGATGTTTACATTAGAGCAATTTTTGCCCACTTTTGTTTTCTCATTCTACTGTCCCTCAAGTGTCCTAAAAGATGGGAACAAAGGGAGGATGAGCTCAGTCACTGCATCGGACTGATCTCTACGATCAACAGCTTTTCCCAAATTCTTATGTCTTCGAGCATTCACAATTCGAATTATCATTATTGCTATTCTGCTATTATTCTTGTTATTCTATTAAATCAAGTGCATCTTACTTCATTATGCTATTATTCTCATTTTTCAGTATTGCTATTCTGTTTGTTACTTAAAAAAAACTTAAGAAGTTTCGAAAAGGTAAAATATAAAATAGAAATTTTGAAGGAATTTGATAAATGCACAGAACTGAGAAGAATGGAGTTAGCAACAAAATAAGATATTCAAATTTCAACTCGGAAATCCATTGCCTAAAGCAGGGCGGGTGGAGAAAAATTATGTAAGATACATTTTTTTTTTTTAACATTACACTTTAATACATTTTTTTTTATTATTTTACATCATAAGCATAAGATACATTTTTAAAAAATACTTCATTTTGTGTCTTGGTTATATGTTTTTTGCATATATTCAGATTCGGTGACAATGTAAAACGAAACTATGTTACAAAAAAATTGTTTCGAAATGCTCAATTTGTCTAAAACAGTGGTCTTTAAATTTTTAGAGTCACGGCATTTTCGGAACTAGATGATTTGGCGGAACTCAATATCTGTCTCTAAATGTATATATAATTTAAACATTTGTAATTATATTATACAACTGTTGCTTGTAATAAAAATAAAGAAAAGAGACAGATGTAGCTGAATTTAAAATTTGCATAATCCCATTTTACTTATTTACTAATATAATTTGCGCTACTGGCGTCAGCAACTCTTACATAACCGCGTCCACTGTTTGAGATTTGTTAGTATTATTTTATACAAAAAATGAAATCTAATTCTACAGATGTTATCTGAAGGCGTATTTCGTATTTGTCATTAAACTCCCGCTAGAACCAGCATTTTTGATATTGTTGGGATTTTAATATTTTCTACCCTTGTCACATCTTGTAACGCCCTCAAGCCCAGCAGAACCCAGTTTGTAGACCACTGGTTTAGAATATTTGAATATGCAAATATATTTTTGGACTCAAAGCAACTATATCGGCGATTTTTTTTTCTTTCTCTTTGTGTCGAAATTTGGTGAACATATATAACTTGCTTGACGGTCGATCTTGTGACCTTCACGGATGTAAGAATGACCTTCTACCATGGACAATAACTAACCTTATATAAACGCACCTTAAAAGTCAAGAAACGCGATTTATAATCAGTAAAACGTATAACACATAAACAAAGAAAAATCTACAGAAAGTCTGAAACTTCATTAAACTTCGAATAATTATAATATGGACAATTAATTAATAATATGTATGAAAGTTTAATTACTCAATTACCATGTCAATTTTGGTTTTAAATTTGTAGGATATTAACCACTGAACAGATCAATTGGAGATGTGATCTTTGAGATTACTGGAAGAAGATTTTTATTTAAACAACCAGGGGAGTGGTCTCCCCAAAACTTTCTCGCATACTCTCTAATAAACTTGTCATGCCAGAGAACGCATTGCATGGCATTAACGGACAAGCAGTAACGAAATATTAACATTTAGCGTGAATTTAGTATATTTATTGAATCTATCATGTGTCCTTTGAGTGTTTTGGCGATTAATTCCTGACATGTGTTAATAGTATGTAAAAATTGAATCTGTGCTTTAGACGTATTTATCATAATCGATTGAACAAAAATTTGACAAAAAACTACACTTATAAGTCACAAAATCCCATACCAAATTTGATCATTTCAAGTCACTGGGGTTTGAGTAATCGAGTTTACATGTTTCTGAAATAACAGACCGATAGACACTCAAATCGTTGTTGGATTTGGCTCAAAATTTGACATTTTTTTTTTTTTTGTGTGTCTACATTATAGATGTTAAATAAGTGTACTGAATCTTATCTATCTATTCTAGCTCTTTTCTTTTTGTAGTTATTGTGTTAACTTATATTTGAAAAGTCAGACAGACGGACTTCCCCTGAACAGATTTTATCCAAAATTTGATAGAAATATGCAAATGTAATGTAAAGGCCATATACCAAATTTCATCCAGCTAGCTCAAAGTATTTTTGAGTTATCATTGTCAGAGACAGACGGACGGATAATTTCCAAATATGCGTTTTTCGAACTCGCGGAGATCTAAAACGTATAAAATTCGTGAAAAATTCGAGTTCGAATTTTTTGACGATTACAATATTTTCTCTACACTACGTAGACGAGAAAGTAAAAAGAATGAGTTATGCTATTTATTCAAGATATATATCAAAATGGAGAATGATATTTACATGACGTATTACCTTGGTATTATTATACAATGTAGAAGTTAAAACTCTGGTAGTAAATTATTAGAAGAAAGGCTATCAATGAGTTTTCCCACGCTTATTACTCTCAACACGAAGGATTTCTTTTTCTGGAGAAACATGAAACAATATTCATAGCTCAATGTCAACAACAATCAACAATCTGTGAAAGGGAATCTACCCACTGAAAGGGAATACGTCTAAATGACAAATGATCTGCTTAGCGAAATTTGCAATTCCATTATTCAGTTTTTATCAGTAGCGTTTTAAGTATACCGATAAGCGATTCCAATTTTCCAATGACTAAATAGCATTTCCATAAAAATTAATTCAAATTACATACTTGTGATGTATCTTAACCATGGCAAATGTAATAGTTATTCAAAGTATGCAAACACTTTTGGGATACCAAGTATTTGCTTACACAGAGGGGGGGGGGGAAATAACACGTTTAAGTATTTCAAACAACTTTACAAAAACAGGGAACGAATTTTATAAACAATCCAATCATATTACTTTATGGGACGATCACCAGGATAAATTTTTATGATGTGAATTTAAACAATACCTTCATAATTCAATTTGCTGATGAATTCTTATTTCATGCGAAAAGAAATGCGCATCTAAAATATTTTTCCCACAATGAATTTGATAAATAATCCCATTTAGACAAACTTCCGGGAACCGTATCAATTCATCAAACATTCAATAACTCGATTTAAGATCTCTCTGTATAAAGAGCTAACATAAATGGCACAGAAATCGCTCTTATTCTTACGACAACAGTCAGAAGTAAATATCAAACGAATGAACAAATTTTAGATTGTTTTATTAATGTTTAGAATTTAGACTGCTTCATTACCCGTTTTTTAGCTGATTAATGGAACTATAAAATGCTAACAGAAATGTTTTGAAGAATGTCAGCCGTGCCACCAAACAGTCCATTCAGTCAAAAGAAATAAAGAATTAGATTTCAAACAGTAAGTTTAATCGAGTGCAAAAATAGGCTTAACCGTTGCCAGATGGTAATTAGGACTTGGTTACGGTAATTGATGTTCATATCTTCCAAAACAATCATGTTACAAAATTGCCATTTGTAATGTCATTTAAAACTCAGAAATTATTTTCAAGTGCTAATATGGAATTCACACTCAACCATCAAAACATTCAATTGCGTGCTTTTTAACACTGGATTAATATTTTGAATTCCGCTTGCGGTATACAGATGAATTCATGTTTTTCAGACTTATCAAATAAAATGTTGAAACTAAAAAAAATGCATTCCATAATAATCACTTAAAAGTTTAAAAAATAAGTAATCTAGGTGAGCAAGCTGGTCGCCAAAGGCGGTTAGTTTTACATAAACTTTAATTCCAGACAAGGTAAAATTTTACATGTTTTCGATATAAAACTTATATTTCATAAAAAGTCGATGATAGTGAATATTTAATATCCTTTAACTTTAATATTTTTTAATGGAGCCGGTTCATGCTACCAAGGTATGCATCAAATATGTTGGAGAGGATTTAATTTAGAAATCTTATGTGAATCCTGCGGGAGGAAAGTGGCGCCATAGAACAGTATATGTGTTATTAAATGTTAAAGGGCATGCACAATAATGTTATTCATATAAGTGTGTTGTCATGTGAAATGATTCCATACTTAAAGTGCATATGAGCACGGGTGGGACAAAAAATAGCGAACATTATTGAGTGTTACTAGTTATCAATTTGCAATAAAATAAAAATAAAAACCATTTCCATCATAAACCAATAAAAAACAAATTTTTGATAATTTTTGGTTAAGAATAAATATAAGTAAAAGAAAGAAAATTACTACGATAGTGGCTATATCGATATACTAAATGTTGTTGCTGTTTCTTATGGCATTTGCCATAGACAAGCCCGCTGACGAAGTCAACGATTTTAAGCTGAGAGAGTGTCACTTGTTTTTCAGTAAAGCCATCTAGGGCCAAGAGTACGTCTTAGCAACTCATGCGCCACAACCCTTTTTACGGGATGGACTTTATTCATGCATTTCATTCACTCATCCACAGGAAGATGATACACACATTCGCTTGCACAACCCTCTTTTTACAGGGGGGCTCTTTCACACACCTCACAGATAGAGCACAGGGAAAGAACAACCATGCCCGAACCAGGATTCGAAACCGGGACACCTGAATCACGGGGAAGACGCGCTACCCCTAAGCCAGGACGCCGATATACTAAATGTAGAAGTTCCTAAGTGAGCTTTGGAAAACGGCATTTTAAATGATGGCACAAGATGGTGTAATATAATAACTTAATGTAACAATAGCGAAAAATTGCTATATTGCACCAAATAAATATCTCCTAAAGAAAATTAGGCCAAATGCCTACTTTAATGCCCAGTTAATAAAAAACGAAGAAAGAACGGATATTGTTCTCTCTAAAATTTCTGCCTGAGCATAAAAATGTCATTTTGGCACTAACGGGATGATAGTATATCCTTTAATGATTATTAGACACATTGATTGGAGAACCATTGGTAGTTTAGCCCCTGTAACATTTCGATCGCTACGGCGAAATACCATAGCTTTGACATACGTATTAATTAGAAAAAAAAAATGAGATTATATGTTGACTTCAAAAAATTTGATCTAAGTTTTCAGAAAAGAGCATTTTTCTAAAATATAAGAATTAAAAAAATATTTATAGAATTGTACTAAATTTAAGATTTTATTTTAACTTATATTTATTTTATGACTAAAAATTATTAAGCCACAACAGTACATCAAAAGCAGAATGGTTAAATTAAGTATTTCAATTCAAAATACTGCAGAGAAAAATCCAGTCCACAGGAACATTAAATTTTGGTGGTACATCATTAATTTCATCTTGTTCTGAAATTACCAGTTTTGAGGGTTTTATGGTTATTTCCAATTTGGTATAAAGAAGGGGGGGGGGAGGACCGCTTTTTTTATACGGAATATCCCTGTATATACGGTGTAGAAGAGGGAGCGCGCAAATAGTACTTGCGTACTTATTTCAATGCAATAATAGCACTTTCTTAGTTTTTATCAGTGCGAAAAAGCAAAGGGGAATAAATAATAATTCATCATTACCCTGAATAATAGTACATTTAATGAATGTTTATATTAAAAAACAAAATCTTAATTATTGTCTAAAATTTTGCAAGACAAATTCATATGCAAAAGGGAAAAAAATTCGCTCATGCTTTCTAATTTAAACTCATGTAAAATTACGGACTCAAGTGAAACAAATCATAAAATAACATTCTTACTATGATGATACAAACCATTTAATGATTAATTAACAAAAAGTATTACAAAACTTTTTATTGCCAATTGATACATTGGAGCATCAATTTCTACAGGTTCTGCAGATTTTTTCAGTCAATGCTTTTATCTTTTTTTTTTTTTTTTTTTGCGACAATTTAATACACAAAGGTTGTTTTACATTTGCTGTATTCTTTCTTTTTTTTTCTCTTGACTTTTTTCTGCTTTTTTAAACTTCATTATATCTCATTATGGGCTAATTATGCATATTGTAGGAAATTACTTGAGATCAGAACCATCATAAAAGTTTATGGTATCATACAGAATACTTAAACCAAATAAATCATTTTTGTTCCGAGTTTCAACAAACATATCCTAATTAATACTAAATCCACTTTCCATAATCGTATTGCCATGTGACAATACAAGAACAATTTTTACGACTTTTGACTTTTTTGGACTTTAAATGAGTTTCTGCATTAAATCAATCAGGTTATTTTTTATATTAACTTTTTAATTGTTTCAGAAAAATTTCAAATGGGACCTTTGTAAATTTTGAACATGCAATGAAAATTTGTGCTTTGGAATAAAAAAGAAAATTCGCCATTCGCTTTTCACATGACACTGCACTGTTTTTCAATAAACGCGGATGATTTAAATAAGATACAACTTTTAAAATAGCAAAATTTTTGGACATGCATTAAAATATTTTTTTTGTAGTATTCTTCACATACTTAAAACATTCTGCTAAAAGTGTTTTTGTTCAGTTTCAGGAGCTCAAATTAGAATTCAAGTAATTATAGTCATTATTACAATATCGTTATTTTTTCTGCTATGAAAACTGGACGGATCTATGCAAAAAGAAAGGGAAGTGGTGGAAAAGGGATGAGATCCGGAGAACGGAATTGTTTACTTTTTAGAGCTATGGTGAAATTTTTTTATTCTTGTAATGTTTAGAAAAGACTGCCATTGTTCAAATGGAGAGGGGGGGGGGACATACAAAATTAAAATTTCTTTGTAATTTTTAAAATTTACTAAATTTTCCCTCTATTATAGATGATTTTTAAATTTTCTGTGCTTCCCCGATCTTTCCGGTGCCGTGGAAATCCTGTTTTCCCCTTAAAGCACGATACAAATGAGTAATTTAATTTTTTAAAGCATCCATTTTCAGAGGAAAAATTTTGTTATCTTTACTTCTAATAAAAATGAATGCGTATTTGGGAGTGTTGGCACTCTCGACAAGACCGTTTCACCTACAGATATCAAACTCAGGGGATATGTACTTTAGAGGCTGAAAATATGCAACTCGAAGTGATTTTTTTAAAAAAATTCTAATTAGCCTTTTATTCAAAAAATATGCAAAATTTTGGTATTTTTCCGCGATACTCTGATAATAATGAAAATACTACAGTGCAAAAATAAAGTTTACATCATCTTAAAATTAATATATACATATATTTAATGACACTAATTTTTTTGCTGTGTAATCTATTTTTCTATATTCAATTAATTTTTAAAAAATATTTTAAACATGTTTAAATAAATATTTTTGACAAGAATACAAAAATACTTAAGAATTTCGTTTTAATAATATATAAGAAACAATAGGAAAAAAAAAGCGGATTTTGTAATTGATGAAAATCAAAATTAAAATGTTATATATCAGAGGTGGCGGCAGAGATATGCCGACAGGGTTGGCAAGGCAAATCAGACAGGGGGGCAAGCACAATATCTCTAATTTGGCTTCAAAATAACTCATAATAATTAATTTTACATTTAATTAAAGAAATTTAAGTATTATTTAATTTCTTTTTTATTGATACTGATCTTTTTTTTCATTGTTAAAACTTTATAAAGGCATTTGTAAAAAAAAAAAAAGGTTCTCAGTTTCTTTTACTAACTATAAAAAAATTGTCAATATTTGAGTATTTTTGTTTATGAAACTTTTGATATTTAATTTATTTGTGATCTAATTTTAGAAAAAAATTCATATTCCATTCTAGATTGTAGTATATAGATAGAAACACAGATTGCACCAGAATAACGTGTCATGCTAAATGAACAAATGCATACTCTTACTATTTTATATCAGAAGCTATATAAAATGAATGTTGAAACAAAGTTTTATAAAAGAAACTTTTTTAGAAATCCAGAATAATAAATAAAAAATATTCGATGTTTTCACCAAAAATCGAGTCTAACTCGGGTATGGAATTATTTAATTTTTAATTTTAAATCTACAATTAAGTGAAAGTATTAAGTAATTTAAAACGCAAAAATCACTTGAAAACGCATCATTACCTGAAATGCCTTTATATTTTTCTGGGGATTAAGATAACGATAATTGTCTCAAATAAGATCTGCCATCTAATTAGGAAATTAAGTAAATTCGTATTTTAAAGGGTTAGTGTGTTATTTATGAATATTCTAAGAATAACTTTTTTAATCGTCTTTTTATCAAGACATCTTTATTCAAAGTCTATTAAAAATTTAGAAGCATCTGAAGTTATATACTTTTTGCCGAGAATAATAATTGAAAGAAAAGTATATGTAAATGATATGTTCTCCGATTACATAGTCATAATATTGAATGCAGAATTAGAAACATTTAGGTAGTAATTTATTTTTAAAAAATTAGCGCATACTTGGATAAACTCTTTAAGTGTAGCTAAAAAGTTACCATACCAAAAATATTTTTTTGTGTGTCGTCAACTGCAGTCGGTAATATTTCTTTAGTGTAATAATTGTAGCCTGATAAATTAGATTTCAAAAGAAAACATATATTTTACTGTTAAATGAATTTAATTTACAATTATACAATTTGCTTACTCCAGTGATTTATAATGAATTCACATAATTTGGCTACAGCAAAATAACTCTTCATAGCATGCATACTCACTAGAGTGTCAAAAGAAAACAGTGTTTTTTTTTTTTTTAAATTTAGTTTAACCCTTAACTAGATTTTAATCAGGCAATTCTCATAGTGAAATGAATAGAATAAATTTATCAATTCGTTACCGAGGAAGTAACAATTATATGAATAAGATGACGATTAATGTTAGAACTTGCTTTTGAATTATGAATTATGGAAAACAACTCTATCGTCCTATTCATGAATAATATAAAAGCCCCAACTTAAGTCCACTTAGGTAATCGAAGTGCCCGATGAAAGTAATTTTCCTCCCATAATCTATAAAATGATATGCTATGATAAAATCTTAGCCGAAGGATAAAAGATTAGTCGGAAAAAGTGTGACGTCGTATTCATTTGCCAAATTGTCGATTATTCTGCTAAACATAGTATAAATTATATGCTGAACGAACATTATGACATTTTATTTAAATGATTGAGAATTTGGACTCGTCGACATCCATTCGCACTGAATTCTTAGTCAAACGATCAAAATTTTTTGACAAAATGCGACATGTCTTATGTTTTATACACATGTCGTCTTGTCGGTTATATAGCCAAAAATCATCATCAAATTAAAAGCTTGATGAACGACATTTGAATCAAATGTCTGAAAATCTGTGGATATATTCTTCGACATTCATCACATTTAGTTCATAGTCGGCCGCCCAAAAGTTATCGGCAGAATGCGGTATCTTATTCAGTTGTCGGATATATTGCCAAATCTAGTGCAAATTATAAGCTAAGTGAATGACATTTCAATCAAATGTCTGAAAATCTGCAGATTTAACATCTTCGGCGCTCACCGCATTGAGTTTAGTCGACCGACCAAAAATTGCTAGGACAATGAGAATACCACCTTGTCGATATCTTATTCACTTGTTCTCTTGTCAGTTATATTATTTATTATTAAAGTAGTACAAATTATAGGCTTAATGAAAGACATTTGAATCAGATGTCTGAAAATCTGCGAACTTAACGTCTTCGACATCCATTGCATTCGGTTCTTCGTTCGGTCTATCAAAAATTGTCCGCAAAAAGGCATATTATTGACCAACCACCCTAACGATTATTGACCAACCATCCAATTAATTTTGCCAAATATGGCCAAAACACTTTAACCATTACTTGGATATTTCGATTGTTTACAATATATTAATTTTAAGATGGATTTTAAATAATCATATTCGATAATGCTCAACTCTGTACAACCATTATGAAATGGTGAACACTTTTGCCGACGAAACTCTGATGTCTCGCCGACGGGGGGGGAGGCAACAGGCTGCCGATAGGGGGGCAATTGCTATCGCCGCCTCTGGTGTGTGTGTGTGTATATATATATATATATATATATCTTTTGTTTTATAATCCGAATTACTGTTCGTTTTAGAATCTTAATATTAGCACTTACGATATTTACACTACCCTAAATGGTGGTATGTCGAAAGAAGAATGATTATTGCGGATTGTAATTCTACCAATAATTTGAATTTATCCTATTGCTCCTCCTTCTTTCATTTTCCCTTTTATACTTTTTTTTGACGAAATAAACGCCTCCTAATTCGGAAACCCTCTGCGCAAGAGCGCAGAGGGTTTCCGAATTCGAGAATAAACGGTATCATAGGTATCAATGCAAAAGATAATGAAACTAAACTTTTATCCTCAACACAAATCGCTATTGGCAAAGCAGATTTCAGGAAAGCAAGTGATATATTTACTTAATTCTGAGAAGAATCTTGGAAAGGATTTAAATTTATATATGCTATTATTTATTTACTATTAACATGAAGAAAAATGCCGTATTTTACTATGTTTTAGATTAGAAATTAAGAAACATTTTTAAACATTGGTGACATTGTTAAAATGCTAAAATGTGTATCCTATTTTTACGAATTTTAGCAGAACTGACGGAAAATAAGGGAAATGCATAGAAAAATTAATAGAGCTGCGCAAGGCTTCTACTGAAGTAATATGAATGATATATCTATCAAAATCTGAAACTTAAAAATATCTTGCTGAAGAAGCTATTATAACAAGTTACATAAAATATTCAGTTGAAAATTTTAATGACCATTTTGGCAAACACTGGTCGCCAAAAGGGACAAGCATATAATATAACACAATGTTTTCATACTAAGAGTAACTTCGAAATGCGCGGTGGATACATAGGATTAAGCGGCCAAAAATGATTAAAGGACAGTTATAATTTGATTCAACCGCAAGCAACCTTTGGGGGATGAACTCTAGCTTTCATCAAGCAATGACAGAATAACTTAACTGTATTAAGAGCGATCAGGAGGGGGGGGAAAGAAAACATTAATTAAAAGTGTTACACTATATATTTTCCGTTTCACTGTATAATGAGTAGAGCCAAATAAATAGCTACTGGACAAGTATCGACCTGCATTTAATTCGGCACATGGATTCTCGGATAGAACGAGGCAACGAGGTGAACGTGAAGATCGCGAGTCACGAGCCGATGCTCACGAGCGCAGGAAAAAGAGATTTCGAGTTTAATCGGTTTCTTAATAAATAATTCACACAGGTCGAACACCTGCGCAGAAAAAGACGGAACCTGTCGAACGGCTGACTTCTTTGACTGACAAAGACCGAAGCTCGCATGTTTTCATTTAGATGTAGGCGATAAATGTCAGAATGAATAATATCAGTCCGAAAACCATTTTCCTGAAATTCAGCAGAGTGGAAAGAAAACGGCGAATTTTGAAATGTATGAAAAGTGAAATGTCCACCCATTTTTTTTCTTATTGGCTTTAAATTTTTTTTTTTTTTATGTTTCATATAAATCGGTTTAACCCAGTCTTGTTTGCAAAGGTAGAAATCTCAAAAGCTTTTGCTGTCCAAAAGTTTTCTCAGGTAAACTGAAAGTGGTACTCGATCCATCAGTTTTGATGCCCCTGTTTTTTCAGAGGCAACAAATTATATCGACATTGCAGGATTGTAGATCATTTATGAGAAACAGTCGATACAGAATTAAACAGTATGCTCCTCAAAATGTGTATTCTTCGGGACGAAAATAAATTTTTCGGAATTCCCCGAATAAATTTACTACATCTGATTCTTGGTTCTATAAGATTTTTCATTTATTTACATTTTAAAGCAAAAACCGTATTTTATACCGAACTGAACATAGAATAAACGTATGAAGAGGTTGAAACAGAAATAAATATAAAGGAAGGTGCACATGAGAAAATTTGATCAAATCCCCTCCCGAATGATCCACTCCCCAATTTATTTTTCAATAATCCTTTTTGTAAATTATAGATATATTGAATTTCCACTTTTTTTTTGGGGGGGGGGAGAGATAATCCTTCAGAATTAAATCAGAATACCGGATTCACCTTTTTAGTTATTCATTGGGACAACCAGAAAAACAGAATAATGAAAATCAGGAAATTGGAACCATTAACTTAAGATTTGAAGATACACCAATAACTTCGCAGAAATGTAAATCTTTTACATAAAAAAAATCGAAATATAATAAGACAGTATTTAAAAATGAAAAAATCTCTATATATGAAACGCTATCGTATATGGTAGAGAACACTCTTATTATTTATTATGGAATGGCAGCAATAAAATGTATGCATATCAATGTACAAGTTTCAGCAGGCTGCTTTATTCAGCGTTTTTATAGCGGTACTTGATTCAATACTTCGATTAATTAAGTAAAATTTTAATACTTCATTCAGTCAGAAGATGCAAAAGAAATTAAGAACCAAGCATTAATCGCAAAATTTAATAATCGAGAGTGAAAACTGCTTAACCATCACTATGGATACTTGCTATGACTTACCTATGAAAATATATGGCTTCCAAAACTATAAATTTCCCCAAAGGTTTTTGCATTATCTTAAAACACAAAAAATTGTCAGTTTAATGATCTCGATTCCATTTCTGTGCAGTTTTTTTTTTTTTTTTTTTTTTACTTAAATAATTCTTCAAGTTTAATTTATACCGTTACGATGCTTTTAATGTTATGTAATTCATCCATCAAAATATTCAATTGCGTGCTTTTGCTAATGTTAAAATTAAGATTAAAAAATTTGCTTTTATCATTAATTCCGAAATAAGATTTTCACTTCCACTGATATTTCATAGTATACACGCTTTTAATTTGTGCCCACAACAATTCGTTGCCGAGTGATTTATTTAAAGTCATATTTTTAAGTCGTATAAAGTAAAACTGAAATTTTAAAACATGCATTCCATATTAATAGTTAAAACCTTAAAAAGTCAATAATCTTGGCGAGCAAACTGTTCGCCAAAGGCGGCTAGTAAATATGTAATACTACTAAGGAAGATCTAATCCAGCAACATCGCTCTCAAAATATTAAAACACATTGACACACCAAAACACATGTCAAAATAACAACATATGGCTTTATCCTACGGTATTTCGAATGATCAATTAATTCAGGTAATCAGATTCAGCGTCGCCAGTAGAAAAATAGACGATCGCTGTCACTGATCTACTTTCGATTTTGTTGACGCAATATTATCCAACAGCTGCCACAGTTGTAGGTTGAAGCAGAAAGAGTAGGCAGAGGGCATAGCGTGGGTACTTCGAAAGTGAAATAAAAAGAAATATGTCACGGTCTACCCACTGTTACGCCCACAGCTAGACGACACAGGAAATCAGGACCTTTTTTTCTTTCTTATTTATTCCTCTACTTTCTCTAAAACAGGTAACGCGCCAGAGAATGATCCTCTTCTGCTCTGTAATTTCTGTTTTTACTGTTCATGGAATCCCATAAATGAGGCACTATTAACAGAGAAAGTACAAATGGATAAATGCATGATCAACAAATCCACACAGTTATTAGGCTGGGATGTTAACTAATTGTGGGAAATTCTGGCCATGCATGGCAAAATCTTAATAGTTCAGATTATTGTTGTTTATCCATTTACATACAATGTTCTGCAATCATTTTTGGGTTCTTAAAAGTTAAATTGTTTTTTGGGAAGGATAAATTAATTTATTACAACAGAAAGAGCTAATTTTGCAGAAGTATACGATGCTAGAAATAATCATCTTCCCAGCTAAAATCAATGGCAGAAATCTAATTTTAAGAATACACATAATCTTTTTCAAGCAATAACATTTATAAAATTGCCACTAAAAAAATTTAAAACTTTCCATTTATTATCATATAAATACATAAAATTCAAAATAAATAAAGTAAAATTTCGAAACATCTGACTGAAGTACAAAATATCCTCAAAGATATTAAGAAATTGGAAGCCTAAGTAAACAGATGTTTAAAGCACATCTTTAAATAAGTATTAATTTATGAACAGTTTAAATAATGTAATTTTTAAAACAATTATTAATAAATCTAAACAGTAACTACAATTTTTACCATACTGTCATAATGAATTTATAAATCACACACACACACACACACACACACACACACACACACACACACA